>SJYT01033671.1:0-156783 GCA_006410635.1 Cephalophus harveyi
CCTAACAACTCTTCTAATAAAATCCAAGCAGTATGTCAGAAAAACTTCCACAACCGGCAAAGTGGTAGGCCAGGAAGTGAACCACTTCTGCTGCAAAATTTACCTAAGCCTAGCCTCATTCAGGACCTGTAAAGTGGTTTCTCTCCTCCAACCCACACCCTGTCCCATGCCCCTGATCTCCCCTCCCACCCCAGCCGAGACGACCAGTGGACAGGCCGGCTGCTGAAGGGGAAGTGAGGTCATGATTCCCGACAGCTTAGGGAGCCCAGGAATCAGTGGAAGCAGACCCTTTATTCTTTAGTTGAGATGTAGGGGAATTTAGCCAGCCTCCTTGCATTCTTAACCTTTGTTCTGGGTTACATGCTGAGAATAGTAATTCTGTGGTCCTCTGTTATGCTGATCCAATTTTGTTTTAAGAAGAAAGAAGTTGTAAACAATGAATGTAAATATATATTTGTAGGAACAAAATAAACCATAAGTATGTGTTCCGTGTGTAGGCATATAGATGCAGGGTGGTAACTTTAAAAAATGCACAATATCAGAGTTGTGAGTTCAAGTATTATTTGGGGCAAAATGAAGAGTTCAGGAGGCAGCATTTCAGATAGCTCTGAGAACTTGCTCCACAGAGGTAGGGGTGAAGGTCAGTGTATGTGTAGTCTTGGTGAAGGGAGAGCACATGCATTCAAGTGCAGATTCTTTGCAGAAGGTTACTGCTAGTCCTGAGGATCACAAGTCACCATGAAGGATTTTAGTACTTTTCTAGGTACTAGGAGATATTTGGGTCATAAAATCGGCTCCTGAAAATACATCACTATCTGAAGACTTGTTCTGCCAGCTTTTCCCAGAGCACAGAGTGGGCTCCTTTCTGCTCTCCACCCTGAACTCCGTTCAGGGGGTGTTGAAAATCAGCAGCTACAGCATTTAATCCTTGTAAAGGTAGATGGCAAGTGCCAGTTTGTAGCTGACAAGAGGTATATCTCAAAGTTCTACGTGGTGTATTCTCTGTGCACCTTCTTACTTCATCCCAATGGTCTCCTAGGTACCATGTTTTTCCTTTTCTCACCATACAGAGTACAAAAGTTGAAGATTCTGAAGAAGCTGAGGACCAAAATAAGGGATAGAAAGATGATGTGTTTGCTTGAAGAATGAGGTTTGTTTGTTTTCTCTTGCTGAGCAAGACTGGGTTAGACCTGAGGGCAGGGAGTAGGGAGGCTGGAGAAGGCAACCAGCTTGCTTTTCAGACCAGAGAACAAGGAGTGGAGGAACTTGATACTTGAAGTGCATTTGACTTAAGAGGGAGGGTGACTAGCCTGGAGGGAGAATGTTGAACTCAGAACCCAGTTAACTTCCAGGAAAACCTGTCCTTTCTTGGAACAGCTGACACTACTCATCCTGCACACTGACTTTAAATATACTTTATCCACCGCTGTCCACTGTAGGAGTTTCCTATTGCTACTGAAACATGTTACTACACACTTAGTGGCTTAAAACAACACACATTTATTATTTTATGACTCTGGAGATCAGAAGTCCAAGATGCATCTCCCTGGGCAAAAATCCAAGTGACGGTTGGGTTGTGGTGATTCTTCCTGGAGATGCTAAGAGAGAATCTCTTTCTTTGCCTTGTCCAGCCTCTAGAAGATGCCCACATTCTACTCTCATAGGCCTCTGTCATCTTCAAAGATAATTACAGCTGATCAAGTTATTCTCAAACACATGATTCTGACACCAACTCTCCTTCTGTCTGTATGAACCTTTGTGATTCCATGGAGGCCCCATCTCAGTTCAGTTCAGTCGGTCAGCCCTCTCCAACTCTTTGAGAACCCATGAACGGCAGCCTGACAGGCCTCCCTGTCCATCACCAACACCTGCAGTCCACACAAACCCATGTCCATTGTGTAGGTGATGCCATCCAACCATCTCATCCTCTGCCATCCCCTTCTTCTCTGGCCCTCAATCTGCCAGCATCAGAGTATTTTCAAATGAGTCAGCTCTCCGCATCAAGTGGCCAAAGTGTTGGAGTTTCAGCTTCAACATCAGTCCCTCCAGTGAACACCCAGGACTGATCTCCTTCAGGATGGACTGGTTGGATCTCCTTGCAACCAGTCAGGGACTCTTAAGGATCTTCTCCAACACCACAGTTCAAAAGCCATCAATTCTTCAGTGCTCAGCTTTCTTTATAGTCCAACTCTCACATCCATACATGACCACTGGAAAAACCATAGCCTTGACTAGATGGACCTTTGCTGACAAAGTAATGTCTCTGCATTTTAATATGCTGTCTAGGTTCGTCATAACTTTTCCTCCTAGGAGGAAGGGTCTTTGAATTTCATGGCTGCAGTCACCACCTGCAGTGATTTTGGAACCCCCAAACTAAAGTCTGTCACTGTTTCCATTGTTTCCCCATCTATTTTCCATGAAGTCATAGGAAATAGAATGGAAAACAGTGGAAAGAGTGTCAGAATTTATTTTTCTGGGCTCCAAAATCACTGCAGATGGTGATTGCAGCCATGAAATTAAAAGACACTTACTCCTTTGAAGAAAAGTTATGAGCAACCTAGATAGCATATTCAAAAGCAGAGACATTACTTTGCCGTCTAATGTCCTTCTAGTCAAGGCTATGGTTTTTCCAGGAGTCATGTATGGATGTGAGAGTTGGACTGTGAAGAAGGCTGAGCGCCGAAGAATTGATGGTTTTAAATTGTGGTGTTGGAGAAGACTCTTGAGAGTCCCTTGGACTGCAAGGAGATCCAACCAGTCCATTCTGAAGGAGATCAGCCCTGGGATTTCTTTAGAAGGAATGATGCTAAAGCTGAAACTCAGTACTTTGGCCACCTCATGCAAAGAGTTGACTCATTGGAAAAGACTCTGTTGCTGAGAGGGATTGGGGGCAGGAGGAGAAGGGGACGACCGAGGATGAGATGGCTGGAGGGCATCACTGACTCGATGGACGTGTGTCTGAGTGAACTCCGGGAGTTGGTGATGGACAGGGAGGCCTGACGTGCTGCGATTCACGGGGTCGCAAAGAGTCGGACACGACTGAGTGACTGTACTGAAATGAACTGAACTGATGGGACCAGATGCCATGATCTAAGTTTTCTGAATATTGAGTTTTAAGCCGACTTTTCCACTCTCCTCTTTCACTTTCATCAAGAGGCTCTTTAGTTCTTCTTCACTTTCTGCCAGAGAAGACTCTTGAGAGTCCCTTGGACTGCAAGGAGATCCAACCAGTCCATTCTGAAGGAGATCAGCCCTGGGATTTCTTTAGAAGGAATGATGCTAAAGCTGAAACTCAGTACTTTGGCCACCTCATGCAAAGAGTTGACTCATTGGAAAAGACTCTGTTGCTGAGAGGGATTGGGGGCAGGAGGAGAAGGGGACGACCGAGGATGAGATGGCTGGAGGGCATCACTGACTCGATGGACGTGTGTCTGAGTGAACTCCGGGAGTTGGTGATGGACAGGGAGGCCTGACGTGCTGCGATTCACGGGGTCGCAAAGAGTCGGACACGACTGAGTGACTGTACTGAAATGAACTGAACTGATGGGACCAGATGCCATGATCTAAGTTTTCTGAATATTGAGTTTTAAGCCGACTTTTCCACTCTCCTCTTTCACTTTCATCAAGAGGCTCTTTAGTTCTTCTTCACTTTCTGCCATTAGAGTGGTGTCATCTGCATATCTGAGGTTATTAATATTTCTCCTGGTACTCTTGATTCCAGCTTGTGCTTCATCCAGCCCAGTGTTTCTCATGATATATTCTGCATATAAGTTAAAGAAGCAGGGTGACAATATACAGCCTTGACGTACTCCTTTCCCGATTTGGAGCACCTTAATAAGAGGGCTTAATCAATAACCAACCATGTGGTTGCCCCGACCCCAGGCTCTGGTTTTCCTGGTGTCGGGTGAGCCAATCAGACACCAGGGGTCCCTATAAGTTGCAGTCTCCCCTCAAGTCTGTCCCCTCCCCCGCCCCCAGTAGTGAAGATCCTTGCCTTGTTGTTCCTTCCGTTTGCTGAACGCTGTGGCGTCACAACAGGACCCTTTGTTTAGGAATTGTAAGATTCTATATCCACTGAACGGTTGTTGTCTCTGTCACTGTCTATGGGCTGTTTTTCTTTGGTGTTGCAGCTGGGGAATTACAAGGCTTGCAGGCCTGCATGGTAGGCCCTAGTGTACAGGTAGGAAGGAGGTGAGTGAGGAGACATGGGGCCAGCATTTCAGCCTGGGAGGGACACAGGAAGCTTCAGCAAGTTTTTGAGAAACCTGAGAAGGTGTGTAGGTCTCATGTTCCTCCCTTTCCTGGATTGAAACTAGCTGTGAGTTATGGGGAGGTCAGGCACTGACTGGTGTCCAGTTTGATAGCTAATGACTGAATATCTGCAAGTGGGTTGCACAGAAGTGGTGGATTTCCTAAAGCTCCTCCTCTCTGGAGCCTAGGTCTGAGGGCCCATGGTTGGGGTTTGTCAGGAAGTAGCCCTTTCCAGAGTGAGAAAAGCTATCGAGCTCGGGTTGGTGGGTCTGAGTAGCTCTGTTCTCTCCACCTTCTTTCTCTGCTTCTCTGATTGGTGATTGGTGTGGCCAGGGAGGAAAGGGATCTGGAAATGCCCTCCTGCCCCTGAAAATGTGACTGAGCTGAGGCTGAAGCCTCTGGTTTTCTTCCCTAAGGACTTTGCTTGCATTGGAGAGCTGAGATGTGGACTCCAGGCCTGGACTGTAGAAGTTAGAGGCAGATCCTCTCCTGAGAAGTGCAAGCAGGTAAGTTACACATTTGGGTAACAGAGGCTCTCAGTGTGCTCATTCTCTGTCTCCAAAGACACTGTCCCAACCCAGCAGAAAGCTCTGAGACTCGCGTCCTGGTGGGCCGAAGTCTGCCGGGCGACCGCCTGGCTTTCCTGGGGCTCCTCTGCAGGGGTTCTTTGCATGCGTTTCATGTGCCCTGGGTGAGCTGGTCAGGAGGCCCTGATCCTAAATGGCTGCTGCTGCCGCTTCAGTGTTGGCAAGATGAGGGCATGTGAAAGGTCTGGCCTCGCGGTGTCAGCAGCCTGGGGGAGAGTGTGGGCAGGAAGGCCACCTCGGTCAGTGGCTCTGGGAGGCCCTGCAGACCTGGCTCCACCATGTGCCAATCACAGGACCAGGGCACAGGAGTCAGCAGGCAGCAGGCAGCGAATGAGCAGATTTCAGATGGATAAGTCAGGATTCTGGGGACCAGACCCAATTAGATCTGCAGTGAGGAGAGTTACTCTTTGAATCAGATACCATCACAAAGGGAGGGGAATGGTCCTTGTTCCTGCATTGCAGGCTGTAAGGAGCAAGTGGAGGAAAGCAGACCACAGTGCTTTGAAATCTGCAAAGTTCTTCCCAAGGGCAACCTTCAGATTCTCCCTAAAGAGACCAGAAATAGGAGGCCCTGGGCCTCTCCTAGTGCTTCTGCAGGCAGTGAAACTGAGCCTGTGTTCCAGCTGCTCCCGCAGGCGGTCATTAATGCAGATGGACTCCTCCAGGTGCTGGCACAGGTTCCAGATTTCACCAAGATGCTCCTCTAGCGGGTCTGCCCCTGCAGCCACCCACTAGGACAGGAGGAGGTGGAGATGAGCATCCAGGTCACATGTGGGGCATGGGGCTTGGCCAGCAAAATCCCTAAATATCTCCATCCTCTCTCATTCAGACATCCAGAAGTTTAGGTGAGCTTGCCTGAAGAGTATACTGGCATCAAACACAGGACAGCCCCATGGGCCTAAGCAAGCCTGTGGGCATCCTCCCCTACAGGGGTATGTGTAAGGGAGCTGTAATCATGTACAGTTACCAGGATAACTGGTAAGTGTAAGGGACTTCACATGTTTTAGGAAAGTAATTGAAAGTTGTGAATGTCAGCCTAGCACCTGGAAAGGTGTGACCATCTCTTGAGTGTGATTTAGAGTGAGGCCTTCCTATCATTCTCTACCCGAATACGTTTCCTTCTACTGATCCATGACCAGATATCCTTTAGTGAGTGAGAAAGCTCTATGCCCCCCTTAGAGGGAAGGTCCAAGGTAAAAGTCAGGATGAATTGACATGGTTAATGACTGGTACTCAAGAAATCCCTCAAATTCTTTTTATACGGAAAGAGGAGTCTGCACTGACCCAGGGATCTGAAGACTGATAACAGAAGAGGAGAAACACCCCCTGAGAAAAAGAGAAATGCAGGAAAGAGCAGTGGGAGGGTGCTAATGACCAGGGTGCTAATAAACATGTGATTGCATCAAATGCCTCATTTTGCCTGGACGCAGCCTTTTTCTGAGAATCCCAGTTCTCTTCTGCTGGAACTGGGCTGCATCCCAGCATTCACCTGTGTGGCTGCACCTCTCCACCAGGTGGAGACCAAGGAGCTAGGAGTCAGAGGCGAGGCTGAATTGGGTTTGTACACAGGATACGTTTATGGGGTGAGGATTTGTGTAGCAACAAGCTCTCTTTCTGTAATAACTCCTGATGATGGAAGAATGTTCTGTGAATGTTGGCGCCGGGCATCTGGCAGGGTCTGAGAGTGGGCTGGGACGGGACCAGGGAGCAGGGACTGAGAAGGACACGAGTGTGAGAGCACAGAGGTCTCTGACTCTCTCACACCCCTGCTCCGCCCCGAGGCCCAGGGTGGGGAGAATGAAGGATGTGCTTGGAAGGACTCAGCACTGCCAGGGCCGTTTCCTTTATTCCTACTCTGTGAGCAGGGACGAGAGGAGCCATGGAAAATGCTGCCCTGGTAGGAAAGGGGTGGATCCTAAATGAGACTTCATTTCACAGGCTGACCTACTTGGGTTTGTGTTTACCTGTGGGCTTGGAGTGAAGCTGGTACATGGAGGAGCCTGAGGATAGGTCCCCGGATATGCTCCCTTCTGAGGCCTCATCATGTCCCACTGGCCACTGCTGCCCAGGTACCCAGGCTCCAGGATTCTGCCCAGTTTGTGGTGGTCCTCAGGGGACAGAGGGGCTGGGTAGGGTTGAGATAGTGGAAGATGGCTTCTGTATGGTTGGTTGGCAATGTGGCTGGGGAAGCAGGATGAACACTGGTGACAGCTGGGCAGAAGGAAACACGAGTGAGAAGCAGTAGCAGAACACGAGGATCAGCCAGGAAACGTGTGACTGAGAAGAACAGACACTGAAGGGACACAGGCCTGAGGTCCCTGTCGGCTGCGGAATACCAGTGAGATGAAGACTGACACCCCAGAAGCTACAACCCTAACCCCTTGTATTTGCTAGCATGAGACACAAGAGGTAGGGTGTGAATAAAGCATCCTAAAGTCAGCCATGTGCACAAAAGGGAAGTCCTGTGGCCCTAATCCTGGCCCCTGTGATAATGCCTCATGATAGAGTCCAGGGAAGTTCCTGGGTAGAACGCCCTGGGAAAGTCAGGGGTTAAGAGTGTGATGGGCCATAGCACTGAGCACACCTGTGAACAGGAATGTTTGTGCTCCTGGGAGTACTTGCTGTTCCAGAAGCTAAAGTGAGTGTGTCACTCCCCAGTGTTCCCAGTTTTCCTTTGGGGTTGTCAAAAGAGGAAGGGGGCATCAATCCAGCTAGAATGGTGGCCCCAGTCACTCCAGAGTGAATGTTTTGCTGAGGTTGGGGGAGGTTCTGTGTGAGGTAATGGGTGATTTGAATCTTCACACAATTCAAGGAACTCAAATGTCATCACTCGTGTCTGAAGAGCTGTGAACGCTCTCCCTTGCTTACTCATTTAACGCCATGCTTAGTCACTTAGCGCCATGCTTAGTCATTTAGCGCCATGCTTAGTCACTTAGTCATGTCCAATTCTTTGGGACCACATGGACTGCAGCCTGCCGGGCTCCTCCTGGGGAGTCTCCAGGCAAGAATACTGGAATGGGCTGCCATGCCCTCCCCCAGGGGATCTTCTCATCCAGGAATCGAACCCAGGTCTCCCGCATTGCAGGTGGATTCTTTACCAGCTGAACTACCCCAGAAGCCCTCCATGGGGGAGGGAGGACCCTTCATTTCATAGGCTGATGCTTTCATAGATCCTGTGCAATCACGGGCCTTCACATCATCTCTGCTTCTATGTAAAAAGAAGCCCAGCCTGGTGGAGAGAGGGAAAGAGGTGAACCAGCTATAGTTTAGGATATTTACATTCAGAAGACTGCTTTCTTCCAGGGATTATCAACATAGGCAGCAGAGTAAAAATCAGCGGCACCTAAGAAATAGGAGTGAGAGCATGGTTTTCTCCAACGAAGCCAACCCTTTGATGGGTTAATGCAGTTGGCTGCTGCCAGTTTTGATCTTCAGTTATAACTGTTTCTCAAATGTGGCTACATACTGGAGTCATCTTAGACAATGTGAAGACATAAGTCAACCTCCAGAGAATTTGCTTTAACTGGTATGAGGTATAGCTTGGGCAGTGGATATTTAAAACTATCCCAGCTGATTCTATTATGCAGGAGAGTTTGATAAGTATTGTCATAGGTCTCTCCCTCCCCAATTTTATAATTTAGATATTAGGATCACAGAAATTGAAGAGAGGGCTGAAAAATATTAAGCATCTAAGTTATAGTCAGGATAAGAGATGTGACTTCCTATCACTTTCACACCCCTTTCAATCCCAACACCACACAAGGCAGGAGGGAAATTAGTGGTTGTCTCCAATCGGCTTACTTTCTCACTAAGGCCAAAAGAGGTTCCACCTCTGTCAGTGATAGTGATCAGTACAGAGCACATGCTCTAGGCCATGCCGATGCCAGACAGACACTTACGCAGGAAATTTTAGCTCCATGGTGACCTGAGAATCTGCCTTGCACCACTGTCCACCTGAAAGCTTGTTTCAAAGCAAAGGAGGAGTATTGATGAGCGATGGTTCCTTTGAGAGGACTGTGCTTCACCAGGTAAAACAAGGGCTCTAGCCTTCCTCACCAAGGCTGGGCCATCCAAACTCTGTCTGATGGAACAGCTGGATGTGACTCCAGTTCAACCCACATCAGGAGATCCTTTCATGCACCATGCTCTCCTTCCTCCATATTTCCTTTTGGGCAAAGACAATGTGATAGTGTGAAAAGATGAAGGAAATGGAGGCAAGGAAAAGAAGCGCAATCTAGTGAACAGTCTTGCCTTTTGGCATGGAACAGATTTGTTATCCATCAATTGTTGGTTGTCTGCTATGGTAGCAAGTTCTAGGTCAGAGAGAATAGCACCTTCCTGTCTTCTCGAAAGAGAGAAAAGATTGTTGCAAGGGGCCTGCGGCATTATTCAGCAGGTTACCATTCTAGATAGAGAAGGTATAATGGAAACGTAGAATCAGTAGTCAAAGACCTGGGTCCAAGCCCATTTCGCCCCACACTTCAGGGGAAAGGAGATTAACATTCATTAAGAAAGAGAGCCAAAAAGTGTTAGCAAGCCTCTTGGCCAGAAGATAAAGTAAATCACCTGAGAGCTTTTATATACAAAAAGATATACAGAAAGGGTCAGGATTGCTGCCCCTTCCTGACTCTGTATCTTTCATTATGTAAAATTTAGGGTATATAAACACCTTTTGAACAATAAAGTTAGAGGGGGTTTTTGCACAAGACTTGCCTCCCCCGGTGTCGATTCTTTCTCCCTCTCCTTCCATCTCCTCTTTACTCTAATTTCAGGCTGAATTCCCATCTGGAGCAGGGCAGCTCACCGAGTCTACTTACTTGCCCTGGCTTTTAAGACCCGCGGAAAAGGGAGCCTAAGGCAGGGAACCCTTCGATATTCAAGTGGGTGCCGGTGGCCCAGTGTAGATGGTGCAAGCTCCTTGTCTGGAACTTTATTCGCCTTCCCCGTAAGCCAAGTATTCAGCCTCTCTTCTCCACTTAATTTTCCTACTACGCTATTTCTTCCTAATCTAATCTTATATTAATACATAAATAAGTTTTCCTCGCCAATGCCGTCTCTCCTTCGAATCACACTGGATCCACCAGCCCTGGAACCCGGCAAGGGATCAAACCTGTGTCCTCTGTATTGCTCGGCAAATTCTTAACCAAGGAAGCCCCACTCCCGCTCCTCCATTATTGTTTCTAAATTAGTATTTTTTTGGATCCAAATAGAATCCACAAACTGGAATCACTAAGATAATGCATTTAAGTCTCTTACATGTATCAGTTCAGTTCAGTTCAGTTCAGTTGCTCAGTTGTGTCCAAATCTTTGTGACACCATGAATCGCAGCATGCCAGGCCTCCCTATTCATCACCAACTACCAGAGTTCACTCAGACTCACGTCCATCCAGTCAGTAAAGTCATCCAGCCATCTCATCCTCTGTTGTCCCCTTCTTCTCCTGCCCCCAATCCCTCCCAGCATCAAAGTCTTCCAATGAGTCAACTCTTCACATGAGGTGGCCAAAGTACTGGAGTTTCCGCTTTAGCATCATTCCTTCCAAAGAAATCCCAGGGTTGATCTCCTTCAGAATGGACTGGTTGAATCTCCCTGCATCCAAGGGACTCTCAAGAGTCTTCTCCAACACCACAGTTCAAAAGGATCATGATTACCTTCAATTTCTTCTTTCCTTCCTTCCTTCCTGCTCTCTCTCTCACCTGCTCTCCATCTCTCTTGGTCTGTTGCTGCCCTTTATTTTCCCTTTAAACAATTCATTTGTTGAAGAAACTGAGTTGGTTTTCTGTAGCATTCCCGAAGTCTAAACTGTATACTAGCGTGTACTTTAATAAGTGTTTCTGTCCTTCATACTTCCTTCTTGGTGGTAGAATATACAGCAGTGCTGTAACAAAAATGCAAGTCACACTCATAGTTTAAAATTTTCTAGTGACCACATTGACAACTAAAAAGTATAAGAACACAATAATGCAAATATAATCTTCTACATAGCTGATAATGCTATATATACCTTAAAGGAAATATGGGGCTTCCCAAGAACTCGCCTGCCAATGCAGGAGACACAAGAAATGCAAATTCGATCCCCAGGTTAAGAAGATCCTCTGGAATAGGAAATAGCAACCCACTCCAGTATTCTAGCCTGGGAAATCCCATGGACAGAGGAGCCCGGCGGGATATGATCCATGGACCCAAAAGAGTTGCATGAAACTGAGCGACTGAGCACCGTCACAAAGGAAGTAGAATTCTACCAATGTTTTAAAGTTGTGTTTAATAGAAAAATATTGTGCATGTCTCCAACTTTTAAGGTGACAGTCACATGAATTATAAATGAACATCCAGGTCTTCAGTCCTACTACTTTGTAACCATTCAACAGCCATATGTCTAGTGGTCCCTACTTTGGACCTGTAGATACAGAGACTGATGAGATTCACACTTGCAGTCCTGGCAAGACTACTTCAGAAGTGGTGTGCGCTCTCTGATGAGGAGGCACATCAAGTCCTGTGTGTTTCTTCAGATAGTATTAACAGCCCTTTTAGTTCAAGACCTCTCAATCCATTCACTGATTATGTGGCATGANCGGAACTCGACCAGAAGCCAAGGATCCGCCTTCCCACCCGGTGCTCCATGCCGGTGGAGGAACTGCGAGCCCAAATAAGAACGGTTTACACCAGTAACAGGACTGTTCAAATGTGCCAAATTGTGTAAGCGTTGAGTGGTGGAAAGTGTGAGTTTGTTTTGTTGTTCAACCAATGTGTCATAACCGGCTCTTTTCGACCCCAGGGACTGCAGAACGCCAGGCTTTCCCACCCTTCACCATCTCCCAGACCTTACTCAAACGTATTTCCACTGAATTGGTAATTCCATCTAACCATCTCGTCCTCTGTCGTCGTCTTCCTCTCTTGTCTTCAACTTTCCCAGCATCAGCGTCTTTTCTAGTGTAAAAAGGCTCTTCGCATCAGGTGGCCAAAGTATTGGAGATTCAGCTTCAGCGTCTGTCCCTCCGATGAATATTCAGGACTGATTTCCTTTAGGTGACTGGTTTAATCTTGCAGTCTAAGAGACTCTCAAGAGTCTTCTCCAATACTACAGTTCAAAAGCATGAAGTCTAGGGGGGCGGCGCCGACAGGGCGTTTGCTCTGGTCGGAACTCGACCAGAAGCCAAGGATCCGCCTTCCCACCCGGTGCACTGAGCCGGTGGAGGAACTGCGAGCCCAAATAAGTTAGAGCCCAAATAAGAACGGTTTACAGCAGTAACAGGATTGTTCAAATGTGCCAAATCCTGTAAGCGTTGAGCGGTGGAAAGTTTGGGTTTGTTTTGTTGTCCAGCCGCTGTGTCGTGACCGAGTTTTTTCGACCCCAGGGACTGCAGAACGCCAGGCTTCCCCACCCTTCACCATCTCCCAGACCTTACTCAAACGTATTTCCACTGAATTGGTAATGCCATCCAACCATCTCGTCCTCTGTCGTCGTCTTCCCCTCTTGCCTTCAACTTTCCCGCATCAGGGTCTTTTCTAGTGAGTTGGCTCTTCGCATCAGGTGGCCAAAGTATTGGAGATTCAGCTTCAGCGTCTGTCCCTCCAATGAATATTCAGGACTGATTTCCTTTAGGTGACTGGTTTAATCTTGCAGTCTGAGAGACTCTCAAGAGCCTTCTCCAATACTACAGTTCAAAAGCATCAAGTCTTTGGTGCTCAGCTTTCTTTGGTTTTCCCTTGTGGCTCAGATGTTCAAGTGTCTGCCTGCAATGCAGGAGACCTGAGTTTCATCCCCAACTCCGGAAGATCCTCTGCAGAAGGAAATGGCGACTCGCTCCAGTACTCTTGCCTCAGCGGAACCTGATAGGTCACAGTCCATGGGATCACAGAGTCGCATAAGACTGAGCCACTTTTCCTCTTCTTTATGATTCAACTCACATCCATACATGACCATGGGAAAACTATAGCTTTGACTAGACAGACGTTTGTTGGCAAATTAATGTCTCTGCTTTCTAATATACTGTCTAGGTTTCTAGTAGCGTTTCTTCCAAGGAGCAAGCGTCTTTTAATTTCATGGCTGCAGTCACCATCTGCAGTGACTTTGGCACCCAAGTAAAGAAAGTCTGTCACTGTTTCCCTTGTTTCCTCCATCTATTTGTCATGAAGTGATGGGACCAGATACCATGATTTTTGCCTTTTGCATGTTGAGTTTTAAGGCAACTTTTTTCACTCTCACTTTTTTTGCTTTCTGGCATCATAAGGATGGTGTCATCTGCATACCCAGTTTTGTACTTTACATGATATACTCTGCATGTAAATAAGCAGGCTGACAAGATACAACGTTTGATGTAACCCCTAGACTCATCTGAAATGACCCTGATGCTGGGAAAGACTGAAGGTGGGTGGAGAAGGGGACGACAGAGGATGAGATGGCTGGAAGGCATCACCAACTCAACGGACTTGAGTCTAAGTAAACGCTGGGAGTTGGCGATGTACAGAGAAGCCTGGCGTGCTGCATGCAGTCCGTGGGGTCTACGAGGTGAGACGACTGAACTGAAATAGCTACTGTAGTATATATATAAAACACAATGCATAACCTCTATGTATAATACAAAACATAAAAAGTTAATAGCTTGAGGGCACAGTGTATTCACTACCGAGCTGAACTTGTTTGACTAGTCATGTTTACCTTTTGCGATCTCACCAGGCTCTTCCATCCATGGGATTTCCAAGCAAGAGTACTGAAGTGGGTTACCAATTCTTTCTCGAGGAAATCTTTCCGAGGGCTTCCTGCATTGCAGGGAGGTGTTTCAAATCACCTGAGCTGCCAGAGAAATTCGACATAACCATAGGAGGTAGTACTATCATTGAAACCATAGTTAGCAGGGGAACGCCGGCACGCAGTCCCCCACTACCACAAATTATGCAGCCGAGTTTCCCGCATTTGGGGAAATCACAGAGGTCAACACACCCGCAGTGCAATGGGTGAGCCTCGCCCTGGGAGAACCACCTTCGTGATCACAGTATCTGCCCTGCCAGGTAAGTATGAAATAATTCCACCCACGGCCCACAAGTTCACTGTGCACACAGGCTCACTTTGCTATTGCTGCCATCTCTTCCACCACCGTCCACACCCCATCGTTTCCTGCGCCTCTCAGGCACTCCTAACAACTCTTCTAATAAAATCCAAGCAGTATGTCGGAAAAACTTCCACAACCGGCAAAGTGGTAGGCCAGGAAGTGTACCACTTCTGCTGCAAAATTTACATAAGTCCAGCCCCATTCAGGACCTGTAAAGTGGTTCCTCTCCTCCAACCCACACCCTGTCCCAGGCCCCTCATCTCCCCTCCCACCCCAGCCGAGGCGACCGATGGGCAGGCCGGCTGCTGAAGGGGAAATGAGGTCATGATTCCCGACAGCTTAGGGAGCCCAGGAATCAGTGGAAGCAGACCCTTTATTCTTTAGTTGAGATGTAGGGGAATTTAGCCAGCCTTCGTGCATTCTTAACCTTTGTTCTGGGTTGCATGCTGAGAATAGTAATTCTGTGGTCCTCTGTTATGCTGATCCAATTTGGTTTTAAGAAGAAAGAAGTTGTAAACAATGTAAATACATATTTGTAGGAACAAAATAAACTATGTGTTCCGTATGTAGGCATATAGATGCAGGGTGGTAACTTTAAAAATGCACAATATCAGAGTTGTGAGTTCAGGTATTATTTGCGGCAAAATGAAGAGTTCAGGAGGCAGCATTTCAGATAGCTCTGAGAACTTGCTCCACAAAGGTAGGGGTGAAGGTCAGTGTATGTGTAGTCTTGGTGAAGGGAGAGCACATGCATTCAAGTGCAGATTCTTCGCAGAAGGTTACTGCTAGTCCTGAGGATCACATGTCACCACGAAGGATTTTAGTGCTTTTCTAGGTACTAGGAGATATTTGGGTCATAAAATCGGCTCCTGAAAATACATCACTATCTGAAGACTTGTTCTGCCAGTTTTTCCCAGAGCACAGAGTGGGCTCCTTTCTGCTCTCCACCCTGAACTCCGTTCAGGGGGTGTTGAAAATCAGCAGCTGCAGCATTTAACCCTTGTAAAGAGAGATGGCAAGTTCCAGCTTGTAGCTGACAAGTGTTATATCTCAAAGTTCTACGTGGTATATTCTCTGTGCACCTTCTTATTTCATCCCAATGGTCTCCCAGGTACCATGTTTTTCCTTTTCTCACCATACAGAATACAAAAGTTGAAGATTCTGAAGAAGCTGAGGACCAAAATAAGGGATAGAAAGATGATGTGTTTGCTTGAAGAATGAGGTTTGTTTATTTTCTCTTGCTGAGCAAGACTGGGTTAGACCTGAGGGCAGGGAGTGGGGAGGCTGGAGAAGGCAACCAGCTTGCTTTTCAGACCAGAGAACAAGGAGTGGAGGAACTTGATACTTGAAGTGCATTTGGCTTAAGAGGGAGGGTGACTAGCCTGGAGGGAGAATGTTGAACTCAGCACCCAGTTAACTTCCAGGAAAACCTGTCCTTTCTTGGAACAGCTGACACTACTCTTCCTGCACACTGACTTTAAATATACTTTATCCACTGCTGTCCACTGTAGGAGTTTCCTATTGCTACTGAAACATGTTACTACACAGTGGCTTAAAACCACACACATTTATTATTTTATGACTGGAGATCAGAAGTCTAAGATGCATCTCCCTGGGCAAAAATCCAAGTGACGGTTGGGTTGTGGTGATTCTTCCTGGAGATGCTAAGAGAGAATCTCTTTCTTTGCCTTGTCCAGCCTCTAGAAGATGCCCACATTCTACTCTCATAGGCCCCTGTCATCTTCAAAGATAATTACAGCTGATCAAGTTATTCTCAAACACATGATTCTGAGACCAACTCTCCTTCTGTCTGTATGAATCTTTGTGATTCCATGGAGCCCCTATCTCAGTTCAGTTCAGTCGCTCAGTCCTGTCCAACTCTTTGAGAACCCATGAACGGCAGCCTGACAGGCCTCTCTGTCCATCACCAACACCTGCAGTCCACACAAACCCATGTCCGTTGTGTAGGTGATGCCATCCAACCATCTCATCCTCTGCCGTCCCGTTTTCCTGTGGCCTTCAATCTTTCCCAGCATCAGAGTATTTTCAAATGAGTCAGCTCTCCACATCAAGTGGCCAAAGTATTGGAGTTTCAGCTTCAACATCAGTCCCTCCACTGAACACCCAGGACTGATCTCCTTCAGGATGGACTGGTTGGATCTCCTTGCAGTCCCAGGGACTCTTAAGGATCTTCTCCAACACCACAGTTCAAAAGCCATCAATTCTTCAGTGCTCAGCTTTCTTTATAGTCCAACTCTCACATCCATACATGACCACTGGAAAAATCATAGCCTTGACTAGATGGACCTTTGTTGACAACATAATGTCTCTGCTTTTTAATATGCTGTCTAGGTTGGTCATAACTTTCCTTTGAAGGAGCAAGGTCTTTTAATTTCATGGCTGCAGTCACCATCTGCAGTGATTTTGGAGCCCAGAAAAATGAAGNTCTTTTAATTTCATGGCTGCAATCATGGTTTTAGAAAAGGCAGAGGGAACAGAGATCAAATTGCCAACATCCTGTGGATCATCAAAAAAGCAAGAGAGTTCCAGAAAAATATTTATTTCTGCTTTATTGACTATGCCAAAGCCTTTGACTGTGTGGATCACAATAAACTCTGGAAAATTCTGAAGGAGATGGGAATACAGACCACCTGACCTACTTCTTGAGAAATCTGTATGCAGGTCAGGAAGCCACAGTTAGAAGTGGACATGGAACAACAGACTGGTTCCAAGTAGGAAAAGGGGTACATGTCCTTAAATGAAGAGAAACCAGAGAGCTTGGGCTCCTGCCCTACCCCAGCTCAAGTAACAAGAAAAGACCCTGTGAGGACCCAGCCAGGCAAGGACTACCTGCTAGCCAAGAAGAGAGCTTGCAGCAGAAAATGTATTGCTGGGAAGTTCCAACTGTGATCTAGGACCTCTCAAAACTGTTAAGATAACAGATTTCTGGTTAAGCCACTCAGTCCATGGTATTTTTTTTCTGGAAGCCCAAGCTGACTAATACAGGAGGTCACTAAGTTATTGACCTAAGCAGCTTCTCCTACCTGGCCCTTTTTGGGATCTGCCCCAGTCTTGTTGATTTCCAGTCATTAGCACTCACCAACTGCTTTGGCTTTTAAAGAGTTATCCATGACTTTCGAATGAGGAGTCATCACCTGGTTTAAGATTTCATAGCATAGTCGGACATGACTGAGGCACTAAGCACAGCACACAGCACAGCATAATTTGCTACGTGCAGCAATGGCCTGCAAAAGGATCTCAGAGTTTCTTTTGAATGAGTTTGACATCTTCAAAAATAACCCAGAATGGCCTGGGACAGCTCATCATTCTTCAGGGTGACCCAATACCCCATGTGGCCTGCATTTCCTCTTCTACTGGATGAGCTCTATGCTTTGGACTCTCCACAACCATAGGCAAGGGTTTGGGTGCTGGTGAAAAATCTGTGCCTAATTCTGGGGAGGCTCAGAGAAAAAGAACTCCTAGAATCTGGGCATAGAAGGGGACGAGGGCTGAGAGGCTGCTCTTCTGTGAATAAAGGAGGTTGGAGGATGTGGGAGGACCTGGGGTGTTTGTCTGTGTGTGCCCATTGTGTTTGTCCAGGATAAATTCAAGGGAAGTTCAAGAGAGGGCAGCTGCCATTCTGGGACCAGAGACTAGAGCACCTTGGCATCAAGCTCTGCTCCTCCTCCTCCTCCTCCTGCCTCTGTTTTCCTTTCTCCTCCCTGTCCTCACTCGCATCTCACCAGTGTTTTATTCTTCCCACTCCTCCTCCCTCTTCCTGCTCTTCTAGGATCGCTCCCAGTACTATACCCCCCTCCCAACACAAAGCAGGCCAGCAAAGAAGAGGGCTGAGCAGTCTGGGAGGAAGATGAGGGAGTGTTTTCCACCAGCCTAAGAAGCACAAAGACATTTCTCTCTGGTTAGATTCTTGTTTGGAGGGGACAGAGTAAGATGGCTCCACCTCCACAGTCAGCTAAAGCAGCACAGGCCTTAAGGTCAACCCCGGGGATATGTGACCAAAATCAGGAACTCTGGCCATGGATGGAGGACATCTGGCTCACAAGATCCCAGATAACTTAAAATCTTGGTGCCACCTTCTTTATAAGGCAAGTTCCAAGGGAAGGACCACATTGTACCCTCCCGGCTTTGTTCATGTAAGGGTGCATAGGTGTGTGTTCGTGTCTGACTCTTTTCGACCCCATGGACGGTAGCCCGCCAGGCTCCTTTCTCCATGGGACTCTCCAGGCAAGGATATGGGATTGGGTTGCTATTTCTTCCCCCAGGGGATCTTCCCAACCCAGTTGCTGAACCTGTGCCTCCTACCCTGCACTAGCAGGAACCTGAGAAGGTGTGTCGGCCTCATGTTCCTCCCTTTCCTGGATCTTTACTGCTGAGCCACCAGGGAAGCCCTGGTACTTTCGTAGTTCTGCCTTTTCCATTTCCTTTGGGTTTTGTTATCTTCCCAAGCAGTGACCTTTCCTCTCCCATCTCTTGCTTGAGGAGGCTAGTTTAGAAATATCTCTTTGATATTTAATTTTTCTCCATAAGCATTCTTTCATTCTGGACTTAATCCTTTTGAACAATATTCTGAGCCTTTTTGATTATTCAGTAAATATTTGTAAATAAAATTGTTAATTTTGATATATTGACTCAACCAATCAACACTTAGGTTGGCTCCCCAACCCCACTCCATCCACAGAGGGAATGAGGCCCAGCTGTGGATGCCCATTGAACAGTGTTGCGGAAGCTCTGAAGGAAGTATTGCTGGCACCTCCAGATGAAATTGTATGGTCAAGTCATTCAAAATGACTGTTCTCTTGCTATCTGTTCATTCTCCTTCACCAGCCACTCCTTCACCCACATGACTGTCCAATCCCCTTAATTACCAGTTCAGTTCAGTTGCTCAGTTGTGTCTTGCGACCCCATGGACTGCAGCACACAAGGCCTCCCCATCCATCACCAGCTCCCGGAGTTTACTCAGACTCATGTGCATCGAGTTGGTGATGCCATCCAACCATCTCATCCTCTGTCATCCCCTTCTCCTCCCGCCTTCAATCTTTGAAAGCATCAGAATCTTTTCAAATGAGTCAGTTCTTCAAATCAGGTGGCCAAAGTATTGGAATTTCAGCTTCAGCATCAGTCCTTCCAGTGAATATTCAGAACTGCTTTCCTTTAGGATGGACTGTTTGGATCTCCTTGCAGTCCAAGGGACATTCAAGAGTTCCTCCAACACCACAGTTCAAAAGTATCAATTCTTCAGTGCTCAGTTCTCCTTATAGTCCAACTCTCACATCCATACATGACTACTGGAAAAACCATAGCCTTGACTAGATGGATCTTTGTTGGCAAAGTAATGTCTCTGGTTTTTAATATGCTGTCTACGTTGGTCATAACTTTTCCTCCTAGGAGGAAGGGTCTTTGAATTTCATGGCTGCAGTCACCATCTGCAGTGATTTTGGAACCCCCAAACTAAAGTCTGTCACTGTTTCCATTGTTTCCCCATCTATTTTCCATGAAGTCATGGGAAATAGAATGGAAAACAGTGGAAAGAGTGTCAGAATTTATTTTGGGGGGCTCCAAAATCACTGCAGATGGTGATTGAAGCCATGAAATTAAAAGATGCTTACTCCTTGGAAGAAAAGTTATGAACAACTTAGATAGCATATTCAAAAGCAGAGACATTACTTTGCCGACTAATGTCCGTTTAGTCAAGGCTATGGTTTTTCCAAGAGTCATGTATGGATGTGAGAGTTGGACTGTGAAGAAAGCTGAGCGCCAAAGAATTGATGGTTTTAAATTGTGGTGTTGGAGAAGACTCTTGAGAGTCCCTTGGACTGCAAGGAGATCCAACCAGTCCATCCTGAAGGAGATCAGCCCTGGGATTTCTTTAGAAGAAATGATGCTAAAGCTGAAAGTCCATTACTTTGGCCACCTCATGTGAAGAGTTGACTCATTGGAAAAGACTCTGATGCTGAGAGGGGTTGGGGGCAGGAGGAGAAGGGGACGACAGAGGATGAGATGGCTGGAGGGCATCACTGACTCGATGGACGTGTGTCTGAGTGAACTCCGGGAGTTGGTGATGGACAGGGAGGCCTGACGTGCTGCGATTCACGGGGTCGCAAAGAGTCGGACACGACTGAGTGACTGTACTGAAATGAACTGAACTGATGGGACCAGATGCCATGATCTAAGTTTTCTGAATATTGAGTTTTAAGCCGACTTTTCCACTCTCCTCTTTCACTTTCATCAAGAGGCTCTTTAGTTCTTCTTCACTTTCTGCCATTAGAGTGGTGTCATCTGCATATCTGAGGTTATTAATATTTCTCCTGGTACTCTTGATTCCAGCTTGTGCTTCATCCAGCCCAGTGTTTCTCATGATATATTCTGCATATAAGTTAAAGAAGCAGGGTGACAATATACAGCCTTGACGTACTCCTTTCCCGATTTGGAGCACCTTAATTAGAGGGCTTAATCAAAACCAACCATGTGGTTGCCCTGACCCCAGTCTCTGGTTTTCCTGGTGACAGGTGAGCCAGTCAGACACCAGGGGTCCCTATAAGTTGTAGTCTCCCCTCAAGTCTGTCCCCTCCCCCGCCCCCAGTAGTGAAGATCCTTGCCTTGTTGTTCCTTCCGTTTGCTGAACACTTGGCGTCACACCAGGACCCTTTGTTTAGGAATTGTAAGATTCTATATCCACTGAACGGTTGTTGTCTCTGTCACTGTCTATGGGCTGTTTTCCTTTGGTGTTGCAGCTGGGGAATTACAAGGCTTGCAGGCCTGCATGGCAGGCCCCAGTGTACAAGTAGGAAGGAGGAGAGTTGGGAGACATGGGGCCAGCATTTCAGCCTGGGAGGGACACAGGGAGCTTCAGCAAGATTTTGAGAAACCTGAGAAGGTGTGTAGGTCTCATGTTCCTCCCTTTCCTGGATTGAAACTAGCTGAGAGTTATGGGGAGGTCAGGCACTGAGTGGTGTCCAGTTTGATAGCTAATGACTGGAATATCTGCAAGTGGGTTGCACAGAAGTGGTGGATTTCCTAAAGCTCCTCCTCTCTGGAGCCTCGGTCTATGGGCCCATGGTTGGGGATTGTAGGAAGTAGCCCTTTTGAGAGTGAGAAAAGCTATCGAGCTCGGGTTGGTGGGTCTGAGTAGCTCTGTTCTCTCCACCTTCTCTCTCTGCTTCTCTCATTGGTGATTGGTGTGGCCAGGGAGGAAAGGGATCTGGAAATGCCCTCCTGCCCCTGAAAATGTGACTGAGCTGAGGCTGAAGCCTCTGGTTTTCTTCCCTAAGGACTTTGTTTGCATTGGAGAGCTGAGATGTGGACTGCAAGCCTGGACTGTGGAAGTTAGAGGCAGATCCTCTCCTGAGAAGTGCAAGCAGGTAAGTTACACATTTGGGTAACAGAGGCTCTCAGTGTGCTCATTCTCTGTCTCCAAAGACACTGTCCCAACCCAGCAGAAAGCTCTGAGACTCGCGTCCTGGTGGGCCGAAGTCTGCCGGGCGACCGCCTGGCTTTCCTGGGGCTCCTCTGCAGGGGTTCTTTGCATGCGTTTCATGTGCCCTGGGTGAGCTGGTCAGGAGGCTCTGATCCTAAATGGCTGCTGCTGCCGCTTCAGTGTTGGCAAGATAAGCGCATGTGAAAGGTCCGGCCTCGCAGTGTCAGCAGCCTGGGGGAGAGTGTGGGCTGGAAGGCCACCTCGGTCAGTGGCTGGGGGAGGCCCTGCAGACCTGGCTCCACCATGTGCCAATCACAGGACCAGGGCACAGAAGTCAGCAGGCAGCAGGCAGCAGGCAGCGAATGAGCAGATTTAGGATGGATGAGTCAGGATTCTGGGGACCAGACCTGATTAGATCTGCAGTGAGGAGAGTTACTCTCTGAGCTCAGATACCGCCACAAAGGGAGGGGAATGGTCCTTCCTGCATTGCAGGCTGTAAGGAGCAAGTGGAGGAAAGCAGACCACAGTGCTTTGAAATCTGCAAAGTTCTTCCCAAGGGCAGCCTTCAGATTCTCCCTAAAGAGACCAGAAATAGGAGGCCCTGGGCCTCTCCTAGTGCTTCTGCAGGCAGTGAAACTGAGCCTGTGTTCCAGCTGCTCCCGCAGGCGGTCATTAATGCAGATGGACTCCTCCAGGTGCTGGCACAGGTTCCAGATTTCACCAAGATGCTCCTCTAGCAGGTCTGCCCCTGCAGCCACCCCCGAGGACAGGAGGAGGTGGAGATGAAGCATCCAGGTCACATGTGGGGGGTGGGGCTTGGCCAGCAAAATCCCTAAATATCACCATCCTCTCTCATTCAGACATCCAGAAGTTTAGGTGAGCTTGCCTGAAGAGTATACTGGCATCAAACACAGTACAGCCCCATGGGCCTAAGCAAGCCTGTGGGCATCCTCCCATACAGGGGAATGTGTAAGGGAGCTGTAATCATGTACAGTTACCAGGATAACTGGTAAGTGTAAGGGACTTCACATGTTTTAGAAAAGTAATTGAAAGTTGTGAATGTCAGCCTAGCACCTGGAAAGGTGTGACCATCTCTTGAGTGTGATTTAGAGTGAGGCCTTCCTATCATTCTCTACCCGAATACGTTTCCTTCTACTGATCCATGACCAGATATCCTTTAGTGAGGGAGAAAGCTCTTATGCCCCACTTAGAGGGAAGGTCCAAGGTAAAAGTCAGGATGAATTGACATGGTTAATGACTGGTACTCAAGAAATCCCTCAAATTCTTTTTATACGGAAAGAGGAGTCTGCACTGACCCAGGGATCTGAAGACTGATAACAGAAGAGGAAAAACACCCCCTGAAAAAAAGAGAAATGCAAGAAAGAGCAGGGGAGGGTGCTAATAAACATGTGATTGCATCAAATGCTTCATTTTGCCTGGACGCAGCCTTTATCTGAGAATCCCAGTTCTCTTCTGCTGGATCTGGGCTGCATCCCAGCATTCACCTGTGTGGCTGCACCTCTCCACCAGGTGGAGACCAAGGAGCCAGGAGTCAGAGGAGAGTTTGAATTGGGTTTGTACACAGGATACATTTATGGGGTGAGGATCTGTGTAGCAACAAGCCCTCTTTCGGTAATAACTCCTGATGATGGAAGAATGTTCTGTGACTGTTGGCACCGGGCATTCTGGCAGGGTCTGAGAGTGGGCTGGGACGGGACCAGGGAGCAGGGACTGAGAAGGACACGAGTATGAGAGCACAGAGGTCACTGACTCTCTCACACCCCTGCTCCGCCCCGAGGCCCAGGGTGGGGAGAATGAAGGATGTGCTTGGAAGGACTCAGCACTCCAGGGCCGTTTCCTTTATTCCTACTCTGTGGGCAGGGACGAGAGGAGCCATGGAAAATGCTGCCCTGGTAGGAAAGGGTGGATCCTAAATGAGACTTCATTTCACAGGCTGACCTTCTTGATTTGTGTTTACCTGTGGGCTTGGAGTGAAGCTGGCACATGGAGGAGCCTGAGGATAGGTCCCCGGATATGCTCCCTTCTGAGGCCTCATCATGTCCCACTGGCCACTGCTGCCCAGGTACCCAGGCTCCAGGATTCTGCCCAGTTCCGTGGTGCTCCTCAGAGGACAGAGGGGCTGGGTAGGGTTGAAGTAGTGGGACGATCTGGCTTCTGTATGGTTGGTGTCAATGTGGCTGGGGAAGCAGGATGAACACTGGTGACAGCTGGGCAGAAGGAAACACGAGTGAGAAGCAGTAGCAGAACGCAAGGATCAGCCAGGAAACGTGTGACTGAGAAGGACAGACACTGAAGGGACACACGGGCTGAGGTCCCAGTCAGCTAAGGAATACCAGTGAGATGAAGACTGACACCCCAGAAGCTACAACCCTAACCCCTTGTATTTGCTAGCATGAGATACAAGAGGTAGGGGGTAAATAAAGCATCCTAAAGTCAGCCATGTGCACAAAAGGAAAGTCCTGTGGCCCTAATCCTGGCCCCTATGATAATGCCTCATGATAGAGTCCAGGGAAGTTCCTGGGTAGAACGCCCTGGGAAAGTCAGGGGTTAAGAGTGTGATGGGCCATAGCACTGAGCACACCTGTGAACAGGAATGTTTGTGCTCCTGGGAGTACTTGCTGTTCCGGAAGCTAAAGTGCCAATTTTCCCAGTTTTACTTTGAGGTTGTCAAAGAGGAAGGGGGCATAAAACCAGCTAGAATGGTGGCCCCAGTCACTCCAGAGTGAATGTTTTGCTGAGGTTGGGGGAGGTTCTGTGTGAGGTAAGGGGTGATTTGAATCTTAACACAATTCAAGGAGCTCAAATGTCATCACTCGTGTCTGAAGAGCTGTGAACACTCTCCCTTGCTTAGTCACTTAGTACCATGCTTAGTCACTTAGCGCCATGCTTAGTCACTTAGCGCCATGCTTAGTCACTTAGTCGTGTCCAATTCTTTGGGACCACATGGACTGCAGCCTGCCGAGCTCCTCCTGGGGAGTCTCCAGGCAAGAATACTGGAATGGGTTGTCATGCCCTCCCCCAGAGGGTCTTCCCAACCCAGGGATCGAACCCAGGTCTCCCGCATTGCAGGTGGATTCTTTACCAGGTGAACTACCCCCAGAAGCCCTCCATGGGGGAGGGAGGACCCTTCATTTCATAGGCTGATGCTTTCATAGATCCTGTGCAATCACGGGCCTTCATATCATCTCTGTTTCTATGTAAAAAGAAGCCCAGCCTGGTGGAGAGAGGGAAAGAGGTGAACCGGCTATAGTTTAGGATATTTACATTCAGAAGACTGCTTTCTTCCAGGGATTATCAACATAGGCAGCAGAGTGAAAACCAGCGGCACCTAAGAAATAGGAGTGAGAGCATGGTTTTCTCCAACCAAGTCAACCCTTTGATGGATTAATGCAGTTGGCTGCTGCCAGTTTTGATCTTCAGTTATAACTGTTTCTCAAATGTGGCTACATACTGGAGTCATCTTCGACAATGTGAAGACATAACTGGACCTCCAGAGAATTTGCTTTAATTGGTATGGGGTATAGCTTGGGCAGTGGATATTTAAAACTATCCCAGCTGATTCTATTATGCAGGAAAGTTTGATAAGTATGGTCATGGGTCTCTCCCTCCACAATTTTATAATTTAGATATTAGGATCACAGAAATTAAAGAGAGGGCTGAAAAATATTAAGCATCTAAGTTATAGTCAGGATAAGAGATGTGACTTCCTATCACTTTCACACCCCTTTCAATCCCAGCACCACACAAGGCAGGAGGGAAGTTAGTGGTTGTCTCCAATCGGCTTACTTTCTCACTAAGGCCAAAGGAGGTTCCACCTCTGTCAGTGATAGTGATCAGTACAGAGCACATGCTCTAGGCCATGCCGATGCCAGACAGACATTCACGCGGGAAATTTCAGCTCCATGGTGACCAGAGAATCTGCCATGCACCACTGTCCACCTGAAAGCTTGTTTCAAAGCAAAGGAGGAGTATTGATGAGCGATGGTTCCTTTGAGGGGACTGTGCTTCACCAGGTAAAAGAAGGGCTCTAGCCTTCCTCACCAAGGCTGGGCCATCCAAACTCTGGCTGCTGGAACAGCCTGGATGTGACTCCAGTTCAACCCATATCAGCAGATCCTTTCATGCACCATGCTCTCCTTCCTCCATATTTCCTTTTGGGCAAAGATAATATGATAGTGTGGAAAGATGAAGGAAATGGAGGCAAGGAAAAGAAGGGCAATCTAGTGGACAGTCTTGCCTTTTGGCATGGAACAGATTTGTTATCTATCAATTGTTGGTTCCAGGTCTGCTATGGTAGCAAGTTCTAGGTCAGAGAGAATAGCACCTTCCTGTCATCTCAAAAGAGAGAAAAGATTGTTGCAAGGGGCCTGCAGCACTATTCAGCAGGTTACCATTCTAGATAGAGAAGGTATAATGGAAACGTAGAATCAGTAGTCAAAGACCTGGGTCCAAGCCCATTTCGCCCCCTTACTAATGACCTTGCACAAGTAACCTCACTTGCTGAGTTTTAGTTCTCTGCCCTGGTAACACCACGTTCACGTTGGTAGATAAGCTTAGATCACTGTACCCATGTAGCACTGATAGCAGAAGGTAGCCTCTTAGACCTCACTGCCTGCTGGAAGCTGAAATTCCAGTACTTTGGCCACCTGATTCAAAGAACTGACTCAATTGAAAAGATTCTGATGCTTGCAAAGATTGAAGGTGGGAGGAGAAGGGGATGACAGAGGATGAGATGGTTGGATGGCATCACCACCTCGATGGACATGAGTTTGAGTAAATTCTGGGAGTTGGTGATGGACAGGGAGGCCTGGCGTGCTGCAATCCATGGGGTCACAAAGTGTCAGACACGACTGAGCTATTGAAATGAACTGAATTGAACTGTAATGAGAGGTGGGGCCCCAGCATTGAGAAGCAATCTGCTCACTCCTTCCTTCACTTCACTAGTCATAAGTACTTAGTGGAACACTCGGATATTGTGGCCATTGTCACCCTTGAGAAACCACCAGCCTAGCCAATCCCAGCACAGTTATAGTGACACACATCTATCAGGAGAACTTCCCATATTTTGGACTCACAAACCATGGGGTAGTGTAGGTTAGAAGATGACTGTTTTTTTGTGTTTTTTTTTTTTTTTTGCCCACATCTGTCTTTCTGACTCAAGCTGCTGTGCCTCTAAGCATTCTTGTGCTGCATGGTATATATCCCTTTCACCTCTGATCCTGGCTTATATTTCCCCACATACATCTGAGAAACACAGCACAGGTTTCTCAGGTGAGTCACTCACTGTTGCTTGTTTCTCTTCTCACACACTTCCAACCCAGGCAGATCCAGCAACTGTTGCATAGAAACTGCCCCTGCATCCTCTCCGTCGAATATACTGATTTTCCCAAGTTAGATAAAAGTAACGTCAGGTTTACTACTTGTATTTAAGGAGCTGTATATGAAATATTAGTGGATACCCTGGTGACTCAGATGGTAAAGCGTCTACCCGCAATGCGGGAGACCCTGGTTCGATCCCTGGGTTGGGAAGATCCCCTGGAGAAGGAAATGGCAACCTACTCCAGTACTCTTGCCTAGAAAATTCCATGGATGGAGGAGGCAGCCTGGTGGGCTACAATCCATGGGTTTGGAAAGAGTTGGACACTCTGACAAGTAGGAAGGAGATCCCGTGGAATTGTAATAAAAGTCATTAGTCACACATACAGAGTCTAATTCTCATAAGAAACTTAAAAACTACAGTCAACAGAGGATGAAATAGGGAAATAGGCATGCCCAAAATGACTTCAGTTTACATAAAACCCAGTATGTTGCCATGGGGAGAATTTTGTCAACATTATAATAGGATATATCAGGAATAATAAAGTTGGGAGAAATATACCTTTGCTAAATTGACTAGCATAAACTTAAGCTGAAGAAAAGTGAAAGTCTTAGTCACTCAGTCATATCTGACTCTTTGAGACCCCATGGACTGTAACCCGCCAGGCTCCTCTGTCCATGGAATTCTTCAGGCAAGAATCCTGGAGTGGGTTGCCTTTCCCTTCTCCAGGGGATCTTCCCAACCCAGGGATCAAGCCTGGGTCTCCTGCATTGCAGGCAGATTCTTTACCATCTGAGCCACCAGGGAAGCGAGTTTCAGCTCAGTAAAGTATTATTCTCAAATTGTCTTCACACTTCAAAGGGTGTGAAAGATTGGTAAGTCTAAAAGAAGAATATGTAAAATTTTACATTTTTCTTTGAGGAAAAGCACCAAGGACAGTTCAAATAGAAACAAATTGATGAATGACCTCAATAGAGTCCTGCATAAATGAAAGTTACTGGGAAATATTGCCACCTTGATGTTTTTCCCTGTATACACAACACTGAACAAGGAGAAATTCTCAGATTTGAGAAACAGTGTTTGCAGGATCAGAGCAGGGAAGCCTGAAATTGCAAGGGGCTGTCGGGAAAGATGGTCTCCTTCATCAGAGACCTTCAGAGAGGAGCAAACTAGCCTTTACTCTGACTTATTGAGCCCTGTTCTCTGTGGCCAGCACTCTAATGTGATGTGGGTGTCTGATAAAGCTTCCTGGCTTATAAGGTGTATCCAGGGACTGCATTTAAACCAGAAGATAAGAATCACAGCCTTCTTGTCTCCACCACAATTCAAAACACCTTTGTTTTCCTTAGAGGCACTCACTGTTGCTTGTTTCTCTTCTCACACACTTCCAGGCCCTGCATTTCCTCCTCATGGCTGTTATCTCTTGTTGTCCTCCCACCCACAGATGGGTCCAGGCCCAGATGACCAAGAAAGCAGTTCTCTGAATCGTTCCCTAGGGCTGACTCTTCCTTTAGGAGCTGCCTTTGTGCTGCCGTGTTTGGATAGGACCTCTTTGTCACCTGACCTCTTTATATATATTTTAATTTTAGCAGCTTTTAAAAACAATATTGTGTTTCAGGTATACAGCAAAGTTATTCAGTAATATATATATATATTTTTCAGATTCTTTTCCATTATAGATTATTACAAAATATTGAATGTAGTTCCCTGTGCTATACAGTAAATCCTTGTTGTTTATCTATTTTATATATAGTAGTGTGTACCTGTTAATCCCAAGCTCCTAATTTATAGCTTTCTCCTTATTTCTCCTTTGGTAAGCATAAATTTGTTTCTGTGGAAGTCTGTATCTATTTTGTGAATACATTCATTGTATTATTTTTTAGATTGCACATATAAATGATATCATAGAATTGTCTTTCTCTGCTTCATTCAGTATGATAATCTCTAGGTTCATCTATGTTGCTGCAAATGGCAATATGTCATTCTTTTTCACGGCCAACTAATATTCCATTGTATACGCACATAGTTCACATCTTCCTTATCTGGTCATCTGTCCATGGACACTTAGATTGTTTTCATGTCTTGTCTATTGTAAATAGTGCTTCTATGAACATTCAGGTAAACATTGTGGTACAGCTATCTTTTTAAAATAGGGTTTTCATCATTTATTTTTTTAATTTCATTTTAAAAATTTATTTTTAATTAGACGATAATTGCTTTACAATGTTGTGTTAGTTTCTGTCATACAGCAACGCGAATCAGCTATAACTGTACACATATACTCTCCCTCTTGAACCTCCCTCCCACCCCACTCATCCTATCCATCTGGATTGTCCCAGTTTACCAAGCTGGGCTCCCTGTGTTGCGTAGCAGCTTCCCACTAGCTGTTTTCCATATAGTAGTGTATATATGTCAATACTACTTTCTCAGTTTGTCCCACCCTGTCCTTCTCCCACTGTGTCCACAAGTCCTTTCTTTACATCTGCATCTCTATTCCTGCCCTGAAAATAGGTTCATCAGCACTACTTTTCTAGATTCCATATATATGCATTAACAAGCACTGACCCTTGTTTTCAAGTATGTTGACTCATAATTTATATCTACTTGCTTTAAATTGGAAGTAGATATAAATTCATTCAAACACATTCTAAAAGATCTACATTTTTATAATCCCCTTCCCCACATTTTGTGACTTCATCTTATTTTACATCTTCATGCTTATCTTCTTACTGCTATTTGTATTTAAAATTGCTTTGACAATTTTTTTTAGTTTCTTAAATCTCTACTGGCTTATTTCAGTGATCTTCAGTCCTTTTATGTATACCTTTCCAACTGTGATATTCCTTTTATATAGATTCTTGTTTCTTTTCTCTTTAGAGAAGACCCTTCAATATTTCTTTTGGGGGTAGGTTTAATCTTGCTGAGTTCTTATAGTTTTTACTTAGCTGAGAAACTCTTTCTCTCTCCATCTATACTAAATGATCATTTTGCTGGGCATAGGATCCATGGTTGAAGGTTTTTCCCTTCCTGGACTTTGACTATATTATGCCACTCCTTCTGGCCTGCAAAGTTTCTTCAGAGAAATCAGCTGATAGCTGTATAGAAATTATATTTTAATTGATTCTTTGTTTTTCTCTTGCTGCATTTAGAATCCTCTCGTTCCCTTTAATTTTTGCCATTTGAAGTATGATATGTCTTGATATAAATCTCTTTGTGTTCATCTTGTTTGGGACCCTCAGTGCTTCCTGTATTTTCTATTTCCTTCTTAGGTTTGAAAAGTTTTAAGCCATAATTTCTTCACATGGATTTTCAATCCCCCTTTCTCTTTCTTTTCCTTCTGGAATCCCTATTACGTGAAGGCTGGCATGATTTATGTTGTCTCATGAGTCTTGTAAGTTGTGCTTTTTTTAAAATTTAATTTGTCTTTCTGTTTCCTCGTTGGATTTGATTTCCATTATGCTTTCTTCAAGATCACTTATTCATTCTTCCGTGTCATTTAGTCTGCTAGTCATTGCTTCTAGATTGTATTTCTGGCAGCTGAATTATTGATTTTTTATTGGTTCATAGTTATGGTTTCTAGGTCTTTGTTTCAGTGAGCTACATTTCTGTTGATACATTTTCTTAATTCAGTTAGCATTTTATTACCTCCTCTTTTATTGAAGTATAGTTGATTTACATTGTTGTGTAAATTACTGCTGTATAACAAAGTCACTTAGTTATACATACATATATATATATATATTCTTTTTCCATTATGGTTTATCATAGGATACTGAGTATAGTTCTCTGGACTATATAGTAGGACTTTGTTGTTTATCCATTCTGCATGTGAAAGCTTACATCTCCTAACCCCAGCCTTCCATTCCATACCTCCCTCAGCCCTCTCCCCCTTGGCAACACTAGTCTGTTCTCTATGTCCGTGAATCTGTTCCATGGATAGGTTCATTTGTGTTATATTTTAGATTCCACATCTAAGTGATATCACATGGTATTTGTCTTTCTCTTTCTGACTTACTCCACTTAGTATGATCATCTCTAGTCACATATGTTGCTGCAAATGGCTTGATTTTGTTCTTTTTTATGGCTGAGTAGTATTCCTCTGTGTGTGTGTGTGTGTGTGTGTGTGTGTGTGTGTGTGTGTGTGATATCTTCTTTATCCACTCATCTGTCAATGGACATTTAGGTTCTTTCCATGTCTTGGCTATTGTGACTAGTGCTGCTATGAACATAGGGGTACATTTATCTTCTTGAATTATAGTTTTGTCCAGATATATATCCAGGAGCGGATTGCTGGATCATGTGGTAATTCTGTTTAGTTTCCTGAGGAACTTCCATGCTATTCTCCACAGTGGCTGCACCAACTTATATTTCTGCCAAGAGTGCAGAAGAGTTCCCTTTTTTCCACACGCTCTCCAACCTCTTTTACTGGTAGACATTTTAGTGATGGCCATTCTGAGTGGTGTGAGGTGGTATCTTATTTTCATTTTGATTTGCATTTCTCTACTAATTAACCATGTTGAGCATTTTTTCATGTGCCTGTTGGCCATCTGTATTTCTTTGGAGAAATGTCTATTTAGGTCTTCTGCCCATTTTGGGGTTGGGTTGTTTTTGTTTGTTTCTTGTTGAGTTGTATGAGGTGTTTGTGTATTGTGAAAATTAAGTCCTTACTGACTGCATTATTTGAAAATATTTTCTCCTATTCTAGAGGTTGTCTTTTCATTTTCGATATGGTTTACTTTGCTATGCAAAAGTCTGTATGTTTGATTAGGTTCCATTTTTTTATCTTTGTTTTCATTTCTATTGGGAGACTGACCTAAGAAAATGTTGGCACCGTTATGTCAGAGAATGTTCTGCCTCTTCTAGTTTTACAGTGTCATGTCTTATGTTTAAGTAGGTAAGCCATTTGGAGTTTATTTTCGTGTATGCTGAGAGGATGTGTTCTAACTTCATTGGTTTACGTGCGGCTCTCCAACTTTCCCAACACCACTTGCTAAAGAGACTTTTTCCCATTGTATGTATGTTCTTGCCTCCTTTGTCAAAGGTAAATTGACCATAGATGTGTGGATTTATTTCTGGGCTATTTTGTTCCATTAATCCACATGTCTATTTTTGTCCTAATACCACATAATTTTGATTACTATCATTTTGTAGAATTGTCCGAAGTCTTGGAGGGTTATGTTTCCAGCTTTGTTATTTTTCCTCACGATTGCTTTTGCAATTCTAAATCTTTTATGGCTTTGTATAAATTTTAGGATTATTTGTTCTAGTTATGTGAAACATGTCATGGATGATTTTAAAGGAATTGCGTTAAATCCATAGATTGTTTTGAGTAGTATGGCCATTTTAACAATATTAATTCTTCCAATTCAAGAGCTGGGATATCCTTCTATTTCTTTGAATCATCTTCAATATCCTTTATTAATGTTGTATAGTTCTCAGCATGGAAATCTTTGACTTCCTTGGTGAGGTTTATTCCTAGGCAGTTAATTTTGGGGATTACCATTTTTAAAGGTATAGTTTATTTATATTCCTTTTCTGATATTTCATTGTTGAAGTAAAGAAATGCAACCAATATCTGTATGTTAATCTTCTATCCTGCTAACTTACTGAATTTGTGTATCAGTTCTAGTAGTTTTTGTGTGGAGTCCATAGGGTTTCCTATATACAGCATCATATCTGCATATAATGACAATATTAAATCTTCCCCTTCATTTGAATACCTTTTATTTTTTCATGTGTGATTGCTATGGCTAAGACTTCCAATACTATGTTGAATAGAAGTGGTGAGAACGAGCATCCTTGTCTTGTTCCAGATTTTAGTGAGAAGGCTTTCGGTGTTTCACCATTGAGTTGTATATTGACTGCGATTCTGTCATAAGTAACTTTTATTATCTTGAGTTATTACCTCCTCTGTGCACTCCTGGTCTAGGAGACTGGTGAGATCTGTTTCATTATTTGTTCTTTCAGGGAATTTCTTTTGTTCTTTTAATTGGGAGTAGATCTTCCTTTTCATTTGACTGAACTTTGTATGATTTTAGGAGAAACAGTTACCTATTGTGGTCTTGAATGACTGGTTTTATGTGGGAGTGTCCCTGTGTAGCCTCCATGAGTCTCATATTTTTGGCGTGAGGGCTGCTTTCAGATGGAATCCAGTCCAGTCTTCACCTCAGTTTGTGCTGGTCATGATCCCCTTGATAGTGGGGTGTGATTGGTGGTGTAGTATCGAAAGCCTGTGGTGGGTGTGAGGTGAGGCTTCCTCTCTGCTCTGTATCATGGCTGTCTCAGGGGCAGGGTGTGTTCCCCAGTTGTTGGAGTAGAAGCCTTGAGGGTTGGGATTAATCAGGCTGTTGCCCTTGAGTACATGCCCTGCCCCAAAGGAAGTGAGTGGTGAAGCAAGTGAGGGCCATGTATTCACACAGGATATACATCTACAGCTCCACTCAGGGTCAGCCCAAGGTTATGTCCCTATTGTTTGTCTCAGATCTAGTCTAAGGCTGTGGTGTGGAGTGGGCTGGGGCTGGAGGTTGGGGGGTTGTGGCTGCAAGGATTGAGATATCTGCAAGGATTGAGGTGGCTGCACTGCTGCCTGAGATGTGGGTTGGCTCTGTGGCAGACCTCACCCAGGACCTGTCTGCCCAGATCTAGTTCTAAGCTGGAAGACAAACCACTACATACTCCTCAGTGTGGTGTGCTCGTGTTNAGACTGGAGGCTGGGGGCGGTTTGGCTGCAAGGATTGAGGTGGCTGCACTGCTGCCTGAGATCTGGGTTGCCTCTGTGGCAGACCTCACCCAGGACCCGTCTGCCCAGATCTAGTGCTAAGCTGGAAGACAAACCACTACATACTCCTCAGTGTGGTGTGTTCGTGATGGCCACGGAAGCCCCAGCTGGAGCACACCCCAGGGCCTCCGGGCTGTCTCTGCCTAGTTAGGCCACGTCCTCTCTCAGGGCCTGCCTGCTCGAGATTCACCCCTTGGCCCTTGCACGCTCCTGTTGTGCCGCCCTATGCACACACTAATGTTTCCTGCATCTACACCTGTTGCTCTGAGCCCTCACTGACTGTGGTCTCTGAGGCTATTCTGGGATTACACCCCAGCTGTCCTGGTCTGTCTCTGCAAAGCTAGATTGAGTCTCTGCCAAGATCTTGTGCCAGACTGTGGTGTGGAGTGAGTGGAGCCAGGGCAGTGACCCCTTTGGATTGGGAAATACAACAAGGAGGCTGCTCACAGTGCACGACTCTCCATCCTGATTGTCAGGAACCCAGCATGTGCTCCTGATGGGTAGAGTCTAGACTTCTCCCAACCTTCTGTTTCAGATTTCCCAGGAGGCAAGGGGGCCGGGCCACTCCTTGCAGGACCCCAGAACTGGGATGCCCAAATTGTGACTTGACCTGCCTCCTCCAAGGCCAGGGTCTACCCATGTGGACCTTCTCTTTGCAGATCCCTCCCAGGGGCCCAAGGCTTGGACTGATTCTTTTCTTTCCCATCCTACCGAGTTATGTGTAGATCCTTCTTGCAGCTTTGGTTTTCAGGAGTTATGCTAGTTTCCAGTTAGTTTCCATTAAGAAGCGTCCCACATGGGAATGTATTTTTGATGTCTTTTTGGGGGAGGGGATCTCCATACCAGCTACTACAGCATTTTGATTCTTCTTCAGATGCTGAGCTTTTTAGCGACAGCTTGTCTTTCCTATTCTTACACACTTACCCTGCAGGCTGGTATAGAAATTGGAAACTAAGCAGGCAAAGAAAACTATTTTTTTTAATACATCGTTTGCTTTAATAGCCACCAAAAAGACTGTGTCATTTCCTCTCACTGACCCTGTCCACCAGTTATGTTAGCCTTCTACATAATACTATAGCAACATATATAAATATATATCATACATTTATACACACATACACACTTTCTAAAGCACTTTTGTGAAGACACAGACTAGGCTTCAGCACAAGCACAACTGGGGGCCTCTTGCATGTCACTTAAAAATGATCACCGGTTTGCTTTACACAAGACTTTCAGTGGGCTTGCTGTGGCCATTAATCCCTAGTTCCCAGAGAGAAGCTGGGATGACAAAAGGGGACAGTATATGGAAAGTCAGTACAGCTTTTGGAGACAACAGAATATAAGTAGGAAGTCTAGGCTAAGCATGAGATGGCATATGGGAGTCACCACTTCCACCACATGGATTCAAAGTACTCAGGTGCTGCAGTGTAGACTGACGCCCAGCCTGACGGTGACCCAGCGGCATGAGCCCTGGGTCAGGCAGTCAGGCCCCTGCCCACACTGTCCTGCAGGGCACCGCTGCTCAGTCTTGTGCTTTCAGATCTGCCGAGGAGCTCCAGTGTGGGGACCACATGCTGCATTGTGGGGAAGCACATCCTGCTTCCCCTGAGCTGACCCTCTGAGGACAGGTGATGAGACAAGAAGTGTCTGTTGCTGGCTCCCATGCCCACAGCGTGTTCAGAAGCAGTGTCACAAGGTCCTCTACTAACTAGGCATGTTTTCCTTAGAGCTGAGCCACGGGCACCCTGCCTTGTTATTCCTCAACTGCAGGAAAGGCCCTCTGCCTTTCACCCTGCCCACGAGGCCGTATCTCTGACTCCTCCCAGACCCTCCAGTAGGTGTGGAGGAGGGGCCAGATCCTCCTCAGCAGACAGGGAGCTGTGAAGAAGCACAGGCCCATCCTTCCTGCTGCTTTAAGGACCTCTGGTAGCTTCGCTTCTTGCATGTCTCCTGGAAGGCAAGGGTCACAGGACTGGAGTGCATGGCAGGGCCCTTAGGGATTTCACCTGCAGACCAAAGTGACACAGAGTCCATTATCAGGTCATGCTGGTGGCTAACTGAGGCTGGAGAGGGCTGAGTGGTGACAGAAGCCAGGATCGTGGTGAGAGCCTGTCAAGAGGATGAGCTGAAGGGAGGCCCTGAGGTCTGGAGGAGCAGCAGGTGCCAGCAGGTTAGAGTGAAACCTTCCCACAGCATCTGGTCAGATCTCTGCTCACAGCCACTGCACACCAGGTGGCCAGACCCTACGCCTCCCTCTTCAGGGGCCAGCTCACTCTACAGTTTGCTTGGGAGAAAGAGGATGACTTTTGTCATTTCCCAGGAAAAGATATGCTTAGCTTGAAACAGGCACATATAGAAGTGGCCTGTTGTAAGGAGAGGATATTTTGAGAGGCAGGCCCCTTGTTAAGTTTATATTCTGTTTACTTGATGAGGAGACGGGGCAGGGCGGGGGCTGTTGGGCAGGTCGGCAGGGCCCTCAGAAATCATCTAAGTCTAGTGCCTCCTCTTCCAGATGAGGGTCAGTGGTCTCACAGAGACTAGGGCCAGCCAAAGCCACACAGCCAGTTAGTGACAAGCCTGGGATTAGAACTTGGGCCCTGGTCCATTTCCAGTGGCCTAGCAGAAGTGGGAAGGAGACTTCCAAGCCAGCGGGTATGAGAGGCTGTTGGGTTACCTTTGCTGGGACAGGAATAAGGCTTTACAGAAGCAGTCTTGTAAGAGTTCTTCTAAAAAGGCTCAGGAAAGAAAGGAATCAGAAGAAATTAGCAGGAAAAAAAAATAAGGGTTAAATTATGGCCCAACCCATTTTCACACTGTGGGGTCAACATCTTTTTAGGTTACAATTTAGGAACATTCCTAGGAATGGGCTCAACTGATTATGGCAAAGCTTTAAAGTCCAAGGTAAAAAGCTTAGTTTTTGACTTTGAAGCCATTTCTAACACCTCAAGTTTTTCTTCAGAGTGGCTGCTTGAGAATGCATTGGTATTTTCAATAAACTTAGAGAATGCCTGCCTTATATATAATCTTTCCCTTTAAGTTTCAGCTTTTCCTTATTACCAAGTTCTCTTTTAGATCAATAATGATTTTCTTTTATGTTGTTTCCTAAAGAAAAATATGTCAAAATCAAATTGCTGCTTTCAGCCCAATATTATGCAGTGAAATCAACTTGTTAGGTGGCATCTTTCCATCAGTTTTTCATATAGTGACATAGGAACCCTGGAACCCATGACTGGCCTCAGGATTCCTTTACTGGAAAGCTCATTCAGAGGCAGACCCCACATGTCCTCTGGCCTTGAGAATCAACTGAACTGCATTTCTCCCCAATCCTGACATGGCATAAAGGAGAGAGAATTGGGGTCAAGAGAGAAGATGATGACAAAGTGAGAGTGAACTGAGAAGTCAGGGGAGGTTTCTGATTAGGGTGGGAGGATTGATGGGGATGGAATCTAGAGGGATGTTCATGGAGAACCTGTGCTGTCACAGGTGGACCAGAAATTTCCTCTTGGAAGGTCAGCACAAGTCTGTGCATTCTGACACAGATGGTGATGGTTTGCTCTGATCAGTGCAGTGGTTTCCTTACCTCCAAATTAGTCCTTGCCTTCTTCAAAACATCGTGTGTCCTGGTCACTGTAACAACAACAAAACAGTTCCCAAAGGCAGAAATTACCAGTGGGGTCCATATCTGTCTTGGGTGTGTGTGTTCTAAAGCTTGTCTTTCTGGCCACTCAACTTGGGGTCTCTTAGTCCCCTACACCCCCAGATCTCCTCCTTTGCCTCTATGATTACTGATGGCACAGGAGGTTCAGGGATGTCACATCAGTCTCCCCCATCCCCTAGCCTCTCTGGTCACTGTCCATTCACAGCACAAGTGGGGAGCCGGGAAGGCCCTCTCAAATTCCTGTCCCATTCCCTGGCTCAGGGCACCCACACTGGCTGAAGATGAACTGCTCCATGCTCTCCTTCTGCTGGTTGGCAGTCTTCAGACGCTCAGATGTACTCTGAAGGAGACTCTCCTGTTTGGATAGTTTGGTTCTCAGTTCCAGAAGCTCCTTTTTCATAGACTCTCCCTGGGAAGAAAAATAGGTGCTCTGTCAGTGGTCATAAGGCCCAAAGCACCCTGTGATTTGTGGCTCTTTACAACCCCAAGTAGGATTCTACAATCTTCTCAAGTATTTCTGGACCAGATTTCCCTCATCAAAGCCTCTAAAACTCTCCAGCAGGTGATGGCTCAGGATGGGCCATGAGGTGGGAACACTGAGGATCTGAAAGCCCCTGTGCAAAGGAGCACAGGCCACTCCAGCTGCTGCAGAGAACCTGAGTCCAGGCCACACTGAAACTCCCAGCTGTGAGTAAGAGCTCTGATTTAGTGCTGACATAGTTATATCACTTGGGCATCAAAACTTGGTCATTAGGAATATTATGCCTGCGGAAACAGGGCTGGCCTGAGACAGTCTACAAGTCTGTAAATATATCTGCCAACCTCAGGAAGGCAAAATACTTCCTCCTTGGAATTAGCAAAGTTGGATCCCCTAAAGTTATCGTTGATGCTAGTCTGGAGTGAGAACACTAGGAGGGATTTTGAAATCTACCTAATCCAAGATCATCAACCAGAGTGGCCTGAGATCTGAGAGCACCTGGGGGAGGCTGACTCTCACCAGGCTTGACCCAGAGATACAGGTTTAAGTGGAAATTTTGGGGGGATTTCAGTGGGAGGGTAAAAAGGGCTGGCCCACTCCTGGTAACACTTTGTGATCCTGTCTGCCTATGCGGACCTGGAGGTGAGTGGGAGTGGGCTTAGGATGGAAAAGGAGGTGTTGATGTTTTAAATGGCCCTGAACTTCAGCTCAGCTGAATTTCAGAAAGTTAAAGGGATGGAACATTTGTGGGTTACCAGGGCTCTCATGTCTCTGCCTCCTCTATGTTCTTTTCTTCTCCTGTTTGGCTCCTTATCCTGGGGGTCAGGCTGGGAGGAGAGAGATGTTTTCAGACCTGCACAGATAACGCTCACCATGGAGGAGAGGTCTCCCTCCAGGGACACATGCCTCATGTCCCTTTCGTCCCAACTGCCCATTCGACTCCTGATCTTCAGGCTCTGCAGGCCGAGGAGATAGAAGGCTAGTTTGGGGGCAGAACCGGTAGAGGATGCTGGCTTCTTACCACTTTGCCCACAAGCGTAGCGGTGGGGGAGCTTGGCAAGGCTGCTCGCCAGAACATGGTGAGGAGAGAGGCCGACTCCTCCAGCCGGTGGTGCAGGGCGGTGGCGCTGCTCCTCAGCTCCTGGATGCCTTCGCTGCCCATCACCTGGGAAAGGGGGCAGTAGCCATGAGCATCCCTGTGGCTGAGAGAGCACAGGCCTCGGCTTCCTTTGTGAGTGAGGTACGGCCACAAGCTTGCTTGAACCTGTGAGACATTTTTCTAACCTGGAAGCCAAGGTTCTCTGACCTCAGCAAGGACCTCCCACTTTGTAAGAATTCATTTGATTCCACACTTTTTGGCTTTTAGTCCTGCTTTGTGCTCTGGAGTCTAAGGTCCCTGTTTTTGCCCTGTACCCCCACCCCCACTGCCCTTCCCTAAATCAGGCCTATGCTTCAAATGGGCTGCACCATTTGTAGCTCAAAGGACTGAGTGCTGCTCCCTTTACCTGGCATGTTCTCCGCCCCAGAGAACTACACACCCCCTGCTGCTGCTGCTGCTAAGTCGCTTCAGTCGTGTCCAACTCTGTGCGACCCCAGAGACTGCAGCCACCAGGCTCCCCCATCCCTGGGATTCTCCAGGCAGGAACACTGGAGTGGGTTGCCATTGCCTTCTCCAATGCGTGAAAGTGAAGTCGCTCAGTCGTATCTGACTCTCAGCGACCCCATGGACTGCAGCCTACCAGGCTCCGTCCATAGGATTTTCCAGGCAAGAGTACTGGAGTGGGGTGCCATGCCCTAACCCCCATGAACCTGTCACCTTCCTTCTGGGATAATCGCCACTTCTGGGTTCACTCCGTCATACCCACAGCACTTCCGGCACTGTGCCTGGAGCCCCGTATTATATTTGTTGACTCAGGTGTGGGCCTCCCTCTCACGTGTAGGGGCTCCTGGAGCTCAGACAGCACAGCGGCTGGTACCTAGGTCTCTCCCTGGGGAAAGACACTGAGAAGCCTTGTGGCCTGCTCTCCTCTCCTGCTTGGTCTGAGCAGAGAAAGCTGCCACTCTCCTCACCCCTTCCACACATCTGGCCCATATGGATGAATATTCTCAATTCCCAGGCAACTGATGAAGTGATTTTATCCTGCCCACAAATGATCATATCCCAGTGTGACTTTAGCAGATAATAAAGAACCAAACAGCATTGCAAGTATGCTGATGCTTAATATGCTTACTGATGAGGATGGCAGTGCTGCACATACTTTCCTGTGCTTCTCAGGGGAAATAGAGAGTCAGCTACATCTGGAACAGAACAAAGCTTGTAGAGAAACTAGCTGGTGAAGACGGAAGGCCTAGCTGGATGTAAATGGAAGATACATCCTCAGCTGATGAGAGATGTGGAGCAGGAAAAAAGATAGTGGGAGAAGGAGTTAAGATCAAAAGAAGAAAGGGCTTAAGGAAAAGCTGCACCTAAGAGCTAAAATGTGATTACCTCTATGCCCGGAGCTTCAAGACCAGAGAAGCTGCAGGTTGGTCTCACAAGTGATGCTATCTTCTTGACCAGCACTCTGCCCTCTCCAATCTGCTCTCTTAGGGCACTATAGTCATCAATGTGGCCAATGACGTGGCGGCCATGCTTATTGGCAAAGGAGCCATCAGTAGCATCACCCTCCAGCTTGGGAGGGTTCTTCATTACTGGAGAAGCATCCAAACCCAGCTCTGAAGAATAAAACCACCACAACAAAGAACCCACTGTTATTCATAGTCATCCTCAGTTCAATCCAAAAGGGACATCAAATAGTAAAAGAGGCCAGAAATAAAATCGACAGTTTTGGAAAGCACACCTGTGAAGTCCATACATATTCTGGGTTCTATATTATTATAGTCTTTCTCTCAGCATCTCATAATCATAAAATTGCCAGGAGGTAAATTTAATCCTTATTAACAAACATTCAGGACAGACATTAATGTGTTTTTTTTTTTTTTTAATTTGGGGGTTGAGAAGACACAGACAAGGAAATTAAGCTGGATACAGAGAGCACTTTCAAGAAGGAAGAGGTTACAGTACAATGAAGCAAATACCAGAGCAATAGGAAAACCATATGAGGAAGAGTAGTGACAAAAAAGGCAGCCACAGGAGGTGGAATGATAGGGCTAAAGGCCTTGGGACATGCGAGAAAAATCTCTAAATTCAGATAATGTGTATACAGAGAACCAAAAGTTACTTGTAGTAATAATTTTCCATCATTAGACCCTGAGTCCTGTGGTTGCCCTCTTTACCGTTTGTCCTACTGAAGGTTGTGGTCTCTGGGCCAGGAACTGCAGAAGAAGAGCTGGGGAAGACCAGAACTGGAGAATTCATGCCCACATCCCGAACTGGAGGGGAGGCAATCGAATCTAGGGAGTAAAGACAGCCACAGCTTTAGGAACCCTGGAACACACCACTCCATTGGAGATCTAAGGCACCATGACTCTCCTCTCATACAGTCATCACCCATGTACCACAATCAAAACCAATAGCAAACTAATCACTAATTTTGAAATAATATGTGAAGGCTGTTCCATGAGAAAAAAAACTTGTAATTTGAAAAAATTATTAGGTGTATTTTTCTAATCCCAGATTTGAATACAATATTGTATGTGCAGTATGTCTAATACAATGCTTTGTAACTAAATATAAATATGCATAAATATATGTGAAGAATTGATGCTTTTGAACTGTGGTGTTGGAGAAGACTCTTGAGAGTCCCTTGGACTGCAAGGAGATCCAACCAGTCCACTCTAAAGGAGATCAGTCCTGGGTGTTCTTTGGAAGGAATGATGCTAAAGCTGAAATTCCAATACTTTGGCCACTTCATGTGAAGAATTGACTCATTGGAAAAGACTCTGATGCTGGGAGGGATTGGGGGCAGGAAGAGAAGGGGACGACAGAGGATGAGATGGCTGGAGGGCATCACCGACTCGATGGACATGAGTCTGGGTGAACTCCGGGAGTTGGTGATGGACAGGGAGGCCTGGTGTGCTGCGATTCATGGGGTCGCAAAGAGTCAGACACGACTGAATGACTGAACTGAACTGATATGCAGTACATATGTTAAAATATTTGATCAAGAAATGAATGGATTTTTGGGGATTTAGCTCTGCTCTCTAATCACTGTTCTGATGAGTCGGTACTACAAAATATGTACTAGTATAAGAAGAATAGGAGACATAAGCCTTGGTGAGTTTGAGATGCCCTATGGAGACCAGACCGCAATCTGGAAAATATCACGAAGAGACTGATATGATCCCACTCAGGAAAATGGGGCCTAGAACTGGATTTCTAGCTCAGGCCTCTCTGCTGTATGATGATGAGGAGGAGTGACTGAGCCAGCAGGGATGAGTCCTGGCTGGTGCTGTGGTAAGGCACTGAGAGGGCAAAGCCTGAGAGGGAAGAGAAGCAATACCGAGACAGAGCATAATGAAGGAGAAGGAACACAGCAAATCAAAACTTCTGCTTTGAATCCTGGGTTGGCCCGTTAACTCCCGCAGACCTCAGCATATCAGTTAATTGTCTCAGTGCCTATATTTTCTCATGTGAAATACAGAGATAGTAAATCCTGCACTAGCTCTGATGAAATTATTTGAAAACATGGTAAATTAAAACACTCCACAAACATAAGGAATAGGCATTAACATATATAGCTGTTAATTGTTTTGAGTACTTCTTATGGTGTCAGGCACTTGTAAATTATCTCATTTAATGCTCCACATAATAGTTTATATTATTATCCTCATGTTAAAGATGAGGAAGCTAAGGCTTAAATACTTGAGGAGTTTTAGCACTTTTCCTAAGGCAAACAACATGTAAGTGGCAAACTCAGAATCTGGAGCCAGATCTGACCCCAAACTCCATGCCCTCAAGGTGCTGTACTGAAGCATCTTTGACTTCACCCTGACCCTAAGGAGTGTGGAAGAGGCAATACTGTCCCTTCCACCACACACATCCTGGGGACCTTCCCATTGGCTGAGGGCTTCATGATTTCCTTTTCCTTCCTACCTTGGAAGAACGGCTGCTTGTTTCCAGGGTCAGTGTTGGTGGGGAATTTCTGGTTAACAGAGGAGGAGCTGAGGCTGGCTTTGCTGGCACCACCATCCAACTGCTGTTCGAGCTGCAGTCGCAGACAGTTGTTCACCTGAATGCTCTGCTCCAGCTGCCCCCGCAAAGCTCGGATCTCTGCCACCAGGTGGCTCAAGTCACTGCTCAAAGGGACTTGGTGACAGGCATCCCAGGTATAAGCTGAAAGGAGAGAGAGAGGTCTGGTGGCATTGAACCATGTGTTTCCAAGCATCTGTCAGAACACTCTTCTGTGACGTTCCTTTCTGCCAAGGACCCCACTGTAATCTCAGAATCCCAGGAATAATGTGGCTTAGAATCTGCTTAGAACCATTACATCCCCTGCTGTGATGGTGATGTCACTTTTCCTGGGCGAGGACTGGCACATATTAAGATGGTACACAGTCCAGCCTGGAGTTTCCTTGAGACTCAAATGAGCTTTGTCCATTTAGAGGGCACATGATTGGCAGATGAAGTCAAACCTAATGTTTCTCCTCCTTATTAACCTTAGTCCTTCAGGCTAGAGAGCAGAAGATCAATACTAAGAAGATCTTCTTCTTCAAGGCAGAAGATCAATACTAAGCTGGAGAAGTACACAGACTGAGAGAGAAGATGTGATGACCTCCACATTCAGGAATCAAAGAGGAGAGGAAGAAGAAGGCATCAGGCCTTTGGGCAACACTTAAGAATGGGAGGGATAGGGCTTCCCTGGTGGCTCAGTGGTAAAGAATCTGCCTGCTAACACAGAAGACGTGAGTTCAATCCCTGGCCCAGGAAGATCCCACATGCCGTGAAGCAACTAAGCCCATAGGCCACAACTACTGAACCTGTGCTCTGGAGCTGGGGAACTACAATTATGGGGAACATATGCCTAGAGCCTGTGCTTTGCAGCAAGAGAAGCCACCAGAATGAGGTGGCTTCACCACAATGAGAGGCCCATCCATCCCAACTAGAGAAAAGCCTGTGCAGCAATGAAGACCTAGTACAGTCAAAAATAAATGAATTTTTAAAATTAAAAAAAAAAAAAAAGAATGAGAGGGATAGATGAGAGATCATAACTAACTGGACTTCTCAAGTTCTACTTGCTTTTTTACCTGCACTCACCACCCATAGCCTTTCTCTATGTACTAGGGGAAGAAGAAATCTAAGAAATATTCTATAATACTATCATTGCTCATCTAAAAACATTGAAGTCAAATGTGTATAAAAAGATAGAATTTGTTTCAGTTTTTATCAAGGTAATAGGATGCATATACCATATGATGTATGCATCCAGTTGCATCAGAGCCACAGGCCTTAACCAAACACATTATTTCTGCAGTGAGCTATGTGAATATTCTCATGAAATGGAATAAATGTAGAGGAGTGCAGATGGCAGAGTAGAAGGACGAGCTCACCTCTTCTTGTGAAAACACTAAAATCACAACTAACTGCTAAACAACCATCAACAAAAAACACTGGCACCTACCAAAACAGATATTCTTCATCCAAAGACAAAGAAGACACAGTGAGAGAGTAGGAGGGATGCTTTCATGATATAATCAAATCCCATACCTGCTGGGTGGGCTACCCACAAACAGGAAAATATATTGCAGCAGTTCTCCCACAGGAGAATTCTGAGTCCCACACCAGGCTTCCCAGCCTGGGGATCTGTAATAGGAAGGAGGAGCTACAGGAGCATTTGGCTTTGAAGGCCAGCAGGGTTTGAGTGTAGGAGTTCCACAGGGCTGGGAGAAACAGACTCCAGTTTTAGAGGGTGCACACAAAGTTTCATGAGCACTGGGACCTAGGCCAAAGCAATGACTCCATAGAAACCTGGGCCAGACCTACCTGCAGGTCTTGGAGGGTATCCTGGCTCTCTGTAGGGATATGGACACTGGTGGCAGAAGCTCCAGGGAATATTCAACAATGTAAGCTCCCACTCCAGTGTTCTTGCCTGGAGAATCTCAGGGACAGGGGAGCCTGGTGGGCTGCCATCTATGGGGTTGCACAGAGTTGGACACGACTGAAGTGACTTAGCACCAGCAGCAGCAGGCTCTCCAGGAGGTTGCCACTTTGGCATCAAGACATGGCCCCACCCAACAGCCTATAGGCTCCAGGGCTGGGATGCCTCAGGATAAACAACCAACAGGAGGATGGGAACACAACACTACTCATCAGCAGACAGGCTGAATAAAGTCATCTGGAGTCCACTGATGCCTCTAAACATACCCCTTGACCTAGCTCTGCCCACCAGAGGGGCAAGATCCAGGTCCACCCACCACTAGGCAGGCACCAGTTTCTCCCACTAGGATGCCTGAACAATCTCCTGGACCAACCTCACCCACTAGGTGGCAGATATCAGAAGCAAAAAGAACTATAATCCTGCTGCCTGTGGAAAGGAGACCATAAACACGGAAACTTAGACAACATGAGACAGCAGGGAAATATGTTCCAAACAAAGGAACAAGATAAAACCCCACGAGAACAACTAAGTGATGTGCAGGTAGGCAATCTACCAAAAAAAATTCAGAGTAATCTTGAATTACTGAGATGATTCAAAATCTCAGAAAAGAATGGAGGCACAGATCAAGAAGATACAAGAAATGTTTAACAAAGAGCTAGAAGGTATAAGGAACAGACTTTTACAATACAGTAACTAAAATGAAAAAGGCACCATCGAAGGAATCAGTACCAGAATAAATGAGGCAGAAGAACAGATAAGTGAGTTGGAAGACAGAATGGTAGAAATCACTGCCATGGAACAAAAGAATGAAAACAAAATAAGGACAGTTTAAAACTAATGCTCTGCGGAGAGGATATTGGCCCTCCTACAACATTCCTTTCTGTGAAAAAGTCTACAACTGGAGTGACTATCCAATGTTGGTTAAGAAGCTGGGTTTGGACTACTCTTACTATCTGGCTTCATGAACTAAAATCTTCTGGTGTGACCAAGGAAAAGTGACTGATATGGGATCCATGAAATATATCATGCAATACAATAGTATGTAGCACATTTCTCAAGAATCATTCTTCAAAAGTCCTTTTCTTCCCCATGGATAAAGAACCCATATTACAAGGAGGATCCTTACAGGAAGGGTGATCCCTGGAACACTATCTGCTGTTGTGAGGGCATAAACTTAGAGAGTCCAAGTTCTGGAGGTGGCTATGACACAAGGTGGCAGATGTCTACCTGGCATCCAAGTACAAAGCCAATGCCATTAGTGGGCCCACAGTACAAGGTGGTCTCGCTGTTTTTTTACTGGAGCCATTTCAACAAAACTCTCCATTAAAGCATGCAAGAGGCCTAAGACTGATTTTATTATCATGAAACCAAGTTTGTAACTTGACATAAAATGAAGGAGGGAGATGAGGGAATAGAATGGAATAGAAAGCTTCAAATAAGATGTCAAAGGCACTATTTTAGCTATGTTTTTCCATTCAGCTGCTAAGTTGCTTCAGTCGTGTCCGACTCTGTGCGACCCCACAGATGGCAGCCCACTGGGCTCTGCCATCCCTGGGATTCTCCAGGCAAGAACACTGGAGTGGGTTGCCATTTCCTTCTCCAATGCGTGAAAGTGAAAAGTCAAAGTAAAGTTGCTCAGTCATGTCTGACTCAGCGACCCCATGGACTGCAGCCTACCAGGCTCCACCGTCCATGGGATTTTCCAGGCAAGAGTACTGGAGTGGGGTGCCATTGCCTTCTCCATTCAGAATTAGTCTTAATAAAATACATTCAATTAAAAAAAAAAGAAAAAAATTAGGAGAGTTTTGAGAGACTTCTGGGACAACATTAAATGTACCAACATTTGTATTATAGGGGTCCCAGAAGGAGAAAAGAGAGAGAAAGAGCCTGAGATAATATTTGAAGAGATAATAGCTGAAAACACTCTTAACGTGTGATAGGAAACAGTTGCTCAAGTCAAGAAAGTGAAGACAGTCCCATACAGGATAACCCCAAGGAGGAACACTCTGAGACACATATTAGTCAAATCGGGAAAAATAAAAGACAAAGAGAAAATATTAAAAGCAACAAGAGAAAAGCAAAAAATAACATACAAGCAAATCACCATAAGGTCATCAACTGATATTTTTGGCAGAAACTCTGCAGGCCAGAAGGGAGTGGCATGATGTATTTAAAGTAAGGAAAGGGAAAAACCTACAACCAAGAATAGTCTACCCAGCAAAACTCTTGTTCAGATGTGATGAAGGAATCAAAAGCTTTACTGACAAGCAGAAGCTGAGAGGATTCAGTACCACCAAACCAGCTTTGCAACAAATGCTAAGGAAATTTCTCAAGGCAGAAAAGTAAAGGCCACAACTAGAAACAAAATTACAAATGGGAAAGCTTACTGGCAAGGCCAACATATTGTAAAGGTTAACATACTGTAAAGGTAGAGAATTATCCACACACAAATATGGCATCAAAATCAATAATCATGAGAAGTGCAGAGTATAAAAGCAGGCTATTGGAAATTCATTTGAAAGTAAGAGATGGACAACTTAAGACAATCTTGTTTATATATAGATTGCTATATCAAAACCTTGTGGTAACCACAAAACAAAAATCTGCAATTGATACGCACAAAAAGGTAAATCAACCCAAACACAACATTGAAGACAGTCATCAAACCATAAGAAAATAGAATATAAGAGGAAGGGAGGAAAAAAGACCTACAAAAACAAATCTTAAACAATTAACAAAATGGCAATAAGAACATATGTATCAGTAATTACCTTAAATGAAAATGGATTAAATGCTTTAATCAAAGACATTGACTGACTGAATGGATACAAAAAGGCGCATCTATATGCTGTCTACTAGAGACCCACTTAAGAACTAGAGACACATACTGACTGAAAGTGAGGGAATGGAAAAAGATGTTCTATGCAAATGGAAATCAAAAGAAAGCTGGAGTAGCAATACTTGTATTAGACAAAATAAACTTTAAAATATATATATGACAAGAGACACAGAAGGACACTACATAATGACCACAAGAGCAATCCAGGAAGAAGATATAACAGTTGTAAATATAAATGCACCCAACACATGAGCACCTCAATATATAAGGCAAATTCTAACAGCCATGGAAGGAGAAATTGACAGTAACACAATAATAGTGGGGGACTTTAATACTCCACTTACATCAATGGACAGATTAGCCAAACAGAAAATCAATAAGAAAACATGGGCCTTAAATGAAACATAAAACCAATTGGAGTTAATTGATATGTTTACAGGATTCTATCCAAAAGCAGCAGCTGATAAATTGTTTTCAATTACATATGGAACATTCTCTGGGATTGACCATATGCTGGGCCAGAAAGCCAGCCTTGAGAAATTTAAGAGAATTGAAATCATATCAAGCACCTTTTTTGACCACACACTATGAGATTAGAAATAAACTACAAGAAAACTATAAAACAAAAACAAAAACATATGAAGAAAAATAACATGCTTCTAAATAACCCATGGATCATTGAAGAAATCAAAGAGGAAATTTAAAAAATACCTAGAAACAAAAGAAAATGAAAACACAATGATCCAAAACCTATGGAACACAGCAATAAATCTTACTTAAGGAAACAAGAAACATCTCAAACAACCTAATCTTATACCTAAAGCAACTAAAGAAAGAACAAACAAAATCCAAGGGTAGCAGGAGGAAATAAATCAAAGATCAGAACATAAATAAATGAAATAGAGACAAAGAAAGCAAAAGAAAAGATCAATGAAATTAAAACCTTGCTCTTTGAAAAGATAGACAAAATAGATAAACCTTTAGCCAGATTCATCAGAAGAAAAGAGAAGGCTCAAATCAATAAAATTAGAAATGAAAAAGAAGTTACAATAGAACCACAGAAATACAAAGGATCATAAGAGACTCCCACAAGCATCTGCATGCCAATAAAATGGACAACCTATAAGAAACGGACAAATTCTTAGAAATGTACAATCCCCCAAAACTGAGCCAGGAAGAAACAGAAAATATAAATAGACCAATCACAATTACTAAAACTGAAACTGTAATTAAGATACTTCCAACAAATTAAAGTCCAGGACCAGATAGCTTCACAGGCAAATTCTATTTAGAGAACAGTTAATATCTATCCTTCTGAAACCATTTCAAAATATTACAGAGGAAGGAACACTCTCAAACTCATTCTAAGAGGTCACCATTACTCTGATACAAGATACAAAACCAGACAAAGATGCTACAAAAAAAGAAAATTACAGGCCAATACCACTGATGAACATGACACAACAAAATACCTGTAAACTGAATCCAACAATACATTAAAAGGATCATATACTATGATCAATTGGGCTTTATTCCAGGGATGCAAAGATTTTTCAATATCTGCAAATCAATCAGTGTGATAAACCACATTAACAAATAGAACACAAATCACATGATCATCTTAATGGATGCAGAAAAAGCTTTTGAGAAAATCCAACAGCCATTCACAATAAAAACTCTCCAGAAAGTGGGTACAGAGGGAACCTATCTCAACATAATAAAGGTCATATGTGACAAACCCACAACTAACATCATACTCAACAGTGAAAAGCTGGAAAAGAAAGTATTTTCTCTAAGATCAGTAACAAGATAAGGATGTTCACTCTTGCCACTTTTGTTCAACATAGTTTTGGAAGTCCTAGCCATGGTAATCAGAGAAGAAAAAGAAGTAAGAGGAATCCAAATTGAAAAAGAAGTAAAACTGTCACTATTCGCAGATAACATGATTGTTGTTGTTTAGTTGCTAAGTTGTGTCCAACTCTTCTGTGACCCCATGGACTGTAGCCCACAAGGCTCCTCTGTCCATGGGATTTCCCAGGTAAGAAAACTGCAGTAGGTTGCCAATTCCTTCTCCAAGGGATCCTTCCTGACCCAGGGGTCAAACCCACGTCTCCTGCATTGGTAAGTGGGTTCTTTACCATGTTGGGAAACCCGATACGATTCAGTTCAGTTCAGTCGCTCAGTCATGTCCGACTCTTTGTGACCCCATGAAAGAGTGCAGCACGCCAGGGCTCCCTGTCCATCGCCAACTCCCGAAGTCCACCCAAACCCATGTCCATTGAGTTGGTGATGCCATCCAACCATCTCATCTGCTGTCATCCCCTTCTCCTCCTGCCCTCAATCTTTCCCAGCATCAGGGTATTTTCAAATGAGTCAGCTCTTCACATCATGTGGCCAAAGTATTGGAGTTGCAGATTCAACATCAGTCCTTCCAATGAACGCCCAGGCCTGATCTCCTTTAGGATGGACTGGTTATTCTACACATAGAAAATCCTAAAGATGCTACCAGAAAACTACTAGAGCTGATCAATGAATTTGATAAAGTTGCAGGATACAAAATTAATACACAGAAATATCTTGCAATTCTATACACTAACAACAAAAGGTCAGGAAATGAAATTGAGGAAACAATCTCATTTACCATCACATCAAAAAGAATAAAATATCTAGGTATAAACCTACCTATGGAGGCTAAAGACCTATATTCTGAAAACTATAAGATGCTGATGAAAGAAATCGAACATGACACAAACAGATTGACAGATATACCATGTTCTTGGATTGGAAGAATCAGTATTGTTAAAATGGCTGTACTACCCAAGGCAATCTACAGATTTGATGCAACCCCAATCAAATTACCAATGGAATTTTTTGCAGATCTAGGATAGAAATCTTAAAATTTGTATGGAAACACAAAAGACCCCAAATAGCCAAAGCAATCTTGACAAAGCAAAATGAAGCTGGAGGAATCATGCTCCTGATTTCAGACTACACAGTAATCAAAGCAGTATGGTACTGGCACAAAGACAGATCAATAGAACAGGCTAGAAATCCAAGAAATAAACCGCTGCACCCATGATTAATTAATCAACAACAAAGGAAGCAAGACTCTACAATGTATATAAGGTAGTCTCTTCAATAAGTGGTGCTGGGAAAACTGGACGGTTACATGTAAATGAAAGAAATTAGAACATCTCTAACACCATACATAAAAACAAACTCAAAATGGATTAAAGATCTAAATGTAAGACTGGATACTATAAAACTCTTAGAGGGAAACCTAAGCAGAATACCCTTTGACATAAATCTCATCAAGTTCTTTTTGGATCCACCTCCTAGATTAAAGAAATGAAAACCAAAATAAACAAATGGGACCTAATTAAATTTAACAAGCTTTTGCACAGCAAAGGAAACCATCAACAAAATGAAAAGACAACCCACAGCATGGGAGAAAATATTTGCAATCAATTGATTGACAAGGGATTAATCTCCAAATTATACAAACAGCTGATGCAGCTCAATGTCAAAGAAACAAACAACCCAATCAAAAAATAGGCAGAAGATCTAAATAGACATTCTCCAAAGAGGACATTTCAGATGGTCAAAAACCGCATGAAAAGATGCTTAACATGGCTAATTATTAGAGAAATGCAAATCAAAACTCCAGTGGGGTATTACGTTATACTGGCCAGAATGGCCATCATCAAAATATCTTCAAACAATAAATGCTAGATTGGTTGTGGAGAAAAGGGAACCTTCCTATCCTGTTGGTGGGAATTCAGTGTAGCCATAGGGAGAACAGTATGGAGGTTCCTTAAAAAACTAAAAATAGGGCTACCACATGATCCACCAATCTCACGCTTGAGCATATATCTGAAGAAAACCATGCTTGGAAAAGATACTTGTGCCCCAGTGTTCACAGCGGTACTGCTTACAATAGCCAAGACATGGAAGCAACCTAAATGTCCGTTGACAAATGATTAAAGATATGGTACATGTGTACAATGGGCTATTACTTAGCCATAAAAAAGAATGAAATAATGCCATGTGCAGCAACATGGGTGGACCTAGAGATATCATACTAAGTGAAGTCAATCAGACAGAAAAACACAAATGTAATATCACTTATATATGGAATCTTAAAAAATGAATACAAGTGAGCTTATTTACAAAGCAGAAACTGACTCATAGACTTAGAAAACAAACTTCTGGTTACCAAAAGGGAAAGGTGGGGGGAGGGATAAATTAGGAGGTTGGTATTAACATAAACATCCTCTGTAATAACTATATGGGAAAAGATTCTGAAAATGAATGGATATATGTCTAACTATATCACTTTTCTGTATACCTGAAACTAACACATTGTGTATCAAATATACTCCAATATTTTTTTTAATTTTAAAAGAGAAAAAAAAGAACAAAGTGTGAAGACTTACCCAAACAAATTCAGATTTTACTATAAAACTCTAACAATGAAGACAGTTCGTTATTGGTGGAAGAATGGACATATTGATTAATGGAACAGAGTGAAGAATTCAGAAATAGACTCACATATATTGGCAAGTGATTTTTTTGCCTTGGCAGTTGTTTTTCAATGGAGGTGCCAAGCAATTTGAGGGTGGTTGTGGTGATGAAAAATCAATTGTGTTTCTATATCCTAGCAAAAAATTACTTGGCAGTTGAAATGAAAGTGTTATCCCACACATGAGAAATATTTATGTAAAAATTAAAATATGAAAGATGAATATACCAAAAATTATAAAGTATTACTAACAGAAGTTATGGTCAGTTGACGATCAACAAAGCTGCCAAGGTAATTAAATGGGAAAAGGACATTCTTTGTAACAAATGGTGCTGGCAAAACTGGATATCAATATGGGGAAAAAAGAACTTTAACCTTTTTCTCACATCATATATGAAATTAATTCAAAATGAAACACAGGCCTAAACATAAGAGCAAAAACGATAAAACTTCAAGAAGAAAAATACAAGGAAATCTTCATGATCTTGAGTTACACAAAGCTTTCTTTGCTAGACATAAAGAAAAGCATAAATAATAAAATTTAAAAATCTGATGTTCAATAAAACCCTAAAAGTGCTGTCTTTCAAAGACACTAAAAGGACTTAGAGAAATATCTGCAAATTATTTTTCTGATAATTAATTACACCCAGAATAAAAATGTCTTTAAAGAAAACTTTTTTCTCACTTGGGGAAAGGTCAGCGTGGGAGCTGGTTGTCTGTAACAATCGCTGCGTGGGTGATCAGAATTCACATCTGAGAAGTTTTCAAATGATGACACCACCAGAATGGTTCTTTGCATTTTTTTTTAAATCACTGTACAATCTGGACTTTGACTAACTTGTCTCAGACCATGCAGGTAGGTGAAGTTTGACTCTTGTAGCCTATTTTTAAGGATCTGTAGGCTGAATCTTGCTCTTGTCACCAGCATCTGGGCTTTGTGTGTGAGTGCTCCCCCCTTCTTATTGGCATCCTCAATGTCTGAGGCTTTTTCTCAGATAGAACAAAGTAAGTTCCAAGATCTCCGGAACTCCCAAGGTAAAGACTTCACTGGAAGCTTTAGCAAGAACAAGAAGCTCACAGGGTGGGGAAGAAGGGAAAACATACCTTTCAGCCCCTTCTTGGAGTCACCATAAAGTGCCTCATAGATCTGTAGCTCTGACTGGAGGGACTGGAAAAGCTGCTGTTTCTGTTCGCACTGTTGCTGCAGGAGGGCCAGCTTATGCTGCAGCCTGGCAAGGGAGAAGCAAGGGTCCACTGAGCAGGTGGATTGACATCAGGGCAAGAGGCTCTGAGCCAACTTTTGCATCATAGAATTTTCGCCCTAGATGTCAACTGAGGTATCATGAAGACCACTGCCTTTATTTTACAGATGTGGCAAGAGAGGCTCAGAAAAGTCCCTTTGCTTAGAACTGTGCTGTTAGCTATCACACCTGGGACACACAACCTGGTGTTCTTACCGCCCCACCGTGTCTTGTCATGCTGTCCAGCAGTTACAGGGTTTATGCTGGGAAGCAGCACCAAGGCTGGTGTAGACCATCCTAGGTGATGATGGGATTAATATCCTAAAACTCACTGGAAGTACTTTCTCTAGAATCTGATATGCTGAAGCCTTAAATAAGAGGGTTTTACTCTCTCAACTTTGGAGTGAAAAAGTCATTCGTAGAGAAGTCATTCCTTCTGTTCAAAGTTACCCATCAATCTGAAATAACAGAGGGAATATTGAGGTTTCCGAAAAGAACCATTCACTGACTTGCCAATATCCCTTTTTCTAAATCTGAAAATGGGGCCATCTTCATCGGGCTCCCTCTAACCTGGAGTCTTTCTCCTGGAGAGACAGTCGTTCCTCCTGGAAATGCAAGATCTCCTGCTGCTTCTCCTTCAGGTCTTCCAGTAACTGCTGCCGGTCTACCTTTTGGTGCTCCAGCTCCATTTCCAGCTCTTGAAGCCGGGATCGAGAGGTCAGCAGAGCCTCTCTCAGGCATTCTGTTTCCTGGGAGTGCTCTGGTAAGCAGGACACAGGAGTACTTATATTGTAGGGTCAAAGGTCAGCAGGAAGATAAGCCCAAGCACATCCATCCAGACTAACAGAACTAAGGTGAAAGGAAGGCCAGCTTATGCTACCGGAGAGACAAAGCCAGAGTCTGCTGTTACATCCACATGCTCCAAGAAGTGGGAGCCTCTTTCTCTGCAGAAAGAGGTTGCTGCTGTGATTCAGTATGGCCCGCCTTGGTTTTAGGGAACACACTCTGCTTCCTAACTCTAAGTATTCACATACCCTCTATGTAATAATCCACTCGAGAGTTTTGCCAAGAATCAAAAGGCTTATGTAGAAACTTCTCTTAATGTCTTTTTCCTTTCCTGCAAGCATTATTTCATTCTGGGCTTAATCCTCTTAGCCACTATTCTTTGTCTATTTGGCTATTCAATAAATATTTGTAAATAAAAATAATTTGTGATTGAAAATACATTGATTTCATTAACTCAATTAACACTAAGGTCACCGCCCACCACCACCACCCCCCACCCTGCCCAGGTCCCAAAGGAAATGATGCCTACACACCTACACACAGATGCCCGCTCAACAGTATTGAGAAAGCTCTGGAAGATGTTTTTCTAGCACCTCCAGACACAGTCATGAGGACCAGGGACCAAGAGGAGCCCTGAGTGTATAAGGAGGGAGATGGAGAGGAGACATGGGGATAGCACATCAGCACGAGAGGGACACAGGGAGCGTCAGAGAGGTCTTGGAAGAACCTGAGAGGGTGTATAGGCCTCCTGCTCCTCCCTTTCCTGGGTCCAAACTAGCTGTGAGTTGTGGGGAGGTAGAAAAGGCACTAATTTGTGTCCAGTTTGCTAGCTAATGACTGAATTACTGCAAGTGAGCTGCACAGAAGTAGATTTCCTAAAGCTCCTCCTCCCTGGAGCCTAGGCGTCTGAAGGCCCATGGTTGGGCACTGTCAGGAAATAGCCCTTTCTAGAGTGAGAAAAGCTATGGGAGTTTGATGTTGGTGGGTCTGAGTAGCTCTGTTCTCTCCACCTCCTCTCTTTGCTTCTCCAGTTGGTGATGGGTGTGGCCAGGGAAGAAAGGGATACAACACTGACCACAGTTTGTGGCTTTTGGCACTCACCTCTGGAAACATGACTGAGCTGAGCCTGAAGCCTGTGGTTTTCTTCCCTAAGGACTCTGTTCTCATTGGAGAGCTGAGGTGTGGACTCCAGGCCCGGACTGTAGAAGTTAGAGGTTGAGCCTGTCCGGGGAAGTGGAAGCAGGTAAGTTACACATTCGGGTAACAGAGGTTCTCTGTGTGCTCATTCTCTGCCTCCAAAGATACTGACCCAACCCAGCAGAAAACCCCGAGGACTCGCGTCCCGGTGGGCCGAAGTCTGCCGGGCTGAACGCCTGGCTTTCCTGGGGCTCCTCTGAGTGGGTTCTTTGCATGCGTTTCATGTGCCCTGGGTGAGCTGTTCAGGAGGCTCTGTTCCCTAAATAGCTGCTCCTGCTGCAGTGTGGACAGGTCAAGGGTGTTTGGAAAGCCCGGCCTCCCAGTGTCAGCAGCCTGGGGGAGAGTGTGGGCAGGAAGGCCACCTTGGTAAGCAGCTGCGGGAGGCCTTGCAGACCTGGCTCCATCACTTGCCAATCACAGAACCAGGGCACAGAAGTCAGCAGGCAGCAAATGAGCAGCTTTAGGGTGAACAAGAAGCCAGAGGATTCTGGGGACCAGATCTGGTTAGATCTGCTGTGAAGAGAGTTACCCTCTGAGCTCAGATACAGCAGCAAAGGGAGGGGAATGGTCCTTGCCCCTGCCTTGCTGACTGTAGGGAGCAAGTGGAGGAAAGCAGACCACAGTGCTTTGAAATCTGTGACTCTCTTCTCTAGGGCAACCTTCAGATTCTCCCCAATTAGACCAGAAATAGGAGGCCCTGGGCCTCTCCTACCGCTTTCACGGGCAGTGGAGCTGAGCCTGTGTTCCAGCTGCTCCCGTAGGCGGTCATTAATGCAGATGGACTCCTCCAGGCGCTGGCGCAGATTCCGTATTTCACCAAGATGCTCCTCTAGCAGGTCAGCCCCTGCAGCCACCCAGGAGGACAGGAGGGGGTGGAGATGGAGCATCCTGTCTACTAGTGGGGCCCACTAGGGGGCTCTGCCAGTCGCCTCTCAGCAAGATCCCTAAACAGCACTGTCCTCTCTCATGGGCATACGGGAGCTCAGGTGACTTTGTTTAAAGAGTGAATTGGCTCCACCAAAATGTATACACACAGACACACACACACAATGGAATATTGCTGCTGCTGCTGCTGCTAAGTTGCTTCAGTCGTGTCCAACTCTGTGCGACCCCAGAGACGGCAGCCCACCAGGCTCCCCTGTCCCTGGGATTCTCCAGGCAAGAACACTGGAGTGGGTTGCCATTTCCTTCTCCAATGCATGAAAGTGAAAAGTGAAAGTTACTCAGCCATAAAAAATAATGAAATAATGCCATTGCAACAACATGAATGGACTTAGAGATTGTCATACTGAGTGAAGTCAGAAAAGGAGAAATATCATATGACATCCCTTATATGTGGATTCTAAGAATAAATGATACAAATGATCTTACTTATAAAACAGAAAGAGACTCACAAACTTAGACAACAAACTTACAGTTGCCAGGGAGAAGGTTGGGGGAAAGAGATAGTTAGGGCATTTGGGATGGACATGTACACACTGCTATATTTAAAATGGATAGCCAACAAGGACCTACTATACAGCACACAGAACTCTGTTCATGTTATGTGGCAGCCTGGATGGGAGGGGAGTTTGAGGGAGAATGGGTACGTGTGTATGTATCACTGAGTCCCTTTGCTGTTCATCTGAAACTATCACAACATTGTTAATTGGCTATACCCCAATACAAAGAAAAAAAAGGTTTAAAATTAAATAACCTATCACTTTTACTCTAAAAAAAGAGTAATTTGATTTCAAAAACAGGACAGCTGGTGCTAAGCAAGCCCCATGGGCCTCCTCCTATATAGGGGTGCATGTAAGGGATTTGTAAGTGCACATGTACAGTTACCAGGGTAACTGGTAAATGTAAGGGGTTTCATATGATTTAGAGAAACAATTGACCTGCTCGGCTTTGTATTTACCTGTGGGTTTGGAGTTAAGCTGGTACATGGAGGAGCCTGAGGATAGGTCCCCGGATATGCTCCCTTTCTGAGGCCTCATCATGTCCCACTGGCCACTGCTGCCCAGGTACCCAGGCTCCAGGATTCTACCCAGTTCCGTCGTGCTCCTCAGAGGACAGAGCAGCTGGGTAGGGTTGAGGTAGTGGGAAGATGTGGCTTCTGTATGGTTGGTTGGCAACGTGGCTGGGGAAGCAGGATGAACACTGGTGACACCTGGGCAGAAGGAAACACGAGTGAGAAGCAGTAGCAGAATGCAAGGATCAGCCAGGAAACGTGTGACTGAGAAGAACAGACACTGAAGGGACACACGGGCTGAGGTCCCAGTCGGCTGCGGAATACCAGTGAGATGAAGACTGACACCCCAGAAGCTACAACCCTAACCCCTTGTACTCGCTAGCATGAGATACAAGAGGTAGGGGGTAAATAAAGCATCCTAAAGTCAGCCATGTGCACAAAAGGAAAGTCCTGTGGCCCTAATCCTGGCCCCTATGATAATGCCTCATGATAGAGTCCAGGAAAGTTCCTGGGTAGAACGCCCTGGGAAAGTCAGGGGTTAAGAGTGCTATGGGCCATAGCACTGAGCACACCTGTGAACAGGAATGTTTGTGCTCCTGGGAGTACTTGCTGTTCTGGAAGCTAAAGTGAGTGTGTCACTCACCAGTGTTCCCAGTTTTCCTTTGGGGTTGTCAAAAGAGGAAGGGGGCATCAATCCAGCTAGAATGGTGGCCCCAGTCACTCCAGACTGAACTCTTTGTTGAGGTTGGGGGAGGTTCTGTATAAAGTAAGGGGTGATTTGAATCTTACTCAACATGATTCAAGGAACTGAAATATTATCACTTGCATCTGAAGAGTCACGAACACTCTCCCATGGGGGATGTAGGACCTTTCATTTCATAGGCTGATGCCTTCATAGATCCTGTGAAATCATGGCCTTCCCATCATCTCCACTTCTATTTAAAAATAATCCCAGCTGGGTGAGAGAGGGAAAGAAGTGAACCAGCTATATAGTTCAGGATATTCACATTCAGAAGACTGTTTCCTTCCAGGGATTATCGACACGAGCAGCAGAGTAAACAGGTAGCTCGGCCTAAGAAATAGGAGTAAGGAGTGAGGTCCTGGTTTCTTCCAACCAAGCCAACCCCCTTTGAGGGATTAATGTAGTTGACAGTTGTCAATTTTTATCCTTATTTATAACTGTTCTCAGATGATTCTGGAATCATCTGAGACAATGTAAAAGCAAGTACTGGTGCCTGGTTCCCCAGAGATTTGACCTTAATTAGTATGTGGTACAGCTTGTGTACTGAATGTTTTAAAATCGTCCTAGCTGATTCTAATAGGCAGGAAAGTTTGAGAAGTATTGTCAAGTATCTCTCCTTCCCCAATTTGAAAAATACTAGATATTCATTAGGGTCACTGGAAATTAAGGAGGAGGATGAAAAGTGTAAGCATCCAAATTACAGTCCAGGATTTAAAAGAGACCTGTCTCCCTACCTAGTCCACACCTCTTTCAACCCAACCCCACACAAGGCAAAGGGGGAAACCAGTGGTTGCTGACACTCAGCTTACTTTTTCACCAAGATCGTAGGAGGCTTCAAATCTATCAGTAACAGGGATCAGAAGTCTCATGGTCCAGTCTCCTCAGCCACACAATGCAGAGCACATGCCCTAAACCATGCAAAAACACCAGACAGATACTTGCACAAGAAGATTTTAGCTCCATAGAGACCTGAGAAGCTGCCATGCACCACTATCCACTCAGAAGCTTGGTTTAAACCAAAGGAGGAGAGCTGATGAGCTTTTTGGAGAAGACTGTGCTTAACAAGGCAAAGAAAGGGCTACAGCCTTTCTCGCCAAGGCTGGACCATCTGAAATCTGGCCCATGGAGCAGACTGGTTGTGACTCCAGTTCAACCCGCATCAGCAGACCATTTCATGCACAGTGCTCTTCTTCCTGTCTTTCCCCTTGGGCAAAGACAATGTGATAATGTGGAAAGGTGAAGGGAAAGGAAGTGAGGAAAAGAAAAGTAGTCTAGTGAACACTCTTGCCTTTTGGCATGGAACAGATTTGTTATCCATCAATTGTTGGTTCCAGATCTGCTATGGTAGCATGGTAGCAAGTTTTAGTTCAGAGAGAAGAGCACCTTCCTGTCATCTCTAAAGAGAGAAAAGACTTTTGCAAGGGGCCTCCAGCATCGTTCAGCTGAGCTCAGCCTGTGCTCTCAGCAGGACTGTAACAAAACCATTCTAGAAGGAGAAGGTATAATAGAAACATGGAACCAGGAGAAGATCCAAATTCAAGGTCATTTCTCCCCCTTACTAGTGACCTTGATCAAGTAATCTCACTCTCTGAGTTTTAGTTCTCTGCCCTGGCTCTGTCACACACGGTAAGACCATGTTCACGTTGGTAGGTACTTAGATTGCTATACCCGTGTTAACACTGGTAGCAGAAGGTAGCCTCTTAGACCTCACTGGCTGCTGGAAGGAACATGTGCAGACTCTCCTTAAAAATGATCTCAGTCTAGCTGGAAATCAAACTAATGTTAGAGTAGACAGTGTATCCAATTTCAGGGATACTAATGTGGTCTAAATGGGGCTCAAGCTGTACACATTCTCAGCTGTGGTCATTGGACACTCTCTGTATGGTGACCATCAATCTCTGGCCCATCAAAGCTCTTCTTTACAGGCACAGACCATGGTTACGAGGTAATTTCAAATTGCTTTCTAGTTTTTTTTAAAGCACTACTAGAGGGCAAATTCATCATGTGAAGGTCTTTTCTTATTTCACATAGGAGGATCGTTAGTTACCTACTAACTGACGAAACACACACATGAGAAAGATAACAGCAAATATATTTCCAAAAACAGCAAGCGCAGCTTTCCCTCATCGTCCACTGATAGCGTGTACCCCTGTGTTATTTTTAAAACTCTGCCGTCCAGCCAAAGCCATGCAGAGACACACAGTGTGGGCCCACCATTCGCAAGCACACAAAAGCAGCAGCAAGTGCTCACTTTCTCCTAACTGCTTCCGCAGCATCTGCAGCTCCTGCTGAGCCTCTGCCAAGGAGACCACGGGTGTCTCACAGCAGCCAGGGAGGGGAGGGCCAGCAGAGCTGAAAGGCAGGAAGCTGGGTGGAGCTGAGGGCAGTGGTGCCTGGGGAAGGCTAACCAGCGTGGGTATGGATTGGAAATGAAGGCCTAGAAACAGAAAGTTAGGGAGAAAGGACATAAGTCATTAGACTGAAAGGGAGAGAAAAGAACGGGTGAAAGATTGAGAAGGTGAAACTCTTTCCTGACCAGGTGTCTCCTGGGGACTGTCTGTCACTCAATGTGGTGATGACTAAGATGGCCAAGGGGGAGCATAGCTACCCAAGAGGCTGACTTAGCTCACTCCCTCCTTCTTCTCCCCTGGCAGGGCTACCCTGCGTTCACATTCTATGCTCATCTTGAAAACGACTGGTTATGCAAAGGCAAGGTAGCATTACGATAGCTCAGGCAGCCATGAGAGCCCCATCCTAGCCACCTGGGCATGGCCAGTCAGGATGGCTCTGCCTGAATGCTCTCAGGAGCCCTGGGGTGCTGCTGCCAGCATGGGCCAGGCCTGGCCCCCCCGACAAGACTCCCCTACACCTAGAACTCCTGACAGCAACAGGACTCACCCTGAGGAGGACAGGAGTAGACTAGGAGCGTGGGGATGCTGGCAAGACTAACGCCGGAAATTCAAGGCTGATGGAAGCAAACCTGAGAATCCCAAATCACTGTGCTCATTCACCAAAGGAAAAATAAACACCTTGGCAAACTGACTTAGACACAGTGGCATGCAAATCTGTCTGGACAGTCAAATAGTTTAAGAAAAATGCTTAACATATGTGGATTCTTCTGTCCTTGATGCAAACCTACTGAATCATAAACTCTGGCAGAAAGTTTTTTAAAAGAAAAAACTTCACAGGTGATCATTATGCAGCCCATCTATAGACTTCAGGAAGCCTGGGAAGTTCTGATGGTTGAATCTCTCTCCTTTTCCTAAAAACAGTTGAAGGGCATGTAGTCCATGGAGGGAACGGAAACCAAGACGTCTAGACTTGTGGAGACTGTTTCACACAGAAGACAGTGATCACATTCTGAAAAACATTCCTTATCCCAGGATGCTGACATACTATCAGAGCAGTACAAGACCCCTGAATTACCAAGTGACACAGCCCAGGCCTCCTTCAGGAGGCATTCTGATTCTAAAACCTTCGACCTTCTGCACTTTTTAATCCCAAAGCATTCACAGAGATGTCTACAGTGCTTGGTGAATGGTTTTTCCCCATGATTTCCTGGTTTAGCTGGAAATTTTGGCCCAGAAACTTTGAGCCCAGAAAGAGTTGGACACATTCTTTTCCTTAAGGTTTGGTTGACTTGCTCTCAAGAGAGACAAGGACAGCAGAAGAAAAGTGTTGTTCTTCTGTAGGCATCTCTACTGAACGCAGCCTCGTCACAACCACACTGAAGGCAGGCAGCCAGCCCGTCTTGTTGGGGGGCAGCAGGTGAGAATAAGGTTTGCCTGTTCTGTGCCATTGCTAGTGTGGAGCTGTGATTGGATAATACACCCCCTGGTAACTAACCTGAGGCAGGTAAATGAAATATACAACTCTGTCGGTCCAAGATATACACCATATATATATCAAGGACCACCAACCCATTCATAAAACCATGAAAGATAATGTAATACTGAAGCATCTTCAGCTATGAAGGAAACAGCCCCACCAACTACAGAGGCTCCTCTGCAGATAAAATGGGGAAAACACACCAGGGAGCAGCAGATGGAAATTTCTTTTTGCTCTCTGGCTACAATAATCCTGAAAGAAACATTGTGCCTCTTTGATTCCCAGGGTGAAATGAGAGAAAGAAATGAAGATGATTCTTTTAAAATGATTAGCCAGGGACTGGTCAAAACTGGTATGCAGATCAAAGTCTGATGTGGATTATTTATTTTTCTACAGTAGTTAAAGACTAGTCAGACCCTATTAGTGAATTTAAGTGGTCTCTTGATTTTTGTCTAGGATTCGATGTATCTAAGCTCCTAATGATGCTTTTCTTGTCCCTGAAGAAAAGTCAAAGCTGAGTGAGAGGAGAGGAAGCCCCTGCCCCAATGGCTAGTGCATACCTGGATGGGCCTGGCCGGCCTCGTTGGGGGGATTCTGGGGAGCTGGGAAGCTGATGGGGTTGCTGCTGGGTTCGGGCTTAATCCCCTGAGATGAACTGGTTGCTGATGGTTTGGAAGACAGTACAGCAGAATGACTCGAATGATGGATGGAATCTACAAAACCCATGAATGAAAGAACATGTTTGGTATTCTACAAAGAACTGGAATCTGATCTTACAATTTAACCAGGGCAGAGCCTTGTTTTCAGGGAAAGCACCAAGCACAAGCACTGTGAGCAGCTTTCATTCCTCACTTGCAGATTGCTCCTTCAGTGAGAAAAGCCACCTGAGAGGTAACGTGGGGCTCAGAGCCGGGAACCCAGACAAAGGCACCTCCAAAAATGCCAGCCAAGTGCAGCAGCATATGTGGACACCCAAGGAAACTCAGGGGTTCAGGAGCTGCAGCTGGCTGGAGGGATAAGACATCCCATCTTAAAGAAGGAGACCAGTCAGACAGATTGTGTGCCCGTGAGGCAGTGGGGAAGCAAAAGTCTCCATCCTCTTCTCACTCTTCCCACTGTGATGTGCCTGGTCCAACAGCATCCAGGTGAGAGTGGAGACCCAGTGACAGGGTCAACTCATAGAGTCAGGAGCAAAGCAAAGGTCCTGACCCACTGAGGCCTATGTTTGGCATGGTTCAGCCTGACACAGGCCAAGGTGTATCTATAAAGCCTGGATGTAGAAGTCTCCTCTCAGCCTAGAAAAAGGTGGTTCCACTCAGAAAGTGGAGGCTACCTGAGTGACCAGGTGAAGCTTTCTTCTCTTCATAGTGTGTGTACTCGCTGGCGATGTCCATGTCAGAGCAGGCTTCCAGCTCGTCAGACAAGAAGGAGGAGCTGCTGGGAGAGCGCTGAGAGTCAGACAAGGCATGGCTGCTGCACGGCGTGAGGGAGCGGGCGTCCAGCTTGGCCTGCAGGACTTCAATCACTTTCTCCTTCTCCTGCAGCTCTCTGCTAAGCCTAGTGGGGTGAAGGAGGACAACAGGGGAAGCCAGAATCACTGGATGAGCTAGTCCTTATGAGGAAAACTACGTAAATCAAGGGGACCGTGCCTGCAAAGAATAAATGAAATTACCCATCTCTGGTTTAGGAGTGAGGAGGAGGCCGGGTGCAGAGGGAGGGGGAGCAAGAGGTGCCCAGTGCACTGGCCACACGATACACTGAGGACTCGCAGGGGCTCAGCCAGCCCTCTAAGGCACTGCTGCTCCAAGCGTGGTCCCCAGGACAGCTGGAGTCCGAGAACTGCTAGTTCCCGGTCTCCAACAACGTAAGTACAGATATGGACGGTGAGCACCAAGAAACACAGCAGTGTGGCATTCTCACAACATCCAAGAGTACGTAAGTAGAATCATCTGGTTGATTAAGGTACAGACCATGTGTGTCTATGATAGATTAGAGAGAAAAACAAAATCCTTTGTCCTTCACTGCAGATATTTTGAGGAACACTGAGTGGTCTGAAGCATACTCATGACACAAAGGGATTTGAACTGGTAACTACAAAGAACTCTGAGCCTGAACTTGATTGCACGTAATAAGAAAATATGCAGTGACTCGTTAGAAACTGGTTTCCAAGGCACTGTAGCCTCCCAAGATCTGTAACATTGAGGAATTTTATTAGGAACTGTAATAACAATTCTTTTTTTCCCAAGGAATCTGTGTGGCCACTAAACTAGCTGCTAACTCAACTTGGGAGTAAGCCAACTTGGCAAAAAGCACACCGTGTGTTTAAACACACAGAGTCAGGGAGCAGAGGAGATCCTTAGGGTGCCAAGGACACTTGAAATCTGGTAAGTTTACTTTTAGGTCAGACTGACTCTAGGTTACTAAGCCTGGAGAATCATTATACAAATAGAAATCAACAGAATTATATCAAAAGAGTGTAAAGAATTAGGCTAAAAAGAACAGGAAGGTGTTTCATGAACAAATGAATTCATTACAATCAGTATTTTCCATACCCCCTCCCCACTTCCGACTTGTGAAGTTGCAGCCCTCCTTGATCCCTTAGGCCTTGTTCCCAATTACTTTACCAGAATCTATTTGAATTACCTCAGAGCCAGTGGCTCGAGTCCAGCTTGATCTTTCTCACTTTTATGATCCTCTGCAAATCAAATTCAGAAACAGTAAGAAATTAAACAGGTCTCACTTTACACATTACAAGTGCAAGAGCCTATTCGAGTGCAAAATAGTGACCACTCTATGTGTGGTCAGGACATGTGGAAGAATTAATCTGGGAGACCTCAGGCTGCATCTTTAGAGAACCGGCCTGCAGGATCTCTAGCGCTCGCCAGGCAGAACTTCCCTGACCTGGCAATCACCATCATGACTGCCTCTGCCCCAAATCAATGCAAAAAAAAGTTCAAAAGTCACTTGGCCAGATTCCCTCCATAACATGCCAGGCTCCAAGCCTGCCACAGAACGACTCCCAGGTGAGAGCTCTGTGTCCCCTCACAGCTTTCACGTAGAACCTGCTTTTGCTTTGAAGAAGTGACCAATAGCCCTGTCCCACCTCTGCACCTGCCACTGGGCTGGTTGGCCCCCAAAACTGATCCTGCTGTGCCCCCTCAGGTGCTCTCAGGAAATTCTAAGTAAAAGACTCTAACCGTGACCAATATTCCTAGCCTGTGTACTGTGATGTTCAGTGCCCATGTTCAAGTGGGCATGGTGCTGTCCTTTATCTCTATTTGAATTATATTCATGTGTGATGCCGGGCAACAGGCAAAGAAACAAGAGATGTCAAAAGTTAAGTCATTTGCCCACAGAGACTGAACGGTAGCATCAGGCTAGAGCTTGTGTCCTGCAGTTCTTGATTCCGGGCTCTTTTTATTGCCATGAAGTCCTCCCATCCCTCCTCCCTTTCTCCCCCAACACTGGATGAACTCAGCCTCCTTTCCCAAAGGGCACATTCCATAAATGATGACATTTCTACAGTTGTAATCACAGCCTCTCCGACCCTGTGGTTCCCCCTCTGTGCAGCCCACAGGCCAATCCTGATCCCATAATGGCCCCAGGAATGAAGCAGAGGCAGGACTTGGGTTAACAGCTGTGGTGGAGGTGAGGTGGCCACCTGGGGCTGGGCTGTGGGAGTCACTGAGAGGGTCCCAAAGCCATGAGGCCAACTTACTGGTGCTGAGTTTGCTGGTGAGCCTTTCTGTCAGCTGGCTGCCCTGGGCGAGGTGCTCCCGGAAGCTCTGTCCCAGGTAGTAGTCAATGTCATTGCTCCTTAGGAGGTCCTCGAAAGACTTTACCGTGTCTTTCGAGTGCTGGGTGAGAAGATAACAGATACCTCTTCCTTCCCGTATTTTCTGACGTAGGTAGGATAGTTCTCGGGCCTGGTCCTGAATCAGGGAATCGTATTTCCTAATGAATGAAAGAAGAGGGAAGAGTAAGAATGGAAAATTAAGCTATGGGGGCTTCTGTAGAGATTTCTGTAAGAGCATCTCTAAGAATTCCTCAGTTTATGCTGAATTCTGGCACCAAAACCAAAGGATGTGTTTAAGAGTAAATTCTGTTCTGACAAACTTGCATCAAACAACATGGTACACCACCATTCCTCCACTGTTTAATATCCATTAGTCATGCACCCAAAGTGAAAAATAACTTCTGTGGAGGTAAAGACTGTGCTGTATTTTACTTCCCTTACAGCACCAGTATAGTGTAGACTTATAATTGATAATAAATGCTAAATATATTTATTGAGTAGGTACTCTATAAATACTAAAAATCCAAGTAATTCCTTTCATGTCTTCTACTTCAAAGACCATCTATATTGCAGCAGACTGTATTTTGCAAAGATGGCCATTACTCAAGCTCCCGTTCCACATGCTTGGCTACAATGTGGCTGTGCCCGTTTCATCATTAGGTAGAAGTCATTCTCTACCTCCTCAAATCTGTGTGGGCTCCGTGACACTGCACCAAGTCCAGGAATCACTTAATTCACCGGGCAACTTTTACTTCCTGACTCGTGAAAGCCAGCTACCATGCTGAAGTGAAACTACCCTGAGACCACCACTATGAGAGGCCCAGGCCAGGAGGAAAGGCCCCAGAAGACAGGAAGCCACGTGCAGAAAGAGAGAAGCCAGGGAGCCCTGTATCACCAGACACATGGATGAAGAAGCCGTGTCTAGCCAGACATCTCAGTGACTCCAGCCCCAGCCATCATCTGACGGCATGAAAGACACCAAGTGAGAGCTACCCCTACTAAGCCCAGCCAATCCACATAAATTACTGTTTGAATCCCCTACTTTGGGGTAGTTCATTACTCAGCATAGATAACCTGGATACCAAGATGGACATCTAGTCCAGTGTTTTTCAACACAAAGTATCAATAACAATAATAATTATGGCAAATAGGGTTGAGAGCTTTAATATATGCTAGGCATTATTATAAGTACTTGGATTAATTCATTTAAACCTAATAACCACCCTTTGACATAGGTTTTCTTATTATCCTCATTTAATAGATAAACAGGCTCAGGAAGACTAAGGAGGCTTGCACAGCCTGTAAGTACTGGAGCTGGGATTCAAACCCAGAAAGTCTGCCTCCAGTTTTACTACTTGTATGTCCTGTCACTGTATGAAGGCATTCATAAGAGGAAATCCCAGGGACCTGGTATCTCCCAGCAGGGGTCATGTGTCCTTTCTTGACATCCAGGGCTACCATTGAAATAGGTCCTCTCTGACTGCCCCAATGGGTTCTCTCTTCTACCTGCCTGGGCTTCCCTATTTCACACATAAACTTAGACATCTTCAATCAAGCAATGATCCACAGAGCACCCTCCTTACCCAGGCCACGAGGCAGATCTCAGCTCCTCGGCCAGCTTCCCTTCCGTCCCAGTTTTTGGGAGCTGGGCTTCTAGCTGGGACACCCTCTGGATCAGACTCTCCAGATCCTTTTTAGCCTGAAGCCCTGGAGGGTAGAAAGCCCCAGTGCCATCAGACAGCCACCCCTCGTCCTCATCAGTGACACTGTGCGGTGAGGATCCCTCTAGGGCACCAACAGCCTTCAGCTTTCGGGGTCTCTCCAGACTAGATGAATAATCGCTTGTAACGGAGAGGGACCGAACCCGGCTTTTCAGGTTCTGAATGACCTTGTTGGCGTTCTGCAGCTGGGCCTTCAGATCTTTGATGTCCTTACGTAGGACAGAGATGTCTTCTGACTTTCCGTATGCACGGAGCTCCTCCCGCTTCCCTAGTTGGATGTCCGGGGGCTTCTTCCCAGGGGGGCTGGCCATTGTGGAGCCCAGGTGTCCCTGCTTGGAGCACAGCCCCTCCATCAAGACTGTTTCCCTGAGGCTGTCGTGCTCCTCACACTCTGAGAAAAGACAAAGACATCCTCCTGAGTGAAGCTGGGCATGCTGCTGAGGCCATGCCCTTCAAGGTCTTGAGGACAATAACTACTAGAACAAAAGTTAAAGCAGTACTTATTCAGCGCTGGCACTGTGCTAGCCTCCAAATGCCGTATTTCTTGTCCTCCAAGAGCCCTGCAAGTCCGGTGTGGTCACCTTCTATTTTACTCAGTGTTTTTCTCCTCAATTTCAATTTGGTGGATGTCCCTATAGCTAAAGTGCTTTTATAACAGAAAAACACTTTTTTTAGATGTTCAGTTTGCCTATCCCCCTGATAGTTCAGTTGGTATCCGCCTGCAATGCAGGAGACCTTGGTTTGATTTCTGGGTCAAGAAGATCCGCTGGAGAAGGGATAGGCTATACCCACTCCAGCATTCTTGGGCTTCCCTTGTGGCTCAGCTGGTAAAGAATCTGCCTGCAACGTGGGAGACCTGGGTTCTATCCCTGGGTTGGGAAGATCCCCTGGAGAAGGGAAAGGCTACCCATTCCAGTATTCTGGCCTAGAGAATTCCATGGACTGTATAGTCCATGGGGTCACAAAGAGTTGGACATGACTGAGCAACTTTCACTGACTCACCCAAAGCTCATTTGATCTTCTCATTAATAAAGAGACTTTAGTGTTGTTGTTTTTTGTTTTTTTTTCTGGTGGTTCAGATGGTAAAGAATCTGCCTGCAATGCAGGAGACTGGGTTTGATCCCTCGGTTGGGAAGATCCTCTCGAGAAGGGAATGGCAACCCACTCCAGTATTCTTGCCTGGAGAATTCCATGGACAGAGGAGCCTGGTAGGCTGCAGTCCATGAGGTCACAGAGTCAGATACAACTGAGCAACTAACACATACACAGTATTTTTTCTAAAATAATCAGTTGGATGGAACATTTTTTTTAAAGTTCACGCTGAAATTGTTTTTTAAATAGGCAGCATGTTGAAAACTAATTGTAGAAATTCAAACTCACACTCAGCCTCATTTTGGGCATGAGTTCTCCAAACTTTCTGTCCCCCTCTGTCCTGTGTCCCCTTCAGCCTACTGCACCCCTCAGCCCTGCTCCTCCTCAGATGTGGGGTTGGCCAGCAGCACCCAGATGTGAAGGCTGCCCTTAGTGGGGGAGGGCGAGCCCCACACCCAAGCTCTCACCAGGGCTGGTGCTCTCCTCCCGCTCAGCCTCGTTCTCGCTTCGGCCACAGGTCTCATAGCCCAGGTCCTGGAGGTCCACCTGCACCTGCTTGCTGTCCTGCTTCACTGATGATCCACCTGCTTGGGAACAGACAGGGCGTGCTACAGAGGATCTAAATTTCCCACATACACTCTCCTCCTCAGCAGCACGCACCCTGGCCCTTGGGGAGGTCAAACCCAGAGTGGGATAGATGGACTGAGGTGGGAGAAGAAACACCTGCTCCAGGCAGCAGGACCTCTCTCCACCAGGTGAGCTTGTTCCCCATTGGTGAGCTTACCTACAGATAACCTGGGCTTCTCTGGGACCAGACATGTTTAAGCCAGACACTGCATACTATCAACTCTACAAGCCCCAGGGAAACTAGCAAATGCTTTGTTCATGGGGGCTCAGGGAATGTTTGAATGGAACAGAATTAACTCAGGTTCAAAGACACCAAGATCTGCACTGTTCTGTAAGAGTTATAAACATGACTGTTTTATGTTAAACTGATAAAAATTAAATAAAACTTTAATCCCCAAATTGAATTAGCTACATTTCATGTTCTCCATCACCACATGTGACGTAGATACAGAACATTTATGTCACTGCAGAAGTTCTACGAGAAAGCACTGATTCTAGACCAACAGCAATGGTAGATTTTTGAAGAGTCCACTGTGGTGCAAAGAGGAGCAGAAGAAAACCAATCAGCATATGCTGAGAGCGGTAAGACAGTCTGTTGACTGTACCAGAAATCAGTGAAGCTAGATGTTAGCTCATTTCCTCCCTGTGCTGTCACTGCAAACTTGCTTTATTCATTTATTTGTTTCTGCCATCTGCAAACTGAAGTTAAGTATCCACTTCCATGGGCTTCCCTGTTGGCTCAGTGAAGAATCCACCTGCCAAAGCAGGAGATGTGGATTCGAGCCCTGGGTCAGGGAGATCCCCTGGAGAAGGACATGGCAACACACTCCGGTATTCTTGCCTAGGAAATCCCAAGGACAGAAAAGCCTGGCAGGCTACAATCCATGGGGTTGTAAAAGAGTTGGACATGATTTAGCGACTAAATAACAACAACAATCCACTTCCACAATGCTAAGGTCATAGTCAGGATTAAATTGGCCATGAGACTGGGAAAGAAGAGTGAAGTCTGCAAAGGATGAGCTTCTCAGGGAGAAGACAGGTTGGTGGTGAACTTAAGACTTACTAAACATGACTCTGTATTTCTCCAGCTGGTTGGCCTGGGCAAAGACAGTGGCTTCTGATATCAGCAGCTTCTCCTGGAGATCCTGATAGCGTTGTTTGCACTGTGCCAACTGGGAGCGCAGGTGCTTGGTGGATCCCGAGAGGCTAAATTCTGACTGCGGCCCAGGGTCATGGGTCTGGGGCTGGTTATCCAGCTGTGAAAAGAGCCAGCACAGAGTCAGGGCCATCTGAGCTCCTCCTCAGGCAGTGGTGGCCATCGCCTTGCGAACCCTGTGTACTTCATCCATGTGTCTGTCATAACACTCCTCATTCCACTTGGCAACTCCTTGCTTTCCAGACTGAGCACCTGGAGAGCTGGGGTGATGTTTGATTTATCTCTGTTGCTACAGCACACAGCACAGTGACACCTGAGTCTGTGAGGAACCCTCAGCAAACGTTTGTTCATGGTTGAAAAGAGAAGGGGTGGAAACCTACACTCATCTCTCCCTGCATTCCTACCCAGTTGTTCTCTCAGTCCTCTGCAATCCATTTTACTTAATCCCCAGCAGGCAATCGCACCCCACTCCAGTACTCTTGCCGGGAAAATCCCATGGGCGGAGGAGCCTGGTGGGCTGCAGTCCATGGGGTCGCGAAGAGTAGGACATGACTGAGTGACTTCACTTTCACTTTTCACTTTCATGCATTGGAGAAGGAAATGGCAACCCACTCCAGTGTTCTTGCCTGGAGGATCCCAGGGACGGGGGAGCCTGGTGGGCTGCCGTCTCTGGGGTCACACAAAGTCGGACACAACTGAAACGACTTAGCCGCAGCAGCAGCAGCTCAGCCCCCTCCCCTTAGGGAATCCGGACAGTTCCTCTGCGGCTCAGGAGCAGACCCCTGTGCTGAGCTGTGAAGTACACAGCAGTGATAGGTAAGAGATGTCATTACACACCACCGGTTGTGGTGTGTTGCCTTAAAGCCCCGTGTTGCTCTATATTGTATCCTATGGAAATGATCTGGTTTTGTGCCATCTTTCCCCACCATGTTAAATATCTGAAGGGCAGAGATGAAGTCTTATTGCCTGTTTCCAGTGCCTAGTGTCTTGCCTGGAAAATTAAGCATTCAAATATTTATGAAAGTTAATTACTCATGTAATATTCATGAGATAATATTGTAAAAGAAACCTTTCTAAAGGCTGGATGTTACAGGAACATTATCACCTCTACTTGTGGTGCAAAGGTGCCCTTCCCGTGGTACCTCCTGACCCACGGGGCAGAACAGTTTAAGGTAAAAATGGACATTTCCAGCCTTTCGCCAAGGGCTCTTCATCTAACCCCACACTTACTTGGTGGGCATCCACTGTGAGGGCAGCCCCAAGGTCAAGGCTCTGGGGTCTGGGGCACGGCCGTGTGGTCACACCCTCGTCTTCTAGGCATCGGTGCTTTCCAGGAGAGTAAACCAGCTCTGTGTTCATTCTGTTGACCTCCTTGGCCAGGTGCACAAGGAGCTCAGGATTAAGCTTACTAGTCCCTTCCTTGCTGCTCAACACCAGCTGTTCTTTGAGGAGGCTGATGATATTACGGGCATTCTTCAGTTTTCCCTGGACCTTTCTGAATTCAGCCTGAAGGCTATTCTCATTCAGACCCCCTTTGGCAACCACAGTCTCCACCATCGCCTCGCCCTTCTCCTTGTCTTCCTCAATCTCCCATCCATCAGACATTGCTTCTCCCATCTGCTCTTTCAGCTCTGCATTCTCAAGGCAAAGGCTCAGCATGGTGTTCCTGCAAGAAACATAAACACAGTCAGGGGCCGGGTCTGGTCTTGACCTCATTAAGAGCCCGGTTAACCCACAACTCAGTCCATCAGAGACTCAGAGACACCCCAGTACATGAAGTGACCTCGAAGACCTATTAAAACATCCCTTATTTTATATACAAAGAAATCAAGGCTCAGGAAGAGCAGGAAGATTCCCCACACTCCCATAAATACTTGGCAGCATTATCATTAAAAATCTTGGACTCAAGACACACAGTCTACTTGTCTTTACCCATGCTTGCAAACTCATGTTCTAATTTTCAGTGGCCTATAGAATAAACAAGGATACTTACTGTTAATAAAAAATAAAAAAGGACATTGCCTGGGAGAAATTTATTATTATGTAGACTACAGTTCTATTAATTATCATCAGTCATTTTTCAACTACTGGATGAGAAACTGGGACCTAGGAACACAGAAGAAACAAACCACACTAACCAGAATTGTAGTCAAATGTACTTATGTTAATTAGTTGCTTTCTATCTGGCTCCTGTGATAGGAGATCGTCTTCATGAGAGCAGGGATTCTGTCTGTTCTGTTCACCCAGTGTCCCCAGGGCCTCCACAGTGCCAGCTGCACATAGAATATTCATATTTGCTGAGAAGATATAATGGGCTAAACAACTAATTTTCACCAAGATATTCTGGTTGCAGCCTTTCCTCCCACCAAATCCTTTACTAGGATTGGATGAAAGCAATAAAAAGTATGGCTTTAATTTGGCAATTTATTTTAAAAGGCAGTTTACTTCATTGACTTAGTGGAGTCGCTGCATGCTTACATGAAACTCTTAAGTGCTATGGTTAGTTCAGTGTCTGCAACCAAGAAGTTATATAATTCTCTCTTATCAGCTGCAGACCTGAGGAATACTAACAGCAGAATCCTAGGAGGTGCTTGTTTAAAAAGCTTAAGAGCTAAGGCCTAAGAATCTACATGTTATTTAAGTTCCACAGGTGATTCTTTAGCACAGTAAATTGAGAACTGTTGACCAGGAGACACAAAGGTAGTAGCTAATTCACAACCTGAAGGACCAGCAGCTGGCTGGGCCTCTACATTGCATTTCCCAGAATCTTAAAGTTTTGGAATAGAGCAGAGCTTGTCTAGAGTGAATTAAGGATGAACATGGTTTAGGACATAGGAATCAGAGAGACTGTGAGAGTTTCCTCAGTGGAGAAAAGGGGAACAGGTATTTTACTAAAACTGAGGTGTAACAGAGAAAGAAAGGGGCACATGTGTGATATAAAGAGTATTTAATGTTATGTCATAACTTTGGGGGGAAACCCTGCTCTTTTCACAATACAAACTAACAAGGCTCAACAAAATCTTCCCAAAAGAGAAGAATTACATAGAATTACGAATAGAGTCTATCTTCTACAGTATCAGTGGTGCTAACTACAAACTAACAAAGCTCAACAAAATCTTCCCAAAACGGAAGAATTACATAGAATTACGAAATTACATAGTCTATCTTCTACAGTATCAGTGGTGCTTCTATATTCAGCTGTGGGATTGAAAGAGATGTACTGTTCTCACCCATGATAGCACAAGAAAGTTTACACATAATGAAGTTTAAATTAAGTAGAATTTAAGATGAGAAATATCACGATGTTTCAGAGTAAAAGAACCAGAACAAAGGATGATTGCAAGAGAATTTCAAAAAATGTTTGATATAGTATATAGGAGAAAAGGCTTAGAATTTAATATTTGGGAGCCAGGGATCTTGCCATGGACTATTATGCAAACTTCAGCAAGTTTGCTAGAACTTTTTAGGCCTGAGGTTCCTTAACAGTAAAAAGGTACATTGTGCTCGATGTCAAAGTACTAGTATTAATATTATTCTATGACTCAGGGACATTTAAGTGGCATACAACAGGCAGGGAAACTATAGGGTATGAATTAGAAGCCTTTCATCTGCACAGCTGTGTTCTAAACAGCAGGCCATGAGGACTGTGACCCTTATGGACGAATGAGTAAGTGGATTATCCCTATGCTATCAGCATGTTTTCCAAGCTTCTTTTGGGGGTGAGGGGAAAGATTAAAGGCAGAGCTATTCTAGCCAATGAATAAGTTACTTCCCACTTTTGCAAAGTAAATAAAACAGAAGAGATTATTAAAATTGTTATTCCACAATTTAAGGATTTGTGCTGCTGAGAGAAAGATGAGTGGAGGCTCTGTGTAAACCCTCCTCCTCACGGGCTGTTCTGGTTCTGCATACAGCAGTGAAGCATCCTGGGTAGCCGGAGACTCCTTACACATGCCAGTCAATTCAAAAGAGCAATACCTGCCATACAACTGGGAGATTTCCACTTGTGACAGTCACGTATAGCAGATAATGGGCATTTTTATATTAAGACCAGATTTATTTGAATAGGGCTTCCCTGGTGACTCAGAGGGTAAAGCGTCTGCCTACAATGTGAGAGACCTGGGTTCGATCCCTGGGTCGGGAAGATCCCCTGGAGAAGGAAATGGCAACCCACTCTAGTACTCTTGCCTGGAAAATCCCATGGACTGAGAAGCCTGGTAGGCTACAGTCCATGGGGTCACAAAGAGTCGGACACGACTGAGTGACTTCACTTTCACTTTATTTGAATAGTTCAAATGGTAATTATTGATAATCACCATTATTCAGGGCTTCCCAGGTGGCTCAGTGGTAAAGAATCCACCTGCCAGTGCAGGAGATGCAAGAGACATGGGTTTGATCCCTGGGTCGGGAAGATCCCCTGGAGGAGGAAATGGCCCTCACTCTAGTATTCTTGCCTGGGAAATCCCATGGACAGAGGAGCCTAGTGGGCTACAGTCCATAGCATCACAAAGAGTCAGACATGGAGCACATACACACACACACACATGCATTATCTAGTATTACTAGCTTTTCTAAGAATCTGTAGAACCATGCAGGCATGGAGCCTGGGATGTGGACCAAGAAGCCCCATGGTGGCACGAATTCCTTGGCTGCAGCAGTGTGGTCCCTGGGCTACAGCAGCCTCTCAATCGGCAGGCTCCTCTTCGCTGGGGCACGTCCTACCTGATGTGGGCCACAGAGGAGAATCCTGCTTCCTCGATTTGAGCCTTTAGCTCCTTCAGTTCCCCCTCAGCTTTCCTCTTCTCCTCTAAGTGCCGGTGAATTTCAGCCCTCAGGTGGAGCACTTCCTCCTGAAGACCCCTGTTACTGTCCCCTCCTGTCAGGGAAGGAGGAGCAAGAGACACATTCTGGGTCTCCACAGCTGCCCGGCTCTTCTCCAACGCCACCTTGATGAGCTGAAAGAAAACCATGGTTTAAAGAAGTTAGTTCACTAAGAGGATCTATGAGGAACATCAGAGCACAAAGGCAGCCTTTAAAGGGACCAAAAAAGGTAGACCTCCTTCCTAGCACTTTGCCAACCATAGGGTCCCTGGAGACTGGTTTGGGTGAGAGGACGCACCGCACAAGCAGGGAGAATTTTTGCCATGGGCCGCAGGAAGAAATTGCACAGGAGGGTGAGGAAAAACCGCAAGCACACAACAAACTGAAAACAAATGCAAACAGATGAGGTTTAAAGAGGACTGGAGAGTGTGGATGCTCTTGACTCTTCTCTTTCTGGGGGGACAGAGTTCCTTGGGAGCCTTCTCACAAGACAGAAAGCTTCATCAGTTCCACAACACTCAAGTCCTTGATTGCAAAGATCATGGCTAAGATACCACAGCTCAGAGCCTGAGGCCAGGCCTGTAACTCAGCCTCTGACAAGGATGATTATGAGGAAGGATCAGGCACTCAGGAGTCATAACCAGAGAAATAGGGTATGGGTGGTGTTACAGGTAAGACAAAGAAACTAATTTCATTGGCAACAGGAGAATCACAGTCTACAGTTGGTGAGAAGTTAAAGTTGAAGCTACCTAGATGGGATAGGATGGGATAGGAGGAGGGTTTGGGGGAGAATGGATCCATGTATATGTATGGCTGAGTCCTTCCGCTGTCCACCTGAAACTATTACAACATTGTTCATTGGCATGCTGTTGTTACAACAATTGTTAATTGTTAGTCCAATATAAAACAGAAAGTTGAATAAATTTTTTTTAATTAAATAAAATGAGGCCACCTGTCTAGCAACCACCTTCCCTGTTGGCTAACTGTGCTGATGCTGCCAGCCAAACTCTCTCTACAGATCTAAGCACAAGTGAGAAGAAAACAAGCAGAAACAATTTCCCATCACCTTTGGTTTTTGAAGATACTCTTAAAGTTACTCCTTAAAATTTTAACAAAAGCAGACTGTATGGTTTTTTCCTCAAATAACAATTTTTTAACTTTTAAACTTTTTTACTGTTTGTCTTAGGCGCCTCTCCAGCTTTTTCATCATGCTCTTTAAAGAAACCACAACCTGAGTATGATAATCTACTTCGTGTATGACCAATTATTTTAGTACATGAATTTCCTGCCTGTCAAATATTAACCTTATATCCCAATGTCATAATGGCTTCTTCTTCCTTTCAGTGGTAGCATTTTGGGGTTTTGCTTAACTTCAAGTTGATTTTGACCTCCCAATTTTCCACGTCTCCACACAGCTATTTCTGGGTCATGTTTTATCTCTATAAATATAGTGACTTGTACCTGTCACAAATTCATTCTGGCTACAAAGAACCACTTACAATCATCAACATTATCAAAATATTTATGTGCATCTCCATAAATCATGTAGTGGCCACTTGTTTAGGAATGACTTGTAGAATTAATTATATACTTCATTCCTTCAATTAGATCAGGAATATATTGAACAAAACAGGGCTCAGAGGAGCTTAAATGAATCAGTGATTAATAGATCTGCTTGGCTTGTCTCAAAGCCACTGACTGTTGCTTTGGACCTCATAACAGCATGCTAAAATCTAGGCTTCAGGTGCATGGTGGGGTTGATTCATGGCGTGTATGTATAAAGCGTTTAGTAGCACAGCAGTGGAGGTTGTGAAGAGATGTGCAATTTCTGCCCTCTCGACGAAGAAAGGAGAAGCTGCCCACGTGTGCTCATTTCCCAGCACCAATCCCACCTGCAGCTGTAAGCCTGAGATCTGGGAGGCTCCTGAGAATGTCTCTATGGCTCTGCTGCCAGGCTGAGACTGGTGGCCATCCCTGAATGTGCCACTTGAGACAAAATGAAGGAGGAGGACTGGATAAAACCACTTTTGAAAGCTTATGACCTAACCTTTAATTTAAATTATGTGACATTATCTTTCTACATAAACTCTTTGCAACTAACTTACCTAAAATAAACACTGCCATCAGCCTTGAATATGGACACAGTTATTCTTTGCTGTTAATAAAGGGCGCTCAGTTGCTCAGTTGTGTTTGACTCTTTGGGGCCCCAAAGACGGGGGTCCTCTCTTGATGGAATTTTCCAGGCAAGAATGAATACTGGAGCAGGTTGCCATTTCCTACTCCAGGGAAACCTTAAGGGTTCTTTCTGCTTAAAAATGATGTCTAATTTTAATGATGTCATCTATTTTTTAAGTGCCTTCTGGATGTATGTTATCTTTTATTGACTTAAATACACTGGCTTTCTTTAAAAAGGGAAAATGAGACCCATGGAATGGTAATACCAGAATGGACCATATGGTTTATCTGGTCTGATTTCTTATTTCAAAGGAGAAAACAGAGATCTGATTTGTTCCCAGCCTAATCTGACTTTTCATATTTCAATGTCCAAGGGAGTTTACTTTGGCTGCTTTGTCTTTACATTTTAAATGTAAATGCATGAAAAGTGATTCAGGATCTAGCATTTTAATTATTTTTTTCTTTATCATATATGAAAAGCTAATATTTTTATTGTTTTTCCTCAAGCAAAACCCCAGGGTGTCAGTGTATGCAATAGTGGTATGGATCCTTTAGTTCTATTGTTAATTACATCGCATAAATTATTGTTGCTGTTGTTTTTCACATTTCCTAATTTTTCTGTTCTATTGTTTCCATTTTATAATTCAACTTTTTGGTGTGCTTGTTTTCCATTTGCCCCACAGAAGTCAATGTGCAAACCTGATCTCTTATTTGAATGGCTTTCTTTTAGCCCTATTGCTCCATACCTCCCACAATGTATTCAGTTCTCAGACAGCATTAAGGTATTAAAAATGACCTTTTTTCAAGTTCATCACTGCCTTTCTCCTTCGCATTTGTGACTGTTGATTAATTTTCTCTGTTGCAAAAGTTCAAATGAAGAAAGACAATGATGATTAGTTTCTTTCACAGGAATTTCCTAGGTATTATAGATCTTACATTTGATTGAGAATGGAATTGTGTGAGAGATACCTGGGGAAAATTACCATTAAGGCCAGACCTGAAACTTCCTGAGGAGGGTGAGTCCAAAAATAAAGATGGAGCAATATGCTTTGGCCAAAAGTTGGTTCTTGCCTTAAAAGGAACATAAAGTTGGGTGGATATGTTTATAAGGGGCAGTGTGTGTATGCCTGAGGCGGGAAGGAAGCTTGGTGTTGAGAATAAAGTCTACTCCCAAGGACACAACTAGGAGAAGCTCAGAGCACAACCTTAAGGGACCTGGAGACAAGCAGATACATTTTTGAGAATTTGGACACAAGACAGTTACGACAAAACAAGCTTTATTTAATTGGTAGCAGGAGAACCACGCCCACAACCCTCAGAAAAGTTGCTGTAAGTTTACAATGATTTCACATACCTCCTTCCCACAACTGAAGATTGACTCTCAAGGAAAGGAGATGCAAAGAAAAACAGTGCTTACCCAAGATATTCTTTCATCCAACAGATAAATACTTGTCTAATTTATTAACTATCTCCTATGCCAAGTGATTGGAGAAGGAAATGGCAACCCACTCCAGTATTCTGGCCTGGAGAATCCCATAGATAGAGGAACCTGGAAGGCTACAGTCCATGGGGTTGCAGAGTCAGACACGACTGAAGCAACTGAACAGATGCCAGGAGATAGGGACAATGCAAGGGAAGTACAAATGCCCCAATGTAACAATTTATTCCAGGGTTGGACTGACCTCAAAATGCAGCCTGATCATTTCTCCACACTCAGCTATAGGAAAAAGAAGGTTGAGGAAGAAGTGACTTTACAAACCAGTCTGCCTATAACTGAGAATCAGAGTGGAGAACTCCTACCATCATGCATAGTCTGGACCACATCTGGCTCTGTCCATATCTGTGGCTCCTGTTCATATATTCTGACGTTAATAACCATCAGTGTCAGCTTGACAGCTGACATCCCAATCCAGCTCCATGTGAGAGTGGATATTTTCACATCCTGCAGACCCTTCTCTCCCACCCAAGGTCCTCAGTGCAATCAGGGAGGGAGAGGCGAGGCAAGGGATTGGCCCAGAGGGGCAACAGACCACATAATTAAAGTTACAAGCATTGGTTAGGAGGACTCAGAAGCTGTCCAAGCAAAAAGAGAAGTGGAGCTCATGCAGGAACTCAAGGGAGAAGTTAGGGCCAGGTGTGTCTAGAGCAACACAAAGGGGTCTTGGTAGAAGGTAGAGAAACTGTGTTGAGAATGGGAGGTGTTTCAGACAACTGCTTATGTCCTCAAGAGTCAAAGACTGTGCCCAGTCCTGTGAGGTTTGGGTACTGCTCACGTGGTCTTTCTGTAGGATTCTTAGATGTGCCTCGTCTTTTTCTCGTGCAGGAGATGGGAGAGGCAGCCTCATTTCCCCCATAGTTTTCCAACTGCTCCAAGGAAGCTATCCCTGGAAACGCCCAGCTGCTTCTGCAGAACGACAGATACCAATGATCCACTTGCTCCTGAAAAAAATCTAAACGCCCGGTCCCTTTAGGACACGGGATTGCCAAATGTCCCTGGGCAAGGTGAAGACACAGAGGCGTTCCAGTGGATGCTATGGGATCACTCTCGGGGACTGAGGTCCAGGACATTCAAGGGAACTCGAGAAAATGCTGGTTACACCATCACTGCTGGTCAATGAGAACAATGTTTCAGCCTTGGGTACCACGTTCTGAGGTCTGACCAGGGCTTGCTCTTGAAGTGTCATCTGCTGGTCACTGACTCATCACCACTTGAGCAGTCAGGTGCCCAACAAAGTTCTCTTTTATATAGTGAGACTTCCCCCAGGATGAGCCTGGTTTTGGAGGCATTCCAGTCCTCTTGTAGTTCCTCAGAGAGCACTCTCCTGAAGCAGGGGCCAGGCCTGCCACCTCCCCAAGTGGCCCTTTGTTAACTGTCTTCTGGGATGTGTTTCGGTTACAAAAGCCCAAGATGGTAACTGTCCATGGTTTTGTTGTGAGCAAAAATTCTTCTGAAACTATAGCTATAGATGGTACAAAGGGGCAAAGGAAGGCAGGAAGGGGCAGGGAGCAGGAGCACGAGATACAAGGAGCAAAAAGGGTGGATTGAAAAGAAAAATGGAGTGAGAATGGCGGTTGGAAAGGTGGCTGGAAGCTTGGGGAGAGCAGGAAGAAGACAGGGAAGTGGTTTATGCACAAAGAGGGCTTCTCATGCCAGGCCCACGACGGCTGCAGGAGACCACCAGTCCCCGAAGGGCTCTGAGCCCTCCACCCCGGGACCCCCGGGCCTAGCTCGGACTTACTTGCTGGTGGCTGTTGTGTGCAGCCTCCTCCTCGATACTGTCGGTGAACTCCGTGCTCGCATCCTCCGTGTCGTCCCCTGCAGCTGTACCTAGAAGTGGGTCCAGAAGAGAAAGGTGACTGCCTTCGCAGGTGCCTTCCAGACAGCAGCTTAGATTACACTCATTGTGCCATCCGCCTCTGATTCCTTCCTTTCCCCACAGAGTGGCCCCCTGGCCAGCAGGGCCGACAGGAAAGGCAGCACCAATGCTGCAGAAAAGTCATCACTGATACTTTGTTACTAACACTCCAGCTTAAGCCTCAAAAGGTAAATTGGCTTCAACTGCACAGCTGTTAGACTGCCGGACTAAGTGGTTACCCCTCTCACTTATTTCCAGAAACCCTGAATTATTTCCTTCCTACCACTATGTAATAATTTTCCCTACTGTGACATGGACCCAGTGTGACAACTTTTTCCCACCACTGAGTGCGGAGAGGGTCCCCGATTTTCTTGGGATCAGGGCAGCCCTGCTCCTCCCACGTTTCCATTGTTGGGATCAGTCGCAAGTGGGGTGATTATCTCAACGAGGAACCTTCCTGCAAGGGTCTTGTGTCCTACAGCAGCTGAGGTCTAGTCCAGCTCCAGGGCCGAGAATTGTTCAGCCGTTTCTTAACCCCTTCCTCTTACCTCCCCTCCTTCCATCTCCCTCAAACTCTTGTCCAATGCCAACATCCTGTGCCTGAAGGGTTTCTTGCATCATTTTATCTAAAAAGAATTTAATCCATTCATTCACTCACCAAAAATGAACACAGTCACCCTGGGACACAAACATCTATGCCCCACACCAAGGGACAAGTAGCTGCAGTTCATGGTCTAGATGTATGTCTAGGGCAGTGCTGACCACCAGAAGCTTTTGCAATTTTATGCCTCTGCTGTTCAGTAGACACTAGTCACACGTGGCTACTGAGCCCGAGGAAATGATTTTTTTTTTTCAAACATCTAAAAATAAAATATTCTTTTTAAAAATATTATCCTGTTATGTCTACCCCTTTTGAAGAAATTCTGGCTGGCACTGAGAGAATTAGTAGCAATACAAAGAATCACTATTCATAATTTTGTATCTGAAACTATGGATACTGCTTAAAAGAATTTTCATTAAGCATTTTTCTTATAACAGTCCCAATGTTATGTCTATCTTTTTAAATGTAATTCAAATAGTCACACACATGGCTGGTGGCTGCCATTTCAGACAGCACAAATATAGGGTGTTCCTTCTTCTCCACATCTGTAAAAATAAGAAAGTGAAAGTGAAGTCGCTCAGTTGTGTCCGACTCTTTGCGACCCCATGGACTGTAGCCTACCAGGCTCCTCTGTCCATGGGATTTTCCAGGCAATAGTACTGGAGTGGACTGCCATTTCCTTCGGTTCATCAAATTTTAGATTAAGACCTATCGCTCACATTACTGATTTCTTCCGAAAATGTAGGAATTTATAATGGTTAATTCATCTGGACACCAAAAAAATGTATCATTGATACTGCTTGGGTCTTACAGAACCTGCACAGGTTAGAGAACCCTGAGATCCAGTTCTGACCCTGGCCTCAGAAACCAACCTGTTACAACTCCTCTTCTGGCCACTGGGTAACCTGAGCCTCAGAGATTAGGCGGCTTGACCAGAGTTACACAGCTATAGCGAGCCCTGTATAAGAGCCAGGCCAAGACGGCAAGTCTCTGGACTTTCAGGCAGAGACCATTCACTGTTCCTTCTGGTGACAAATCAGACTTTTGTCTCCTCTTCCAACAGCAGAGAACCTGCTCCTGAGCTCGCACACCATGAATGAAAGGCTCTGTATAAATAATGAGCATTCACTACCCTCTACAGGTAAGATGAGCAGGGCCAGCTCACCTACACTCCATCTCTTGGCATCTGCGAGGCTATGCCAGGGTATTTGCAATGTACCTGGCCAATCTCATGAAAAAGTACTAAAAGCATGTTGTCCTAACAGGTTAATTTTATGACTCATTTGCTGATCTTTACCATGAATGTTGTGTTAACTTTGGACCAAGGCATTACCCTATTTCAATAAAGCCCTACTCACAAGGAGGCACCTTTACCGCTCGGCATCTTTAGAGCTCTGTGGCAGACTATTGTACAAGAGATTTCCAGTACTTACTTTTTTAAACCAGCCCCAGAACCATCTCATTTAGGACACTGGTTGTGTAGAGGCGACTGAACACACTTCCTAAGCTGTGGCTGCTTTGGGAACTCATTGAACCCAGAATGCTAATTCACTTGAGGACAACCGTGTTGTATTATGCTCACTTTGAACAACACTATTGTTGTTCACTATTCCCTGAACGATAGAAATCAGAACCTTTTTTTTCTTTCTCTGCAAAGAGAATGAATTGTTCCACTCAGTGACAGACTTAAAAAACACACTTTTCATATTGTTTCCCTTCTGGGTGTTGAAAAGAATAATTCTGTGGTTGAAGAAAGTTCAGCTCTATGAGGTCAGGATCCTCACCCCCACCATACCACACTGGGCTCACATCCTATGATGATTCCTGTACAGGATTCCAGAAGTAAGGTAAGTGGAGATTAGAAAGGGTGATGGTCACTGGCCTTGAAGGCTTCTATCTCACCCTTTCTGCCCTCCACTTACTTTTGTGGACCTTTCTGATACCACATCTGGCTTTCTATTAATAATGTTCTCTCTTTAACTCACTCTGGGGCAGGAAACCATGATTTTGACTTCATCAAGAGTTAAATGGAGACGAAGCAAAAATGCCCATTTCGTCCTGACACTCTACTGCATAGGGGTTTTGTTTTCCTTATTCATTTTCCCCGCAGCAGCAGTCTGCGGTATTTCCTTCAGGGCAGCTTGAAGGGTAGATTAGCCTTTACCAATTTGAATGCAAAAAGCTTTTTTGAATGTGTTTGAGGGATAAATTTTAAAAAATATACATAGAAAATATTGAAATAAGTTATCCCATACAAAGTCCTATCTGTAAGTTTACAGTAGACAAGCCTCTGCTGTTACCATTCCTGGTTTTTTAAATGACAGTAAGAACTTCTCTTTTGTGGGGAATACTCTAAGCTTTTACAAAGCAACAAAACACTATCCTCAGAACTATAAATTTCTAATTTAAAGGTACTATACTTTATATTGATGAAGTTATTGCTAATGTTTGATAAATATGAAATAAAATGTTCTGCCACCTTTAGAACTACTGAAAGCTAAGAATCTGTTCATTCAAATTTAACTTGCCTCTCAATCTCCAGGGTAAGTTTTACATGTTAGACTGGAAATTTTATTAAAAACTTTTATTTGAGGCTTCAATAATAGTCCTCAAGTTGTGGTTCTCCCAAGTTTCAAGCCTCTGAATCACACATAAGGAGGTGCTACCAAAACTTCCCTCTCTTGAAGCATTATTTTCTATCACTATCTGACTCTATAAAGTCCATAGAAATAAATTTCTAAAATACAATACTTTAAAAGCTTTGGGCAAAATTTAAGTGGCATGAAAATATAAGGTCTTTTTTATCACAGAGGCAAAAATCATACTTTTGTGCTTTTTAAGTTGAGGATGGCATAATTATTGAGAACATGGACTCTAGAGCCAGATTGTCTAGGTTAGATTTCTGCTTGCATCATTAGTTATGTGACTTTAGACAAATCCTTTTCATAACTTAGTTCCCTCACTTCTTAGGGTTAATAGTAATATCCATTCCATACACTTTTCAGCTATAAAGGGTTTGGTGCCTTTGAAGTGCTTGAAACAGTGCTTGGTATACACTCAGTATATTCCTTATTATTACTATTTTACAATATTATTGGCAAACTGGTTTATGTGCTAGAAAGTAGAGAGTTGAAAAAGGCCATAGAACCTAAATGTACTCAGCAGAACACTCAGTGGTAAAGAATCCGCCTGCCAATGCAGGAGACACAGGTTTGATCCCTGGGTCGGGAAGGTCTGGAGGAGGAAATGGCAACCCATTCCAGGATTCTTGCCTGGGAAATCCCATGGACAGAGGAGTCTGGTGGGCTACAGTCCATGGGGTCACAAGAGTCAGAGAGAACTGAGAGACTAAACAACAACAGTGTTTTCAGGGGATGACCTTAAGTCTATTTGACCTTAAGTCTGCCTCTTCACTGCTCACTATGGACGTTTGAAGTAACACTCTTTAAGTTCTTCCCACTTTGCAGGACAGTTGAAAAAAACACAGATCAGTAGATTAAGACGAACTCTTGAATAGGTGTTTTAACAAATAGGGTTAATCATCATTAAATAATAACTCCTTAAAACTCCATCATGCACAAATAAGCCTTGAGGGAAAGTCATGAAGTGTTAAGTCTTCAGTAATGAGCCCCAAGTGGGCTGCAACAAGACCACTTTCTCCAAATGGTACTCTACGGTCATTCCTGTTTTCTTTTTAAGCCATTTATATGCAACCAACAGAAAAGGAGTAAAATTTTCCCATAAAGTTACTCAGAACACAGGAATCAGCTGACTAATTTTGAAACATGATTTAAAGAGCTAAACTTTATAGCATGAACAAGTTTGCAGTAACAAGTGCCTGGCTATTTTTCCCCCAGTGCCAGGCTCTTTATGTCCTCTGGGCCCACCTCCCTCTCACTCTTAGGCACTCTACCATGAAGTTATAAGAACTTTCACCTGTTCACCTCATGAACCAACTACTGATGACTTAAATATTATGATCCTACATGAGAGGATCAAAGAAAAAAGGTCTATCAAACTGCAATTTTACCTGCATCCATTTCCTTCTAGAACCATAAGAAAACTAAGATTTCATAGAGTCTTCCATAAGCTTCTCCTGAGAAATAAAACTCTTTAACTAGACATTCTAATATTGAAACCAAAGTAGCCAGGGGGGAAAAAAAAAAATTTGTCCGCAGTCAAGTTCCTTTATGTATCTTTGTCTTTAAATCACAGTATCTCTTAGGTACTCTTCCAGCTTACAAGCTTATAATTCAGAAAGCAACTGTTTTCAGTGACTTAAAATTCTGTAGTGTCAAGGAATTCTTCCTTCTATGATCTCTTTGTTCCTCAAAGAACACAAGAAAAGGCCTTCCCAGAACACACAGAGGGACAGCACCACCCATCATAACAACTGTTCAGCTGTGTCCGACTCTTTGAGACCCCGTGAGCTGTAGCATGCCAAGCTTCCCTGTCTTTCACTATCTCCCGGATAGCTCATAACAATAGGCTCCTCAAACTTTCATCCCACTTTCCAATACTCTCCTTCAGCAAACAGAGCAGGAAGGTTTTTTTTTTTAAGGTAAAGTAATCCATTTCACATTTCTAGGGGAAGTTTAATGCTTCTCATTTCCTTGAGAGTAGAAAAATTCAGGTTTCTTCTCCTTCTTTCTTTTAGTTAAATAAATACAAAGGCATTCACTCATTTCAGAGCCTTATTTAACTTGGAGTTTTAGTACAATCATCAAGACTGGTTCTCCTATAAGGGGAAAAAAAAGATAAAGAGCTTTCTCTACTTTTCTCATTAATCTTTTAAGAATGAAACCAAATAATTACTGTTTGGCCTTTGATACTTTTATTGGATAAGTAACAATTTTGTGTTTCAACTAAAATAGCTGAAATTCTAACACTTATATATAAAAAAGTACATGCTCCATGCTAGCACAAATGTTAACACAGTTTAACACAACACAGTGCCATGAAGAAATGAAAACTTACAGCTTGTTTCGGTGGGTAAATAGGCCTAAAAGGATCTAGTGCCAAGTTACTGGACGTAACACGTTACTTCCTTCTTCATCTAAATTGTTATGAATCACTTTTTCTCAACAGCCCTAAGATCAAAACTCTAAGTGGTAAAAAGTAAGCCTGATTTTATTACCAAATTGATCGTACTTAGTGGAAACAAGACAAATTCATGGTTCATAAAACACACTTGTATATACACATGCCTCTAAAATTTACAGATTGAGAGGGGTATTTCAAAGCGATTATTTTGAAATTGCAAAAGGAAGCACTGTCTATTCATGTTATACACTAAAAACAAACCTACATGCATTTGCTAGACAATCATGAGTTCTCAAAGGGAACAAGGAAGTCGATTTGGTTCATGTACTTAACCACCATACTCTTCATTATTATTTTAGATCAAACATCTTCTGATATTGCTGAATTTTTTATCCTTCCAGCTTTAGCAAGAAGAAAACAGTATGATAAAGATTTTTATTTCTGGAATTTGACTTTAACAAAAAGGGAAAGTAATGCAAAAAGAACTAGTATGTCACTTTATAAGTTTAATTACTCTTATTTGAAATCTGATAAAATTAGTATTGTTAGCGCTACAGTTTTATGTCTCTCTTCCACTTCCCATCCTTTGTTGGAAGCAAATTACAAACACTGATTTTTTATTTGGGAAATTTATCCTGGCTCAGTGATGATATGGGAAGAAGTTGAGGACTTACCTTCTGTCAATACTCACACTATTTACAATCTATGTGATTGTCTTTTAATTGTTAATAAAAATGACTTAACAAAGTTAATTGTTCCAAATGCCTAGTGACGAGGTGGCTTAAATCCATATTCCAAAATGCTTTAATACATAGAAACTATCACCCCACAGAAATTGTTCTGCTTTCCTGGCCTGTGGACTCATTCCTTCTGTTTGTCTTATTGGGTTGCCTTATATGAGCTCCATATTCCCAGCTATTTTTTCTGCAGTACAAATGATTCTGCAGTACAAAAGACAGAAGAATAAAAGCTCCGAGCTTCACCTCAAAGGGAAATGAGAGAAAATTCTCTAAATGTTTGTCTCACAGGATATTAGTATCTGAAAAACAAAGCTAATTTCACTTATCACACCTCTAGTACCGTTTCTACAAGGCAGGATAGAAAATGGACTTTAAAAGTGTGTGAATCACTATATTCCTTCCCTGCTCTCTAGGAAGTTTGTCACATACCCCTGCACATTGGCTGCAAACCTGCAGAATTACTAGTGAGACCCTAGTTGAAGAAGCAACTTGAGTTTTTCAGGGATGTGAAGATTCTGTGACTTCGAAAAAAAAACAAGAAAGAAAGAAAATGACCAATGAGTTAGAAAACAGTAACTTGATCATATCAACAGGAACCAGAGTTTTCTAATACTAGCTCAAAGAAAGCAAAGGTATTAAATGTTTCCTCTAGGGCTTACATTCCAAAGGGAAGTGATTTTAGGTAGGTCACTTATTCCTCAATGACAGGAGCAATTTGGGGTGTAATCTGGTCTGTTTCTCCTTGTCCTAATCAGAGGATTCTAGATCCAACTGAAGCAGAGGGAGGAAGAAGATGACTGAAGCAGAGAACTGAAATCAATTTTCTTGAACTCTTTTGAAGCTATGAACCTAACTTCTCAACCAGACACTGGATTAGAAGTGTAAGCAAGCATAAAAGTGATAGGCCTTCTATAGAAATCTGCCACTGGGGTCATTTAGGTACAAATAGTGCAAGTAGAATAAACTAAAGAACCTCCTCAGGAAACTTATGGCTTGGATCTACTATCCTATTCAGGTCAAGATTTTCTTGATCTTTCACAGATCTCTGACTGTACATAATGACAAAGACAACTCTTTTAAAAATACAAATGAGGAAGCAGAAGAAATGAAAATACTGCTGCTGTCCACAAATGAATGAAGAGAAGCGGGTGTGGGAGGGGGCGGGAGGAGGGTAAGGATAAGAGTTAAAGGCTGACAATATTAAAACAGTCCCATCAGGCCTTTTCAAAAAAGTTACTGTAACTTGACTAAATAGTTAAAAAGAGAACAGCAGAAATGCAGATTTATACTAGGTATTATCAATGATCAGACTTCAATGATACAGTTTAATCCTGTAATAGAAAAGAGTTTAAAGGAAATATTTATCAAAAGAACTTCCATTTCATTCATTATATAAATCTTCTTGGAGGTCCTTTTCAATTCTTTAGTTTCTAAAAACTATACAGACTTCAATTACCCTGACCTCTTACAACCATTACAACCAGAAAGGAAATAGGTGAAAGACCAAATCTATCAATACAGATTTTTATGAATTTAAGTTCTATGTTTCCAATTAAGCATAGTCTGAGTGAGAATTTAACTCCATTTTCTTTCACCTTTTTTCCCCTTCAAACACAAGGTTCTATAAGCACACAAGGCTTTATCTAAAGTTATTGTAATATTGAAAAATGCCTGGCAAAGGTAGAACAATTCAGTAAAAGAAAAGGTCTGTGCTCCTAAGGAGGGAGTGAAATCTTATTATAGCATGCTAAGTACAGTATATGAATGAAGGGGCCATAGCATCAACTATCTGTGGGATACAGAGCAAAACTCATTAGAACCATATTCTCTAATAGGATGCCAAATTATCACACGAAATTGTTAGACTGGCAAACTCTCTCCAGTTAGCACTGTTCACAAGCCTTATTCCAACTATATAGACAAGAAAGTCAGAACCAGATTTTAGTCACATCTATGGTATCAAGATCAAACTTCTAATTTCTGTGCCACTAAATCCCTTACCTTTCTAAAATGTTTCCTAAGGACCAATATCAAAGGTAAGTAACTACAGAACAAGTTACTCTATCTTTTCAGGATCCAAATCAGGACTAGAGTTCACTTACTTTCTCCCCCTAATCTATGTATTTTGTTAATTTTTTGGTAGGAAGTTGGGTTTCTCATTATTCATTCCACTACCTTAACATTTCTAACATTTAGCAACTGGTCAAGATAACAAGGGAAATGCCTACTCTTGTAGGATGACAGACATGAAAGTAGCAGCTTACCTAAATTACTGTAATCTCTACGAGACATTAGAAGCCAAATATCACCCATGGTTGAATCTTAACAGGAAACTTAGCACCACTGGTCTATTAGTAAAACTAAGAAAAGACATTTCCTAAACGCCTTGTAATCATATGACAGGCTAGTCTTTGGTGGGTTGATATTTCTACAGCTTGATTATCTGTTTCTTTACTTCTAGAATGTTACAAAAAGCTTTGTGCAGGAAAGGGTCACTAAAAATTGGAAGACTAAGAAAAAAATGGATGATTCGGCTTATACTTTCTATCTCCTTTATTAAATGATGCCTTTTCCCCTCAAAGCAAGCCCTTTAAAACTGGAAAGCATTTCCATTTAAGAGGAAGCTTATGGCTACCAATCTTGTGCAAATTACTTAATCAGAGAATTCCAGGGTGTTCCTCTAGGAAAATATTTTCTTCCCTATCCACGTTAGAGTGATGCTCTGTTACAGGTGTTGCTGAGGTTACAGAAAATTGGACAGAATTTTGAATGTAAACAAGCCATGTCAGCACATGAATGTGAAAGAAGTAAAATGCCACGTAAAAAAATGAGAGGGAAAAAAGAAAAACCATTGTGCTCCGCCTAGTTTAGAAAGGGTACTCAGTTACATTTATGGTGCTAAAGAGCCCCAATCCCTAGTTCCAAATTCCATGTTTAAAATCTGAAACCTCAGCTTCTAAGCTAGGAAAATTATATCCAGCAGAAATAACAAATCTCATGAGCTTGCAAAGTTCCAAAGTAACCTTGGTTACTGTTATTTTTTATTGATATTTAAGATATCAATTACAGTGATATTTAAGATACCAGAAGTATAATCTAAAGGGCCCCCTTTCTTACTTCCATCATGTTGCGATAACAAAACACTGAGACAATGACCAAAGCCTAGAAAGATGTGTGACATTTCTTTCTAAACTACTGAAACACATCAAAGCCAGAAGCCTATTAGTTGCTTTAATATGGAGAAATGCAAAAGCACTAAAAAGTGAAAAATATAGTACTCCAACTAGTGCCACTACCAAATGAAAAAAATACAAGTAGTAGGCTATTCTGACCATAATGAGTTATTTGGTGAAATATTGAACTTGAAAGGGGACATTACATTTAAAATTATCATTGTATGTGGAGAATTCTCACCCTGATAGACCTGGGAGCTTTCTTAAAGTTATGTTCTCACTAAATATTATATGCTTGGTTTAAAGAAAAAAAAAATTAATGTAATTTAATCGGCATCTAATCTCTATTCACTGTCATTCAATAATCAACTCTGAAACAATATTAGAGGTAAAGGTTTACTATAAATGTTTTAACAGTCTTTGCCTCTGCTCTCTAACTTGGCCTTCCCAATACTTTCAGTCTACTACTGCAAGTCTTAGCTTTGATTACCTTCTAAGGATTATACCATTTCTGCAGAGTCATTCTACAGACTCTCATTCTCTCTCTCTCATCTTGAACCTTTGATTAAAAAATTGCTCTCACTCAAAGAGCAGGAGTTGATTGAATGGCAAAAAAAATACACACACATGCATTTATGACATGATATGGAATATATGAAATGGATTGTGAAAGTGGGGGAGGAATAAACTTTATTGGCCCATAGAAGGGATGAGGGAAAAGAAGGAAGGAGGGGGGTGAGGAAACTAAAATGGAATGATTTATAGTGTGCAAATATACCTTGTAACCTCCACCATTCACCTTAGAGACAGTTACGAACAGTGAAATACAGGCAGACTAAAATGAGTTTCACTTTGTAGGTGATGCTACTTGTACCAGTTCTATCATTAGTAAGTCACCGTTTAGTTCAGACAGGGCTCTCTGGTTAGTGCACACAAGGGTCTCCATCCTGGGCTGCAGTCTGACCCGCCAGTGCTCAGAAGCCATGCTCGTGAAGAACTCGCACACTTTCCAGTTCCCCACCTCCAATGGCGGCCAGGGTCTCCAGCCTGCTTAAGCGCTCCAGGCTTCTTCCGAGAACTTCTTCTAGCCGATTGCGTATCACCTGGGCCCCTTCTAGTTCCACCTGCAGAGTTCGGTCTCTCTCAGAGCTGATTAAACATGCCACACACGGAAGGAAAATGAATTAGCCATCAATGTAATGAGTCCACTGTTGTTGTTTAGTCGCTAAGTCGTGTCCGACCGCATAGACTGTAGCCCCCCAGGCTCTTCTGTCCATGGGATTCTCCAGGCAAGAATACTGGAGTGGGTTGCCATTTCCTCCTCCAGGGGATCTTCCCGACCCAGGGATCGAACCTGTGTCCCCTGCATTGTAGGCAGATTCTTTGCCACTGAGCTACCAGGGAAGCCCATAATGAGTCCATAGATGCTTCCGAAGAGCCAACAGTGCCAGTCTGAGCCAGGAGACTCTAGGAGACACATTTTACTGCGTCTCTAGAATACAGTCAATGAATGTGGGCTTTGTTGTGGCACCTGTGTTCATTGCTGGTAGACTAGCAAGGTCTGCTTTCTGTAAAGTTTGTCCCTTTTTCCAAGATTCTGGGCCAAGCTGACATAAAATTATAGTTCCTAATATTTAGCTAACACCACTATAAGGTTACTAGGAGAAATTTCATTTTCTAACTGAATGCGTTAGTTTCTGAAAAACCAAAACCCAGGAAAAACTAACTGTAAACTGAATTCATATTGAGCCAAGAAGGGTTGGTTGCTACTGAAGGGATATGTTTTGTCATTTGTTAACCAAACTTCACAGTACTCTGAGAAGGAATCCAGTTCACAGAGAATCAGAGATTCCTTAACAAGTAACACAAGTGGTCCTATCATACCCTTCCTCTGCCTTCATTTTCTTGAAAGAGAAAGAAAATAAATTTAACTCAGCAATACATTAGAGAAAGCTGCAAAGTAACAAAAATAAAAATTAGGAAAGAAAGAAAGGGGCTAGGAGGGAAGGCAAAACAAGAAAAAAAAATAAAGAGAACAGAATATGTACCAGAAAGATAATAATATATATGACCAAAAATTAAGAGGTACAGGAAAACATATTCATCATGATGGCTATTGGTAATCCTGCAGTAATAGTAGCCATAACAACAAATATATTTTCTTCAGTGACATTCAGTGAATAGCAGGGCCCTTTATAGTCTTACTCTTATTATTATAATATAATGAAGCAGCCTTTAGTAGGACAAGGAGCAGACAAAGGAAATATACAAGTTCTTACTATATGCAAGGAACAAATTGAGACACCTGACATGTATTCTCATTTGATCTTTGCAATAATTACATGAAACAGGCAGTATTCCTGACTTAATTTAGACACTGAGGCTCAGAGGAATCCATAAAACGAATGACAAATTGGACCCCAGTAATGGTCCACTTTGTTTTTCTTCCCACTTTGTAAGCTGTAGGCATCTTCACGTAATGAGGAATAAAAGGAAAAACAATGCGGTCACTCTCTCACCTCTCTGGATGGGCATGGAACTTCACCAGACTGCTATAGAGCTGTCTCTCTGCCTGTAAGGCCTCATTGAGCCGACTCCGCTCATCTACCAGTCCTTCGAGCATCAGCAGCAACTGAGGGGAGAAAGAAGTGAAGCAACACGCAAACAGAAACAGGAAGCCACAGTTAATTCTGAGAAAGAGATCAAAAGAACGAATCAGCATGGACTATGACTCAAACGGCTCACTATCTCATTACTGACTCAACCTTTCTATAAAGCATGCTACAGTTTTCAAGTCAATGTCATATTTGTCATAAAGTTTTTTATCTCTAAAACTCTACAAGGCAGAATTCAACTATGGGAGGAAGAAGAAGAAAGAAGAAAACAAAGCCAGAAACACAGGAGATGGGCTAAGAGGGAGGAGTGGGAGACAAAGCAAGGACAGGGCAAGAGGGACACAGACAGCAGGACTCACAAGCGCTCTTCGTCCACTGAGTAAATATTTACTGGGCCCCTTCTCTGTGCCAGGTTCTAAGGATAAACCTACTATCTAGTTGGGGAACAGACATCCATCAGTCACAGACAGGTGTCACTGTGAGCTACAGTAAAGTGCTCTAAACAAGACGACCTGCGATAATGCACGACCGGCAATCTGTTTAAGGGAACCCGTAGAGTTAAAGCCAGTTTGGACTGAGATGAGTAGTCAGTGTCTAGAGACATGGTAACAGAGACACGGAGGAGTACAGGTAAACCGGTCTTTCCATTAATAACAAGTTTGGCATTCAAGAAAGGTCAGATCTGGGGAAGCAGTTACAATGGAACCACACGCACTAGAAAACAGCACCTGTGGCTGCTACTGGCCATGGTGGGAAACTTGGGAGCACAGATTCTTGATGAAATTCCAGCAACAGCCACCATCACAAGTAATTGACATCTTGTTCACTGTTTATTTTGCAGTAAAAATAAGGCCTGTACTCCAATAGCTTACTTGTTGTCTTCGGTTTCCGGACGTTTCCTGTCCTTGTGATTCTACTGAAGCAACTTTTTCCCGAAGAAGCAAGACTTCCTGGGTCAGGCGTTCCATAGCCGGGATATCTTCAGGATCAACCAGCTGCATCTGCAGGTCCTAAAAGTCAAAAAACTAGTAATAAAAATAGTAATGAAAAAAAAATGCTATTCAGCGGAGGAACAAATGCTCTTGAAATAATCTACTATGCATTAAGTGGGATATTAATAAGCCATGATAGTAACAACAACTTCTTCATGAAATCTGAGCCACTCTGATATCAGTCAGAGAGAATCTGGGAACACCAAGAGGCTCAAAGGAGCCCTGCATCTAGAAGACAAGCACCAGCCCAGGGACTCAATGAATCCAAGTGCTGTTTGAAGGTGAAGGTATTCTGAGCAGTAATCATTTCCAAGAGTCTTTCAAAAGCTTTGAACGACCTTTATGAGGTCTTCCTTAATCTGTATGGTCCTGGTCAGGGACTCCATGTCAGCAGCCTGAACCTGCAGCTCTTGCTCCTGCACAGCCACCATGGACTGGAGCGCGGAGAGTTCCATCTGTGGAGAAAGAAATCCCGAAGTCAATGGGCAGAGGAAACAGTGGCTGTCATGGTTACATTTTGACACTGAAGCAGATGCTTTTCCATATCATATTATTATCAACCAGTAGTGCAAATGAAAACTAGAATATGAATAGTGAGCTACTGGATCAGATCCATAAACCACACCGTGTGATATCAAAGGACGTTTCATAGGAAGTTGTAATGTGGTTTTAATGATGTCCTCTACTTTTTGTTAGCACTACAAAACATAGCAGATAGGTTTGTTTTTTTAATTTTTTTTTTTTTGGCTTTACTGCATGGCATGTGGGATCTCAGGGAAATGCAGTAACATTAGTCTTAACTGAGTATGTGAGAGAAACAGGAACAACATAATGGCTAGGGTAGAACCGAAATTTTAGAAAAGGAGGGAAACTAGGGGATTTTTTTAAACTCATGTTTTTAAAATGCCACACAACTTCATATCCTCAAAACTTGAGTCATATAACATGATTCTGTTTGTAAAGAGAGATATGGTAATGAAAAGAAATACAATAAGATAATTTCATCACAAATATGAACACAGGTTTTATATTATAGATCTAACTATGGGAAAGAGGTGGAACAAAAACTGAGGAGCTATACAGACTGGCCAACTAAACTTAGTTTAGGAACCCATGACACTGTCTGATCTTCTACAGTAGAGGCCATGGTGACATAAAAGTTTTTAGTTTTAGCCTGTAACCCTATACTGTGTCCCTAAAGCTTCCTCTCTCTTCATCCAAGTTGGACAAAAATTAGTTGTATAGGGAGGCAGAAGGGGAAGAGGTTCTGTAAGGCTGAGAGGCCTCTTCTAAGAAAATGATGAAAACTGTCACTAGAAACAGAGCATACGGATGGGAAAAATTATCTGCTCCAGGAAAGGACTTCTGAGGAAGCATGCTGAGTCACAGAAGACCTGAGCTTAAATTGTAGCTTTGGTATTTTATAGTCACATAACAATTCCTCTCCTTCATCTTTTAAAACAGTGTTTCAGCTTCTTCTGTAAAATAGGGCCAACATTAACCTGCTTTGCAGAGCTGTAAGTATTAGTGCGAATTTAAATGCCCAGTGCAGTGCATAACATACAGCAAGTTCTCAATAAACATTATGGATCTTTCTTGAATGTCTCTTGTTCTATGTTTCTAAAACTAACTTCATGGATCTGTCATAATTATAAGCAGCAATTATATAGCACTTCATTTTTTTCACAAGTCCTCTATAATTATTTTATTCCAGTTAGACATAGGTAAAGAAAACTGTGTTCTTTCAGCACTTAAAATGTTTTAGTAATCCTCATTTATAAAAATAAGAGCATCTTGGTGAGATAATGTAATATAAAGCAATTTCTACTTTTCTCTAGAAAGAAAAAAGGCTCAATTTGCATTTGGACCCAGATATTATACTTGGAGAATTTTACTCTTTCCTTTTTTTAAAGTTTTTTTAAAAAATTTATTTACCTTTAATTAGAGGATGATTGCTTTACAATGTTGTATTGCTTTCTATAATATATCAACATGAATCAGCCATAGGTACACATATGTTCTCTCCCTCTTGAATACTTAAAACTCTTTTGGAAAAAAAATAGGAACTTAGAAATTAGACTTAACTAGAAAACTCACCCGACTTTCTCTCTCTTTTTTAGCCATGAGCTCAAGTTCCTCTTTGGCATTACTCAGTTCTTTTTCCAGCCCCGCAACTGTATCCAAGTCTCCTAAAGATGAATACATAGTGCTAGTTACAATCAGTATCAACATAATACGATCTGTGCTGCCTTATTTCTGAGAAATTTATTCTAAGATACAATCCAATAACAACAAAACATATATACACAGGATGTTCTCTGCAGCACTATTTGTAATAACAAAACACTGCAATCCATCTATAAGCCTATAAAAAGAAGACTGAATATGTACAGTATATCCACACAATGAAGTTCTATATATAGCTTTAAAAAGGAATGAGGAATATCTTTATGAACTGACATGGAGTGATTTCTAAGATATTAAATACAACAAGCTGTTCAGAAAAGAATACATCTACGGAGTATGTTTTATGTTAGGAAAAGGGGACGCATGCATGTTACATATACACATAGGATTAATCTGCTTACTTCTGTAAAAAGAAACACAGGAAGGATACCTCAGAAATGAAACCAGTTGCCTTCAGAGGATGAGTGAAAACAGGAGAGAAAGGACAGAGAAGTAGGTGGGACTTCTGAATACACTTTTCTATATTTTTGAGCTTTGAACCATTTTAATGTTTTATTATTAATGGGTAAAGTTAGTTCAACAATAATGAGGAAGAAAAAGCCAAAACTGAATACTAACAAAATGAATGAAACTAAACAGCCAGTGTCAGAGAACAGACTTGTGGCTGCCAAGCAGGGATGGTGGAGGGCTGGCCTGGGAACTGGGGGCTGGCAGATGCAAACTATTATATACAGAGCAGATAAACAACAAGGTCCTACAAGGGAGCTATATTCAATAACCTGTAGTAAACCATAATGCAAAGGAATCTGAGAAAGATATATACAACAGAATCACTTTGCTGTACACTGGGAACAAACACAACATTATAAATCAACTACACTTTAATTGAAAAAACTGCTAATGCCAAGAAAAGACAAAAGAGGCTAGAAAATGGTTCTAGATTAAAGGAGACTAAAGAACCATGACAGTAGAGGGGGGGAAGAAAACAACCAGCTATCAAGAGTATTACAGGGACAACGGAAACCCTGAAAATAGACTGCACAGTAGACGCCAGGACTATGTTAAAGCTACACTGACTGAACATGGTTATTTTAGCTACCCAGGAGGCTGCTCTTGTTTAATGAAGTATTTAGGGATGAAGTGCCATGATCTTTGTAATTTTTAAATGGTTCAGGAAAAATATTACATCTGTGTGTACACGCCCATACATGCAAGAAATAATGCAAAAGTGGCAAAATTTTAACAGTTGGTGAACCTTAATAAAAATGCACATGGGTATTCACTGTACTATTTTTGCCACTTTCATATAGGTTTGAAATTTACAAAATAAATTGGGGAAAGATGCTTTTTTAAAAAGGTAAATAGGGAGTAAATTAAACAAATTCAGCATCTTTACTCTTTGACTAGAATAAAGTTTCCCACTAAAAAATGATTACTTGCACAGCTTACCTATGAATTCCACAATGCCCTATACTATAAAACAGACACAAAGTTTTTACATTCTGAAAATCATTTAAAAAACTGTAAGATAATTCTTCAAGTCCACAACACTTCTATCAGCATTATAATCACCAAGTCACTAATCATGGTGAGCCCCTGTTTCTGTAACACTTCTCCAGATCCTAATATTTTGGTCTCTGAGACTAATCTAAGGCATTCATTTTGAGTTTTCCTTACACCTCACATATAATTCAGTTACTTTTATGGAGTTCAAGGCCTACAACCACCTCTTGGATGGGGCAGAGCTTGGCAAATGACTCAATGTACACTGCCTACTCTTCCTAATACTGTAACGTAAATTATGTCTAGGTACAATAATTAGCCTCAGCTTGCTTCAAAGATACTCAGGAGAAGGTAAGCCCCATGGTCTTGCCGGGCAGGTTTGAAAACACTGCCTCCTGCATTCTTGAGTCCCTGCAAAGCTATCTGAAAAGGAAAATTAGGATGTAGCTTCTTTGGGCCAAATCGTATAGCCAGAACAATAGCTTTAATTCAATGTAAGGTAAAGTCAGTTCTCCCTAGAATAGACATCTCTTCAGTCTTTCAGTGGAATCCAAGCTTATTTTTTTCATTAAGGTAGAAAGAGAAAGAGAGTCTTGGCCAAATCTGTTAACAGAGTGTTACAAGAAGGAAAGACAGAGATTCCTTACTGAAATCAAATTTGACACTTACCTAAAGAGGACCTGGGTATGCCAGCATCCCCTGTGGCGGTCAATGAAGTGCTATCATCTCTGGAGGGTATATGCACTGCACCCTAAAAATTGGAAGAGTCAGGGGATTTAGGAAGATACAGGAACCATGATCACAATGACAGGACTTGGAATATCCTCACACAACTTGGTATTAAAATTATCATACTTATGCCTCAGATATAAAAAGAAAATGCAGCTGGCATAAACATCTATACAAGTCTATAGTTCTTACTTGACCAGTTTGCTCTCCGAGATGGGGGCTGATGGAGGTAACTTCAGCTGGTCGGTTAGAGAGGGGTGCTTGGGACATCATGAAATCTTTCCCTCCCAAATATTGCCGCAGGGCCTGTAATTCTGAATTTCTTTCCATTAGAGCTTGTACCATCTTTTCTGAAGTAGCCTAGTAAGGAAATCACACACAACATGAGAGAGAGACTCTAATAAAACAAAATTTGTGTTCTGATGTCATTTGTTAAAAGCCAACCATGAAAAAAAAAGTTAGTGGGGCTCTAAGAAATCATCTCCTTTCATTTTACAGGAAAAAAAACAGTCAAGGGGTGGAAAGAAAGTCTCTCATAGACAGAATACTGGAAAAACAGGACGCAACATGTCTATCATAGATAAACTAATCTGAAATTGGTTCTGCCAGAAATGCCAGGCTAATAACGTATTGAATTGGGTTACTGATGTCTTTCTTTACTTGGGGATACATGTGCCTTTGGCATGGATGGTCTTTGCTCAGACATTTGTCATTTGCATGGTTTGCTCCCTTAAAGTGTCTAGGAAAGTGTCAGTCACTCAGTTGTGTCTGACTCTTTGTGACTCCATGAACTGTAGCCCATCAGGCTCCTCTGTTCATGGACTTCTCCAGGAAGGAATACTGGAATGGGCTGCCATTTCATTTTTCAAGGTCTTTGCCAAATTTCAACTTTTCAGATTGGCCTTTTCTGCATTTCCTATCTAAATGCAGGAAGCTCATCTCTACTCCCAATTTCTGCTGACCTGCTATATTTTTTTTTTACATTGCACTTACCAGTAATCAATATATCTATTATTGTCTCTCTCTCCCCCAACACCTGCAACTGGATGAAAGTTTTCTAAGAGCAAGCACTGTGATGTTTTATTCAGTGCTGAATCCCAAGCTCCCAGAACAGGGTCTGGCCCATGGAAGGCACTCAATACATAGGCACTCAAGACCTAGATATTGAATGAATCACACAGAAACATTTTTATCAGACCACATGACCAGGAGAATCTGGACCTCAAAATCACACCAGTTTATTTCATTTCAAATCCCATAGTTTACTAAGACACATGATGGCACAGTAAGGAAAAAATTGATAAACAACCTGCCCACCAACGCAGGAGACATGAGACATGGGTTCGATCTCTGGGTTGGGAAGATGCCCTGGAGGAGGGCATGGCAACCCACTCCGGTGTTCCAGCCTGGAGAATCCATATGGACAGAGGAGCCTGGTGGCCTATAGTCAACAGGGTCACAAAGAGTCAGACACAACTGAAGCAACTTAGCATGCACACCACATAGAAAGTCTGCATTTAATCAGAAAATCCAGAAATAATAAGTTGAGACTAAAATTACTAAGAATGTAAGATGATAGATATATCAGATATAGCATCAACTATCTCTGGTAAGAATTACTACAATTTTAAATAAGAAGCTGAGCCCTCGTCATAACTTCTATGAGAAATAAAAGAATAACCTTCTAGTTTCAGCATGGAAAATTCAGACTCTTTAGGGATTTGGACATAACCATCTTAGAGGTAACAGTACATTATTAATTTGCCTTAATAAAAATCTGTTAGATTATGGGAAGAAACAGAGTAAATAATACACAAGATATCTTGTGTCAGACATATGGTCTAACTGGCTTGACTCTTTTTCTAGTAATGCTGCTTTTAGCACCACTCCTCCAAGTGTGGTTCATGGACCAGCAGCATCACCATCATCTGGAAACTTAAGAAATGCAGATTTTTGAGGCTATGTTTTTTAAAAAGCTATTGGAGGGATTGTTCTGCATATAAAATTCAAGAAGCACATCTAGAAGAATACAATCACTACTCTTCCTTGAGCTGAAGCTCTTTTGTAATTCCAGGCATCTCTTAGATTCCATTATTTTACTATCAACACATACACAACATATATGTGTATATTAAGTGTAATAAGACTAATTCTTTCACATGACAAAAGGGTGAAAAAGAAAACTCAAAGACTCATTAGTCTCCTGCTCAATTTTTAAATAATTTACAATGATTCTGATAGGTCATTCTAAAAGCAGTTTCTGCAGGAGAAAGCAGCATGTCTCTAACGAAATGTATTTATTTCAGTGGGCCTAAGAACTGGACGAGTGGAATATAACCATCCCATACTATAAGGAAGCATTAGAGACTATTACGGTCAAATAACATAGGCAAATGATAAGAATCTATTTCCCTCTGAAAACTGACTAGGGGGAATTCTGAGTGACTGGTCCCTGAAATGTAGCACAAGCCAACTATACCAGACTCTAGCCTTTAGGAGAAAGATATATGGAAATGAGGATAAATTAAGAACTTGCTTTTGAAATATTTGTGCACGGTTATTTTGAAATTACTATATCCCATATTACTGTGAGATTGTTTATTCTCATCATGGCTTTGAAAAAAAATCTTTTCTTCCCTCTTAAGATAACTCAGATTTTACATGAATTAAGAGAAAATGTACAAAGAATAAGCTTCCCCATATCTTGGGTAGAAACAAAATATCACTCACGTTCTTGATAATTTAGAATCGAAATCAAAACACTCCAGAACCCCATATTTCTTTCGGTCAAAATGATCAGAACATTACGGAAAGGAAAATGTTATCAATACATAATGAACTTAATGAGTGGGAATATGTATTATTTAGGCACCCTCCAAAAGCAAAGTGTTCTAAAAATAGTTCATATGGGCATCCCTGGTGGCTCAGCTGGTAAAAAATCTGCCTGCAATGCAGGAGATGTGGTTTTGATCCCTGAGTTGGGAAGATACCCTGAAAAAGGGAATGGCTACCCACTCCAGTATTCTGGCTGAAGAATTCCAAAGACTGTATAGTCCATGGGGTCACAGAGTTAGATACAACTGAGTGACTTTCACTTGATGATTCCTGTAAAACTATAGTCAATAGGCTGAAGGAAAAAAAGCTAATAGAATGGACTTAAGATAACATAGATTTTACAAGTTACAAGGGTCTGATGCTTTCTATAGTATGGACTATAAATGTACAGGGCGATGCTCTCCCAGCCTGTGCATTAGTCCTTACTTGGCTCTCCTGCTCTCTGGTGCTCATGGACTGAAGCAGGCCCTGAATCTCCATTTCATATTCCACCGCTTGCTTGTTCCGATCACTCAGAAGGTCCTGCAGCATCCTTTCCTTCCGCTGTAGACGCTGGCACAGCTCCTCAGCTATCTCACTCTGCCCTGGTCCAAGTTTGCAGAGCAATGTTGCGGTAAGATCCTAATACAGGAGAGAGAGTCTAAGTTCTGGAGGAAAGAATTCCCTCTAATACACATCAAAGGGCTTAAAAGAATCTATCATAGAAGAGACAGCAAGTATGATGTTTTACTCATTTTTGTTGCCCCAGATCTAGCACAGGCCTTGCACATAAAAGACTGTCAATACACACTCAGTGAATGAACATTAATAATACAGAAAAAAAAAAACATAGAATGGCGACTTACATGTTGTTTTCTAAAATAAGTCCTTTCCTTATATGCTCAGGGCATGTATATTGGGGATAAAAGAGCACTCAGTTCATTTTATTTCATTTTCTCCCCAGTTTAACTTTACAGGGGAACACACAATGATAAACTGCAAAAAACAACAAGCACTGTTTTTATAAGCACGGTGATGTAGCTCCCAGGTCTACACTAGGAGGTAATACATGGTGGTTAAAACTGCGGAGCCACACCATCTGGGTTACACACTAATAAGTTATACCATTTATTAGCTATGTCACTTTGGATAAGTTAATTCACCTCAGAAGTCTGTTCCCTTGATTGTAAAAGAAGAATAACAGTATGTAGCTCATAGGTTTGCAAGGATTCAGTGAATTAACATCCATCTTAAAACAGGGCTTCCCTGGTGGCTCAGTGGTAAAGAACTGCCTGCAATGTAGGAGATCAGGGTTTGATTCCCGGGTGGGAAAGATCCTCTGGAGGAAGGCATGGCAACCCACTCCAGTATTCTTGCCTGGAGAATCCCATGGCCAGAAGAGTCTGGTGGGCTACAGTCCATAGGGTTGCATAGAGTCAGACAGGAGCGAAGCGACTAAGCAGTAGCAGTAAGCTCTTAAAACAGTGCCTGACACAGCATACGCACCATAACAAAGGTTACTTCTCATACTGTGGGTATATTTTTTAGATCTCATTAATTCTCACATAACTTCTTTGAGAAAGATAATTGTCCCCTTGAGTTTAGAGGTGTAGGGAAAAAATTCCCATGAAAGCCAGTGACCTGCCCAGGCACAGGATGGAATTAAACACTTGGGTCACCAGCTTCTCAGAGCTCAAGAGTCCTAATCCAAGACTGAGATTATGTCATCACTAAACCGACTGCCCGTAAATTAACTAAATCCTTGCCTCCACTTCTTTGTTCCTGTCATGCAGAGATGTCTGTAGCTGCTGAATGATGCTTTCTTGCTCCTTCTGCCAACGGCTAAATTTGGTTTCCATTTCTTCTTTCAGCCACTGGAGGTTCTGACAGGTGGCAGACAACTGTTCCACTTCCAGGCCTTTGGACCTCAGGAGACTCTCCATACTCTACAGTCATAGAGACAGCAATTGCTAAGTTAAAGAGCCACCCCACGCTCCTCAGCATGAACAGACCTGACCCACCTTTACATTATCTCCTATATTATCTTATCTATTTATTTTGCAAAAGGAAAAACTTTGTATCTAATCTAACAATGCCATAGTAGTCTATTTTTTGTTATTAGAAACCCTTATCTAGTTTGTAGAGAGAGATAGATAATGTATGTCCTAAATAAAGTATTTTGGAGGAAGTGAAGAACTTTTTCAAGAAGTTCCAGATGGTTAGATATTAAAGATCTAAAAGAAATATACAAAAATAGCCCAGAGTAAATATTAGTAAGAGAAACAGGAACTCTTGACTGTGGTTATACACAGACATGTACATAATATTAATGAGAAAAATATAATAGTTGCATCTGAGCAATGGTTCTAAAAGAGCATATAAACACTGACAAGGATTAGAAATGAATTAGAACTATGAATCCATATTCACTGCCCTGTCCTACAAAGTTCATACTAGAAGTGCTAAAACTTCTCACTCCGTAGTCTATGACAACAGAACTAACGACTGCTATTTTTGTTTGGTTTTGCATTTTTTAATATATAAAAGAAATAGCCTGATTTTCAGCAAATGATGGAAGGGGTGGTGCTTCCGGCTGAGAATCCGAGTGGGAGAGGGATGCTGAGCCATGACGGGGCTTGCTCTCACCTGCATGGTAGCTTCACTGGAGGAGAGGATACCGCGCAGCCTCTCTAAGTCGTGATCTCGCTCTCTCATGGCAAGATGAAGTTGACGCAGTTCTTTTTCCTTTTCTTCTAGGCTGGAGAACTTTTCATCTATAGCCCGCTGCAAGCAGTAAGCATCCCAAAGCTCCGTAAGAGCCACTATTCTGATTACGCTTATTCAGTAAGATTCCAAATATAAAAGAATAGAAAACCAACTCCAAAAAGCAGCAAATTCAGTTAACACACATTTCTATAGTCCCTCTGGGGACAGAATAACCTGTAGCATCATGAGCAGAATTATGGAACATACCTCTAGGGCAACATCTCTATCTTGTACTCTTTGCCTAAGTTTCTCAAGCAACATTTCATTTGCTTCAAGGGTTTTGTCCGAGTTATTTCGGTACTGCAGGAGCTCCCGAAATTCCTAACAGGACCAAGAAATAATTTCCTTTATTCGTTTTACTTAGTATTAACTGAATTCCTACACTGTGTCAAGCAATCTGTTAGTGTTTCAGGATAAAAAACACAATGTGATCACTCTCAAGAGGAACACAGTTTAGCAGAGATAACAGACACACAAAGCGCTAACAATTCCACATCATATATATGTGAGTATACATCAACCCATCTACTGGGGGAACACAGGACGCATTGTCTAACTCTGCCTGAAGGTGTCACTAAAGTTCGCATGAAGGAGGTTACATTTGCTCTTAAAGCAAGCACCAGGAGTTTCCCAAGAGGCTGTGGAGGGCATTTCTGCCAGAGAAAAAATGTAGGTATAATATATGTATGTGTATTATGAAAAAAATCATATGGTCAGTGAAGTATAAGGTATTCAATGTGACTAAATCTTAGAGTAGGTGGTAGAACTGACCACTCTCTTCCTTAGTCTTCCATTTTTTCCCCTATAATTTACATTTTATCACCTAAATAACTGGATATATAGAGGTCTTCAGTGGGAGCAGAAGACATATCTTCTCTTCATCTTCCCCATTCCTGGCCTGGTATCTCACTCACAGAGATGCTTAATAACTATTGGCTGAACATTTACTGCTTAAGTCTTTCAGGTCTGTAGTTCTTATTTCCTACACTTGCTGGTTATCATCTTGGTTCACGCACAGATTGTACTTTCTATTTCTTTTGAATCCTCCTGGTTCCCACACCTCAATGTTCTCCATGTAGCAGGTACTCAACACAAGCGGACAGACACTTTGAGATGATATGAAATAAACGCCCGTGTCCTGTGAACCCAGTTTTAGCTGAGTCATTCTGTGGACTCACCTGAATCAGCTGCTCTTTGTGACTCAGCCTGTGGTGGAGGTGCTGAATGTGCTGCTCTTGGGTGCGAATCTCATTATATTTTTCAGCCTCCAGGATATGAAGCTGTTGGCTCTTACTCTGAAGTTCCCCTTGTAGCTGCTGTAGGGCTTTTCGCAATTCCTGAATTGAACAGATTCCCTTTCTCAAATAATCTAAAATTTTCACATGGTCATTAGATACGGAGGCCTTAAAACTTTCAAGGCATAGAGAACAAAAAAATAAAGTAGCAAAAAGTGCCATTCTTAAAATTACGAAAGAAATACTACAAGGGTCAAACAGGATGAGGGAAACTATGGGAACTGTGGATGGAAGTATTAATACTATGATTCAATACTTACTTTTTGGCTTAAAAGTGATATATCTATATAAGCACTAAGTGGGATTTGGTTCCAGTGTAAACGTGGATCCTTTATTTTACCAATAAGCTCAAGGATACACGATTACTACCCATCCTTTTAAATCTTAAAAAAGAACTGGGAGCATTTTTTCCAAGCTAACAAGAAACTATTTAAGAATTATGTTTTAATTTTTAAAAAAAGCACACATGGCTAACTATGCATGCCATTCCTCTCACTTGGTTGGTTTTCCTGCTTTTCTGTCTCACTGACTTTTACCCACCCTTCAAGAATAATCTTAGTATGTTCCTTTGTGAAGCTTTCCCTGGCTCCCTCAGCTCTCCCTATATATTCCTATAGGATCCTTATGCCTCCTCTACAATATTTACCACACTATATATTCCCATAGGATGCCTATGTCTCTTCTACAGTATTTACCACACTGAAATACTGTTTACCTGACTGTCTCTCATACTATATTACAAGTAACTTAGGAGGAAAGCGCCTGTGATAGTCACTCTTGCATTTCCAGAACACAGCCCATTGAACTGAATTACTTAGATGAAGTAAGTTCAACACAAGCTATCCTTATAAAAAGTTATTACCAGGGTAAAGTTCACCTTTACACACTGCCACACAATGATTAATGATTTACTTGGTTATGTTTCCAAGAAGCCTCTTTTTGCTGCTCTCTCTCCTGTGCTGCAGCCTCTACAAACCGCACGCATCGTCTAGCATCAGCCAGCTGCCGTTCTTTTTGTCGTACTGCCCTCTGGAGCTTCTGTATTTCAAGCTGGCTGCAGAATAAAGCACTTTGAAGATCAAGCAGAGCCACCTGTTGCTGAGCTGGGGAAGTACCCTCTGAGTTCTGAAAAGAGAGTGAAACGCATCGTCACAAGAAGGGCCGGCACTGAGCAGCCAAGAAGACCAACAAGATCAAGACCGTGGCTGAGTGGCACATCCTCAAGTGATGCCTCCTGTCCTGGGTGACCCTCACATACATGAAGCTGTTTAAGCTGACTCTGGTGCAGCATTTCTCGAAGCTTAGCCATTGTGTCGTTCTGACCTTCAATCACCTGGTACAACTCCTCGGTCTGCAAACGAGAGAGGGGGTACCAAACATGTTAGCAAACTAAGTATAAACTCCTTTATCTTATTATCTCACCTATACAGATTTTAGTAGCAGGACTATTCCAAAATACTAATCTAGATGACACTACAATTTCTCTAAGATCTGTTAGGCTGAAAATATCCATGTCTACAAATTATAGGATACTTTGATGGGAAAAACCATTTCCTCATAGGTCCACGATTGCCAAACATTTTACCTCACTTTCCCTGCTTTTCAGAGTTTCCTTGAGGTTTTGAATTGTATCATCTTGCTTCTGAGATGACTCCTGAGCAGACTTCAGTTCATAGCTCATTTCATTCAGTTTTTCTTGAAGAATCTGAATTCAGTAAAGAAAAACAGTTTGGTAGGTCAATGATTTCTTTTACTCTCAAATGCAACCATGAAATCTGTCCTCAAATCTAGGTTTAAAGGATTTCTTAGGGAATGTTACATTGCTATTTTCCCCCACACAGTGTAACCATTAAAGTCTTAAGTCAATCAGCAAGACAAAGTAGCAGGAGATATGAAATACTTCCTTCAATACTCAATTGCTTCAACTCTCATGAGCTGTGCTTTCTGTATGACAGCAGCCGTACTGGGGGTACTTGTCCGCATGTGTCACTATGGAGCCTTTATACAAAGACCAATGAGATTTTGCTGTCTACTACATGACAGGACACAACAAGGGTACAAGCAAGGAGTGCTACATCCCAAATTATGGGAATTTTCCTCTAAGCAGATGTTAAAACCCATGGACTACATAAAGGTCAAAAGTTAACTCAAAAGCATAAACTTCTTGTCTCAGTACCTGATACAGTTAAACACCATATTCAAGTTTTAATTTCAGACCTAAAAGACAGCAGAAATTCTGATCTGTGCAGAACAGACTAAAACACTTGAGACAGAAAGGAAAGAGCTACACTTCTAAGAATATAAAGAAACCCTGTGATCCCCAAGGGCATGGTTTTGATCATACCTTGTTGGTGGTCTCTGTTTGCTGGATTTTTTCCTGGAGTTCTGCCAGATGGGAATCAGATACAGACTGCTGAGTTGTACCGGTCTCATTTGAATTCAACTTCTGTGGTTTGAGTAAGTCTTCAGTCACGGGCTAGGAAGAAGCACAAGCCAAGTTAAGTGTACCTGACAATAAATTTTATCTTCAAATGTTTTCGGCCTCTTTTGCCAGAGACTTAGAAAATTATGGCTGCTGAATGGATTATCGGTATGAATTGATGAAGACAAGGAAAAGTTCTGTTCCTTATTACGACTTATCAAGTCACTTACTCCCAAGCTACCATTCCTACCTTTCTGTATGAACCTACACAAACACTACTCAAAGCAAGTAATTCAGAAATTAAAAAGAAGGGAGGATTTTAAAAAACACTCATGATGACCAAATATTTGCTATATTCTATTTTCAATCAGAGAATTCAAAAGATCAAATTTCTACCATCCCTAGGGGAGAAAAAGTTATAGTTCAACTACCCTCCATATCGTATGCCTATTTCACATTATTAGAAAAATGAGTAGATTTCAAATATGAAGCATATATTAGATAATAGTATTTAATCAATACTAAATTTCCTAACTTTGGTAACTGAATTGTTGTTATGCTATCTTTAGCAATTATATGCTTATTGAGCATAAAGATATATCTGCAACTAATTCTCAAATAATTCAGAAATAAAAAATGTGTCCACAGACAGTTGGAGTGATAAAGCAATTGTAGCAACATATTACCAACTGATAAATCTGTGTAAATATTAGCAACTGGTGAACTTGGGAGTTCTCTGTACTTCTCTTAAGACTTCTCTAAGTTTGAAATTATTTCAAAGTAAAAATTAAAAATTAGAGTTTGAAATTATTTCAAAGTAAAAATTAAAAATTAGAATTTAAAATCCCTAAGGTCTGGGAAGGAGGTATGTTTTATAGGAATATCAGTTCATCAAAAAGACTTAGGAGAAAAAAGCATCTATTTATATTTGAGACAATCAATCAGACTAAGATAAACTTATTGAACTTGACCTAATATTCATTATGAGCTAAGATACAGAATTAAAACTTTAGCAATTCACTGTGGCATTAAATTCTACCTTTTCTCTCCCTGCTTCCTCCCCTCTTCTCTCCCACTGCCAATTAGGGAAAATACAAATCCATTCGGAAGAGAAAAAAGGCAACTGCTATTAACTTTTTCTTTACCTCACACGTTCAAGTTCTGACTACCACCTTCCAGGCTGTGGGGTTACAGCTGACCTTAAACCACTTACTGATAGCAATTGACTGGAAGTATGGGCTTCCCTCCTGGCTCAGATGGTAAAGAATCTGCCTGCAATGCTGGAGACCTGGTTTCAGTCCCTGGGTTGAGAAGGGAATGGCTACCCACTCCAATATTCTGGCCTGGAGAATTTCAAGGACAGAGGAGCCTGGCAGGCTACAGTCCATGGGGTCACACAGTCAGACACAATTGAGTGCCTTTCAGTTTCCTTCTTAATAAAGATTTCAGAAGAAAAATCTTTTCTATTCTCCCAGTGCTGTTCATCATTTAAAAAAAACATCTACGAAGTACCCTAATATGCAAAGCACTATGGGAGGGGGAGTGGGGAGCTATAGAATAAAAGAACAAGGAAATACACAAAATAAAAGATAGTGACAAGGAAACAGGGAAGCAAGACAAAGTCATTAAGTTACTCTAAATTGGCTGATCAGTGGGAGGTCTCTTTCAGACAGCATTTAAATGAAGATCTACCTGATAAAGGAACCAGCAATGCAAAGATCTAGGCAGAGGAACAACTCAAGGAAAAGACCTAGGGTAGATATGACCCTGGGAAAGAAAAAGGCCTTTGTGGATGGAGAAGTACTTTCCAACAGAAATATAATGTGAGCTATATGTGTAATTTAAAATTTTCTAGTATCTTCATTGACTAAAGTAAAAATAAATAAAGTTAATTTTAATAAAACATTTTGCCACTCAGTTGTGACTGACTCTCTAGGCCAGAATACTGGAGTGGATAGCCCTTTCCTTCTCCAAGGGATCTTCCCAACCCAGGGATCAAAATCCAGGTCTCCCGCATCACGGGCGGATTCTTTACCAGCTGAGTCACAGTTCAGTGCAGTTCAGTCGCTCAGTCGTGCCCGACTCTTTGCAACTTCATGGACTGAAGCATGCTAGGCCTCCCTGTCCATCACCAACTCCCAGAGTTTATTCAAACTCATGTCCATTGGGTCGGTGATGCCATCCAACCATCTCATCCTCTGTTGTCCCACTCCTCTCGCCTTCAATTTTTCCCAGCATCAGGATCTTTTCAAATAAGTCGGTTCTTCACATCAGGTGGCCGAAGTATTAGAGTTTCAGCTTCAGCATCAGTCCTTCCAGTGAATATTCAGAACTGATTTCCTTTAGGATGGGCTAGTTGGATCTCCTTGCTGTCCAAGGGACTCTCAAGAGTCTTCTCTAACACCACAGTTCAAAAGCATCAATTCTTTAGCGCTCAGCTTTCTTTATAGTCCAACTCTCACATCCATACATGACTACTGGAAAAACTTTGCTGGCAAGGTAGTCTCTGCTTTTGAATATGCTATCTAGGTTGGTCATAGCTTTTCTTCCAAGGAGCAAGCGTCTTTTAATTTCATGGCCACAGTCGCCATCTGCAGTGATTTTGGAACCCCAAAAAATAAAGTCTGTCACTGTTTCCACTGTTTCCCCATCTATTTGCCATGAAGTGATGGGACCAAAGGCCATGACCTTAGTTTTCTGAATGTTGAGTTTTAAGCCAACTTTTTCACTCTCCTCTTTCACTTTCATCAAGAGGCTCTTTAGGTCTTGATGAGCCACAAGGGAAGCCCAAGAATACTGGAGTGAGCTATCTGGAGTATAGCCTATCCCTTCTCCAGGGGATCTTCCTGACCCAGGAATCAAACTGGGGTCTCCTGCATTGCAGGCAGATTCTTTACCAACTGAGTTATCAGGGAAACCCTTCAATGAAACATTTTGACCAAATATATTATATTTAAAATATTGTCACAAGTATGCATGCAATATGAAAATTAACAAGATACTAATTCTTTACATTGTTCCTTTAAAATTAAAGGTATACTGGACACTCATAGCATCTCTCAATTTGGACTAGCCGCATTTCATGTGGTCAGCAGCCAAACAAGGCTAATGGTCGCCTTGCTGGAGCACACAGGGCCAGAGCACAATGGGCACAGGGGAAGCTGACACATGATGAAGCAGGGAGGCAGGCGGGGCCAGATCAGACGTAGCTTCTGTGCACCACAGGTAATGAAGCTGCATTTCATTCTCATTGACATGGGAATGGACTGCAGTGCTTTTAACAGAAAAGTAATCAATTATATTTAAATTTTTAAAAGATCACTCTAGTTGCTATATGATAACTGAACTGTTGGAGAGCATCAGGAGAAATGAGAAGACCAGCTAGGAGGCTGCTGCATGGGAGTGAAAATACTGCTTTGGATTATAGTGGTAATAAAGGAGGGAAAGAGAAATGGATAGATTTGAACATGTTTTGAAAGTAGAGTCAACAGGCCTGGATAGTGGGAGAGGGAGAAAGAGACAAGTAGCAAGGATAAGGATTCCTAGGAAAAAACTGAGATATTTGTTGTTGTGGGTATAATGGGGAGCCTTGCCCTGAAGCAATGTAAATTATGTCACAAAAGAGAGGCAACTCTTTTAATAGATATTTACAACAATTCTACTGATAATAACTTTATCACTTAACAATAAAACATTCTCTACAAAACTTGGCTTCTTACTTCCTCGGTGTAAAACAACTTTCCAACAACATCTATTTTAAAGTACTTTCCAAATTTAAACTGTAACAAGCAGAATTAAGTAAAATAGCTTCAAGTTTTAAATGCCAGGGAAGGTAGCCATATTTAGTCACTTCAAACCAAAGAATCTTAGCCAGTGAGGGACACTTTATAAACTAACCAAGTGATCCACTCTCAACTCACAAGTGAGAAAATGGAGACTTGTAACAGGTAAATAATTTGTCCAAAGTTACACTGGAAATAGGATCCAATTGAGCTGAATGCACTTAAATTGGTAACTTCTCTTTCATATCTATAAAATCGACTGCCTACCATAATGCCTGGAATATTAAGTAAGTAGTGTTTTTCGCTCAGTCGTGCCTGACTCTTTGCGACCCCATGGACTGTAGCCCACCAGGCTCCTCTGTCCATAAGATTTTCCAGGCAAGGATACTGCAGTGGGTTGCCATTTCCTTCTCCAGGGGATCTTCCCAACCCAGGGATCAAACCCAGGTCTCCCGCATTGCAGGTGGATTCTTTACCAGCTGAGCCACAAGGGAAGCCGCCTGGAATATTACTCGAACCAAAAATTTCTGCTTAGAGTGAACAACAGAAACAAAAGCAAATAAGCAACAAGCCTGTCTTCTAACTTCCAGCCCAATGTTCTAATCCCTCAGTGGCTCCCTTAGAAAAAAAGACTGGCTGGATAGAAAGGGAGATGTTTAAATATTTCAGCATCAACTTTAAATCTGAAGAATGCCGCAGAAAAGCACATAATGAGTCTGGACCTCGTCTGAACTCATTTTGGCATGCATATTCATAGGAAACCTCTTCTTCTAGGAATGTAATATATGGACCAAAAAGCTGGAAGATGCTTGTTTCTTCTTTATTCTTAGTACTTTATTACTTTAAGTCTCAAGGGAAAAAAAAAGTCCTTGCAGGTAAGTCTGCCAAAAGAGTACTTATCAAAGGCCCACTGAGTAAACAGCTGACAAATAATTCTTGTGAGTATCAAGTACATAAACCAATCACTCCTATGAAGATTTTGTAGAGCATATCAGTAATACTTGATCTGGTTGAATGAGTGTTAATCTCCAGGCTATCAGTTACTAAAATCATGTTGTAATCATAATTTTAAGTTGCTTTTGACTCAGGACAAATGCTTTTCAGCAACAGAAAACAGAATTCCTTCCAGGCCTAATGCTGCATAATGTAAGACCTTTAGGCTAAAAGGCAGTTATTTTGATCTGGATTAACAGCATTTTTCTTGTCATAACAGCATTTTCCTAGTCATAACAGCAAGTCATAGAGCTCAAACTGCTATAATTTTCTATCCTATTGTTAGTAATGAAGATACAGCAGCATCTAATGCTTACATCTTGCAAAGGGCCTGATCTGGGTTATGTAGCTAAGCTATGAGAGGGATAAATTCATCACAGTCATACAAGAGCAGGTTCTGGCACTGCGAGGTTTGAAGCAAAGATCTCTCCCTCTTTGAATTTAGATAGAAAAGGAATCTGCACCTGAGCCAAAACTGAAACAATGTTCACTAAGAGACCACGGCCCTCCTATCATAGCTTTTCTAGTTCAGGAAATAACAAGATAGAAGAAGGCTTCAAACCTTTCTTTAGGTAAGTGAAAAACCTTGGGTCTTTAGACATAAATTCTATAGGAGGCAATAAATCAGTTTGCACAATATGAGAAAATCATTAAGCAGAACTACACTGTTGCTCGTTAGCTTTAAAATAAGAATGAAAGAAGGAAAGAAAGAAAAAGGAGAAAGGCAACCAGCAGGAATTCTGATGGTGACATTTAACAGTAACCAGATTAAACAAAGGAATCAAAATGCCCTTACAGAACAATCTCCCTCTTTAGGAGAGAAGAGCTTTTCTTCATATTTGGAGTACAACTTAACTAAAGGAAAATAATTTGCACTTACTTCTATTCTATACACACTTGTTCAGAGAATGAAAAAAATCTGTCTGCCTTTGTCCCACTTAGTTTTGCTTTCACCATAAAGCACGCTAGGCCTTAAAAAGCTTATAAAAGTCAACCAGACTTAGACAGTAGATCTGGAATCCAAAATACACATTTTATCTACAAATACTTTATGTCTCATTAATCTATTTCCCTCCACATTCTTAATTATTGGAGAAAATAGCTTAGCAATCAAGCACCATAATTCTTCAAGCTGAATGTTTTCTCTCTCCTCTCCATGTTTTAATATTCAACAAACAGTAAAGATGGTAAAGCCTGGTGACAGCAGAAGTCATATACTGCTGTATTAAAGGGCTATTTTTTTTTCTAATGTCTACATTTAGTGAAGTAAAGGGATTTGACCTAAAGGTACAATTACCATATTTTAACTGTGCTCATTAGGATGCCAAATTTCTTCACAGGGTCTATCCCTAAAGAATCCGCCTGACATCCTCAGGTTATAGAACGAAAGCCCTGCACTTAAAATAAGTAGTTATTTAATTCAATGCCATCAGGCAATGTGATTTAATATACAGAATTAAAAGGTCTTGGATGAGAATGGCTAGGAACCTTTGACTCCACCTGAGCTAAGCTATTTAACTATGAGCTTTCCATATCTCTAAACTGAGAGACTGCATGAGATGATCTTTAGAATTCTTCTCAATTCCAAAATTTGTTGAGCCTAGGCACCAACAGAGTATTTTAAATTTAATATGGAGGAAAAAACTCTTGCTTTACTGCAGTTTTCTAAGTCTTCACCTTTCTTCAATATTGGCCATATCTGAAGTGAGCTATCATATTTCCCATCCACTCTGTCCAACTACTTTTAGATCCTAATACGGAAACACTACGATCAATCTGTGACATCTATGTTGGCTCACAGAAATACTGTACTGGAAAGCTCAAATTTAGCTGTGAAGCTCAATGAAAGAAAAGGGAGCGAAAGGAAAGTACACAAGTGTTGGGCATCCTAAACATTTTATATAAATGAAAACACAGTTTAAACTTTTGAATATTTATACTTTTCCGTAACAATGCTGTTTCTGACAAGTTACTGCAAATTCAAATTTTTTTCTCCCGTATTCTTATTGTGATGCAAATTTTATACATAATAGAACAATTTTTCAAAGCTGTCAAGTGACAATCAACAATTTCATTTAGAAGCTCTAAGATTCTGGGATGATGTTGACTGGTTAGCAAGCTTTCCAAAAACACCTTCTAGATTGTCCACCTCTGTAACGGTATCACTAAAGAATCTGTATCAAGTATAACATGCCAGATGTTTCACAATGTTAACTGAAACTACTGCTGCTGTATAAACAAGACAGCACCTGTCAGGCCCCTGTACACAACTGAATTTAAAAGGTTGGTATGAACAGCTCAAAGTAAGATCAACTGCTATCTTCTAGTCATTACGAAATTCATGAGTAAAACAGGTAAAACTCTATTACCCAATAATGGATGAAGTCCTGCTCAACACCAAACATCTTCACTTAGAGCTCATTATACAAACTGGCTGTAGACACGGTTTGCCTTAACACTTTAAATTTTGAATTCCCAAGTCTCTTTTATGAAAAAGTCATCATTAGAACTCAAATGACCTCTTAATTTATTATAAATGTTGTCCACATATTACAATATTTTGGTGGATTAATAGGTTCTCCCCAAACCTTTACCCTATGCTTTAATCAGTTCAAGGCACAGGTGGGGATGAAAGGCTTTAATGCTCTACAGCAGACTAACTTGAGAACTCCCTCCCTCACAGGAGAAAATATTCATAAATCTAAAAGTGAAAACAAAACAAACAAACAAAAGTGAAGAGGCAGTAGGACAAGTGAGAGGAAAGAGTTCCAGTGCCAGAAATAAGATTAAATTTTTTAGGGTAAAAACGAATTATGAATCTTTGTCTTAAATGTGTACAATTTTGATAATTAGTGGGAAAGCCAACAGATAATCTTATAAAGAGGGTATTGTGGAAAGCAAATTACTTGTATGAATCACATTTATTAAAATGGACAGAAGCAAAAGGTAAAGCAAAAATGTGTTCAATGATTAATTTTCTCAAGTCTAGACTATTAACCTTCCCCTAGATAGAAATCATGTGAAGCCTGAGGCCAGCTAACTTTAATCAGAAAGGCACTATGCAGCCATTTTGTATACCTGGACCCGAAGTGGCAGATAATCTTCACAGAGATCATCCCACAGCTCCTGCAGGTCTGAAATCTCCAAGGGATAACTCATAGGTGTCTTGTAAAGGGGTTTCAAAGACCTGTTAAGGAAACCAGAACTAACTCCATCTGTCATGATATGGCCAGGCCTGGTTCCAGATGGATTGGATTTCACTGGAATAGGAAGCCTGCTCCCTCGGGGGCTCTGGATGGGCTTATAATCAAGACCTTTAATCATGCTAAGAGCTAGCTCCAGCTTATGGTTACACGTATGCTGGGGAGCCTGTTCATCTGAACAGCAGTCACACTTTACAAGTTCCTTTGCACTTCTCTCAGGTTCCTCATCCTTTGGTTGTGGAGGACTAGCTTGGATACTTGCATCCAAAGATTCCACAGAGGATCCCGGGGTCCCTTCCTCCATGCTTTCTCCATCTGGCGGTACCTTCGCATTTGGTAAGTCCGGTGGCCCAACCTCGGACAACGCTGGTTCTTCAGTGCAAATGCTGGTGGACCATCTGGTAGAGGGGCCACAAGAAATACTTTTCGCCACCTTTCGAGGTACCTTACAAATGGCTTCATAGTCAGAATCAGCCACCCGCAAAGCTGCACAGCCTCGGCATCTCCTGGGGCGATTTCCGGGGCCTTCCGAAGCATGACAGCTGTGCTCCTGAATCTGATCCTCATTTTCTACCCAACACTCGAACCCCGAATAGGCAAAGTCTTCCTGGAGCAGTGCAGAGTATCTGGCATCGGGTAAGCCGGAAATGTCAACCGTTCCATTCCCCGCCTTGGTCTCCGCGCCAGGGTCATCGTTATTCTTCCGATACATGCTAGCAATGCAGAACTTGAGGCGGTCCTTCTCCAGCAGCAGCTTTTGCAAGCGCTCAATAGAAAGGGCTTCGATCCGGGCAATGACGGTGTCGAATCTATAGATCCGATCGAGCATGAACGCGCACTTGCTGCAAGCAAACTCAGCTTTGCCATCGCGGGAGACATCCTTGCCCAGGACGTGCGACAACAGAACCTGAAGGTTGAGCTTGGACGCCGTGTGGAAGATCCAGCGCCGCTGGTTTCCGCACAGCTCCCGGGCACAGATCCTGCAAATCTCCTTCATCTTCCCTCCTGCGGTTGCCGAGCTTCCCGGGGGCGGCTGCTGCTCGGCGATCGCTCACTGGCGCTTGGTTGCGTTCCGTCTCCCGCCTCGGTGGCCTCCGGCCGGCATGGCACAGCTCGGTTGGGTGCCCACTCTGCAGGGGCGCTCCGCTGACACCCGCGCGCGGGTTCTGGGTACCAGAGTGGTCAGCCCCGCCCCTCGGGGAGGCGGCGGGCGAGGAAATGCCTCAGGAGGATGCTGAGTGACAGGAGCGCAGGCCGCGCTCAGAACCTGCCATGTCTCCTCCAGCTGTCTCTCCCGCCAGCCGCTGTGTCCTCAATGTCCTCCCTTTTCAGCGGGCCGAGTTCGCGGTCCTCCGGCGGCCGCCGGCGGCTGACGCAAAGACTCAGAGATTGAGAATCAGATTTCAAGATGGCGCCAGCGGCTCGACGCCCGCGGCCGCCGGCAAACTCGTCTGGGAGCTGTAGTCCAGGAGGCCGGCTCCTCGCTCTGCGCATGCGGGGTGGCCAGCGCGTCCCCCTCGCTCCCGAACAAGTGAGTGCTCCTCGCGGTACAGCGCAGACTCGATCTGCTGTGGTTACCCGGGTGGAAGAGCGGGACGGATGCCGAGCGCTGCCAGGCCCCTTTTATCTGCTAAAATTCCACTCCAAAAGCGCACCAGTCCCCTTGCGGTTCCTCCCTCCCGCCCGGGAGGACGGTCCGAGGCTCTGCACGGGGAGGAGAAAGCCGAATCCCCTCCCCTTCTGTCCACGGGGACTGCCACGTACTCTGGAGGGAGCAGCTCGCAGCACCACTGGGAACCGCTGCGCGCTGCCTCCCTCCGGCCCCACCTCCTCTCCCTTCTCACTCCAGTTCCTAAAGGCCCTGGGGCTTCACCCGCAGGCCAAGGAGGCGGGAATTTTAGGAGGCTCAGTTTAACCTCCCTCTCACTGTTGGGAGCACTCAGAAAAGAGGACAAGTGTTTCTTCCCTCGCCATGCTGGGGCTGAGTTTACCCCCTGATTTGCCTTTTTTTTTTGAGCGTAAATTGAGAGGCGGCACAAAGCAGTCACCTGAGAAAGAGCCCAACAAAAACCACACGAATGGTTTACCAAGAGTTTGAAGATGTTGGACAAAATGAGCTTTTTCAAGAATGTGGACACCCGAGAGTAGACTGCCGCCAGCAAACCCTCTTTCAAGTTTCACGTGGGCTGCAGGCCTTATTTTCGGGGAGGGAAGGGGAGACAAACACTAGAACAAAAGACCTTGTTTATTTGAGCAAGAGTCCAAAGTATCAGGGAGTGCTGCTCTCTGCAGAAGTGGGGCTGGGAATTTAACTGACTTCAGTTAGTATCCTGTCTTACTCAACATTATCCAGTAGTAAGTCACCCCATCTTTGGGCATACAAAGAGGGGAGGGAAGCTGGGGCTCTCTCTAGATGGAATTGAGGTGTCATCCTTCATTTATAATTTTTTCCCTGGCAAACTCCAAATAGGAGGAAAAATAGTCCCAGGCAATCATCTGGAGTTTTCCCAGAGCAGGACATTTCCCAGTTAACAGTAATGCTAGATTTCACTAACTTGACCTTGTGAGATATTAAATTAATAAAGCCAACAACAGTCAAAGTATTTCTGAACCTCATCACCAGGTCAGAGCCTATACTCCTAAACCTGGAGACATTTAGATGCCTTCAATGAAAACCCATAATAAACCCCCAAAGTTCTTATGGAGGATTAAATGAGATGATTTGGGTTAAGTACTTGAACAGAATTTGGCTCATTAAACAAATGGGACTCTGCACACACAATACTGTATCACTCTTTTATTTAATCATGAAAACAAAATCTTAGTAGCTCCACCATGAACGATAAGGACAGTCCTTAGAGCTTTGGCTTTAGTAGGCTACAGAACTTTGCATCTGTGATTTCACCTAAATATGCACATTCTGGCCCCCAAACCAAGAATGTAAAAGAGATTTCCAAGTAAAACTCACCATAGGTGCGTTTTTGCCTATCTCGAGCTATATGAGCTTCAGAGTCAGAAGAAATTAAGTAACAATCTTTGGAATCTATACAGAGGCAAGGAGTTTCTGGCCTGCCAGAACACTACCCTGCTACACCCTGTCTTAAGTATTGTCTTCAAGAATAGCAAGGACTCAAAAGTCCAAAAAGTACAAACTAAGATATTAATTAAGGCCTCATCTTTGGCTGTGGGTGTAAGCCACATTTTCTTACTGAAGAAAATGCAAAATGAAACAAAGTAATTAATGAAACAAAAGTACTCTTTGGGAGCAAACTCTAAATAATACTTTGTATTATTCTGTATTCTTTAATAAGATTTTGCACCTGACCTGCAGTCTCTAAACTTTAATGACATCATACAGATAGTTGACATAGGCATGCAAGTCAGTACAAACAGAGAAAAAGCAACTTAGCATTGAAGAATATGTTTGCTATAACAAATATCAACATACTAGAAAAGAACTATACATTTCTTGGCTTCCAACAAGATTAATAAAGCACTCTACTCCCAGAGGAAATGCTTAAAGACCATATCTCAAAATGGACAGTAAGCTAGAGTACTAGAACTTCTCCTAACATGATCATTTGATATTTTTCAGCTAAGTCGCTCAGTCATGTCCGACTCTTTGCGACCCCATGAACCTCAGCACGCCAGGCCTCCCTGTCCAACACCAAATCCCAGAGCCTGCCCAAACTCATGTCCATTGAGTCAGTGATGCCATCCAACCATCTCATCCTCTGTCATCCCCTTCTCCCCCTGCCCTCAATCTTTCTAAGCATCAGGGTCTTTTCAAATGAGTCAGCTCTTTGCATCAGGTGGCCAAAGCACTGGAGTTTCAGCTTCAACATCAGACCTTCCAATGAACACCCAGGACTAATCTCCTTTAGGATGGACTGGTTGGATCTCCTTGTAGTCCAAGGGACTCTCAAGACGCTTCTCCAACACCACAGTTCAAAAGCATCAATTCCTCGGCTCTCAGCCTTTTTCACAGTCCAACTCTCACATCCATACATGACTATTGGAAAAACCATAGCCTTGACTAGACGGACCTTTGTTGGCAAAGTAATGTCTCTGCTCTTGAATATGCTACTTAGGTTGGTCATAACTTTCCTTCCAAGGAGTAAGCGTCTTTTAATTTCATGGCTGCAATCACCATCTGCAGGGATTTTGGAGCCTAAAAAAATAAAGTCTGACACTGTTTCCACTGTTTCCCCATCTATTTCCCATGAAGTGATGGGACCAGATGCCATGATCTTCGTTTTCTGAATGTTGAGCTTTAAGCCAGCTTTTTCACACTCCTCCTTCACTTTCATCAAAAGGCTTTTTAGTTCTTATTCACTTTCTGCCATAAGGGTGTTGTCATCTGCATATCTGAGGTAACTGATGTTTCTCCCGGCAATCTTGATTGAAGCTTGTGCTTCACCCATCCCAGCGTTTCTCATGATGTACTCTACATATAAGTTAAATAAGCAGGGTGACAATATACAGCCTTGACGTACTCCTTTTCCTATTTGGAACCAGTCTGTTGTTCCATGTCCAGTTCCAACTGTTGCTTCCTGACCTGCATACAGATTTCTCAAGAGGCAGCTCAGGTGGTCTGGCATTCCCATCTCTTTTAGAATTTTCCACAGTTTATTGTAATCCACACAGTTAAAAGCTTTGGCATAGTCAATAAAGCAGAAATAGATGTTTATCTGGAACTCTCTTGCCTTTTCCATGATCTAGCAGATGTTGGCAATTTGATCTCTGGTTCCTCTGCCTTTTCTAAAACCAGCTTGAACATCTGGAAGTTCATGGTTCACGTATTGCTGAAGCCTGGCTTGGAGAATTTTGAGCATTACTTTACTAGCATGTGAGATGAGTGCAATTGTGTGGTAGTTTGAGCATTCTTTGGCATTGCCTTTCTTTGGGATTGGAATGAAAACTGACCTTTTCCAGTCCTGTGGCCACTGCTGAGTTTTCCAAATTTGCTGGCATATTGAGTGCAGCACTTTCACAGCATCATCTTTCAGGATTTGAAATAGCTCAACTGGAATTCCATCACCTCCACTAGCTTAGTTTGTAGTGATACTTCCTAAGGCCCACTTGACTTCACATTCCAGGATATCTGGCTCTAGGTGAGTGATCACACCATCGTAATTAATTGGGTCATGAAGATCTTTCTTGTACAGCTAAAAAGATCACTTTTGTATAGATCAACTGAAAATAAAAATTTTAAAGTGAAACTCAGAAGAAAAGTTATGTGGGACATCCTTGATGGTCCTGCCAATTCAGAGGACATGGGTTTGATCCCTTTAGTCCAGGAAGATCTTCCATGCCTTGGAGCAACTAAGCCTATGAACCACAACTACGGGACCTGTACTCTAGAGCCCACGCTCCACAAGAGAAGGCACCACAATGAGAAACTGGCACACCACAAGAAAGAGTAGCCCCCACTAGAGAAATCAGAGAAAAGCCTGCCCACAGCAACGAAGATCCAGCCCAGCCATAAATAAATAAATAAATTGTTTTTAAAAGAGAGAATAGAAAAGAAACAAAAGTTAAGGATAATAAATTCAGCACTTCACAGTTCTTACCAATATCATCTTGGTCAAGATTTTTTGTGTCTAGTTAACACTGTCTGCCTCTGGGGAGGCAAGCAAAATGGGGAGCTGAACAGAACATTTACTTTTATTCTGTATACCATGGATGATTTGAATCTGGGGTGATAAGTATATATTCATATATTAGTTTTTAAATGTTTTAAAATTTGGAAATATCCTATAGTTAAAACTAAGAGGAGTTCCCTGGCAGCCTACTGATATCCACTGGCTTTTATTGCTGTGGCCCGGGTTCAATCTCTCGTCAGGGAACTGACATTCCCACAAGCCTCAAGGCAGAAAAAAAAACAAAACACAACAACGAAACAACTAAGAATTGTGCCAATTTAAGACACATAGAGTCTAAGTGGTAAAACTTGAACCTACAATGAGAACTTTTATAATATATGTGATAAATATCTGTGGACAGTTTATACAAACAAAAGTTCAAGGGGATATGCAAGTTATTATTTAGTGATGAAGTCTGGAGAGTATAATTATGGAGACTTCCTTTCTCCTTTCCTCATTTGTATTCTGTAATCTTCTGTAATAAGCATATATTGATTTTGTGATAAGATAAAAAAAAGTGTTACTATGAGGTAGAATAAACACATTTTGATATGTTCATATAATGCAGTATTAGAAGTGTGTGCGTGCTCAGGCATGTCCAACTCTTCGTGACACTATGGACTGTAGCCTGCCAGGCTTCTCTGTCCATGACATTTTCCAGGCAAGAATACCAGAGTGGGTGGCCATTTCCTTCTCCAGGGAATTTTCCCAACCCAGGGATAGAACCCATGTATCCTGCATTTGATGCACTGCCAGGCAGATTCTTTTCCACTAGTGTACCCAATATTCAGTTCAGTTCAGCTCAGTTCAATCGCTCAGTCGTGTCCGACTCTTTGCGACCCCATGAATCGCAGCACGCCAGGCCTCCCTGTTCATCACCATCTCCCGGAGTTCACTCAGACTCACATCCATCAAGTCCGTGATGCCATCCAGCCATCTCATCCTCGGTTGTCCCCTTCTCCTCCTGCCACCAATCCCTCCCAGCATCAGAGTCTTTTCCAATGAGTCAACTCTTCTCATGGGGTGGCCAAAGTACTGGAGTTTCAGCTTTAGCATCATTCCTTCCAAAGAAATCCCAGGGTTGATCTCCTTCAGAATGGACTGGTTGGATCTCCTTGCAGTCCAAGGGACTCTCAAGAGTCTTCTCCAACACCACAAGCTTTTAAATATGCTGTCTATGTTGGTCATAACTTTTCTCCCAAGGAGTAAGCGTCTTCTAATTTCATGGCTGCAGTCACTATCTGCAGTGATTTTGGAGCCCAAAAAAATAAAGTCTGACACTGTTTCCACTGTTTTGTTTCCCCATCTATTTCCCATGAAGTGATGGGACCAAATGCCATGATCTTCGTTTTCTGAATGTTGAGCTTTAAGCCAACTTTTTCACTCTCCTCTTTCATTTTCATCAAGAAGCTTTTTAGCTCCTCTTCACTTTCTGCCATAATATTAACCATCAATAAAAAAGAATGAAGTCTGATACCCACAACATGAATGAATCACAAAAGCATCTTAAGTGAAACAAGCATATCAATATACCCTGTGTGATTTCATTTAAGTCTAACAACTTAAAGTCTAACTATTTATATAATAATAGAAATTCAGAAAGTGGTTATTGGCTGGGGTGGAGGGAGATAGGGTAACAATTAATTGACAGAGGGAACAACAGAATTTTCTGGAGTGATGAAAATGTTCTATATCTTGTTTTGGGTGATGGTTACATGGATGTATACAATTTTGAAGCTCACTGAACTAAATGGTTTTATCTGTAGATTTTAAATGTTATTATTAGTTCAATTTTTAAAAGATTAAAGGAGTAAATAAATATGTAAGTACTCATAAAATTTTAATCTGAGGGATTTCTTTGGTGAAAAGTAACTTCTACTTTGGGCTTCCCTGGTGGCTCAGTGGTAAAGAATCTGCCTGCCAAGCAAGAGACACATGTCCCTGGGTTGGGAAGATTCCCTGGAGAAGGAAATGGCAACCCACTCCAGTATTCTTGCCTGGGAAATCTCATGGCCAGAGGAGCCTGATGGGCTGGAATCCACAGGGTCACAAAAGAGTTGGACATGACTTAGCGACTAAACAAACAACCTCTACTTTATCGTAAGAATAGCTTTGAAAACTGGGAAAATAAAATGTAGCCCAGAAGAAATTCTATAAAAGGTTCAATTGAAACTTCTTAGTTCCTATCCATATGAGCTTTGAAAATATTATTTTATATACACATACACACCATATAGATGGCACAGTGGTAAAAGAATCTGCCTGTCAATGCAGGAGATGCAAGAGACACAGATTCGATCCCTGGGTCAGGAAGATCCCCTGAAGAAGGAAATGGCAACCCACTCCAGTATTCTTGCCTGGGAAATCTCATGGACAGAGGAGCATGGTAGGTTACACTCCATGGGGTCGCAAAGAGTTGGGAACAACTGAACAACTGAGCACACACACACACACACCCCATACATTTATGATTGAAGTGAAGCATTTGTTAAGGTAAGATCTAGGGTTTTTGTGATGATCAGTAACCTAGATATGCAGATGACAACACCCTTATGGCAGAAAGTGAAGAACTAAAGAGCCTCTTGATGAAAGTGAAAGAAGGGAGTGAAATAGTTGACTTAAAGCTCAACATTCAGAAAACGAAGATCATGGCAACTGGTCCCATCACTTCATGGGAAATAGATGGGGAAACAGTGGAAACAGTGGCTGACTTTATTTTTCTGGGCTCCAAAATCACTGCGGATGGTGATTGCACCCATGAAATTAAAAGACACTTGCTCCTTGGAAGGAAAGTTATGAGCAACCTAGACAGCATATTAAAAAGCAGAGACATTACTTTGCCAACAAAGGTCCATCTAGTCAAGGCTATGGTTTTGCCAGTGGTCATGTATGGATGTGAGAGTTGGACTGTGAAGAAAGCTGAGTGCCGAAGAATTGATGCTTTTGAACTGTGGTGTTGGAGAAGACTCTTGAGAGTCCCTTGGACTGCAAGGAGACCCAACCAGTCTGTCCTAAAGGAGATTAGTCCTGGTGTTCATTGGAGGGACTGATGTTGAAACTGAAACTCCCAATACTTTGGCCACCTGATGCAGAGTTGACTCATTTGAAAAGACCCTGATGTTGGGAAAGATTAAGGGCAGGAGGAGACGGGGACAACAGAGGATGAGGTGGTTGGATGGCATCACTGACACAATGGACAGGGCTTTGGGTGGACTCTGGGAGTTGGTGATGGACAGGGAGGCCTGGCGTGCTGTAGTTCATGGGGTCGTAGAGAGTCGGACATGACTGAGCAACTGAACTGAACTGATTACTTCTAAAACTTATCAAAAGTATATAATAAAGGAAAATTTTACTGAGAATAATTTTTACATTATGATAAGCTATTAATGAATGTAATGAATTAAGCAAATGATTAATTTTATATATCAACAGTTTGCCCTCAAAATGAATCGACAAATGCATTCACAAGCACATATTTGCTGTCTGCTGCTGCTACTGCCAAGTCACTTCAGTCATGTCCGACTTTGTGCAACCCTATAGATGATAGCCCACCAGGCTCCCCCATCCCTGGGATTCTCCAGGCAAGAACACTGGAGTGGGTTGCCATTTCCTTCTCCAATGCAGGAAAGTGAAAAGTGAAAGTGAAGTCGCTCAGTAGTGTCCGACCCTCAGTGACCCCATGGAATGCAGCCGCAGCCTTCCAGGTTCCTCCATCCATTGGATTTTCCAGGCAAGAGTACTGGAGTGGGGTGCCATTGTCTTCTCCTATTTGCTGTCTATCCTAAGTCAAATCGCTTATATCTGGCCCTTAATTTCCTAATCTACAAAATAAACATATTGAAATTAAACAGTGATTTTTCTACCTTTGGCATGTATCAGAATCACTTGGAGGGCTTGTAACACATTTCTAATTCAGTTGGTCTGAGAAGGGGCCCAATAATGTGTGTTCCCAACAGATTCTCAGATCATACAGATGCTGCTGAGAACCAAACAGAACTCTCTTAAAGCGTATTCTGACACATCTCAGCCAAAAGATCAGTTCTACAGATAAATGGGAAAAGTCATTAAGGAAGAACTACATACAAAATTGTTGAATTTAGAGAACTGTATGCTCCTTTGGGACAAGATTCCTAAGTGCTATTATGATCGGGATCTTTTGCACTATCTCTATTTTGATCTCCAAATCTGGGGGCCTGGGAAGATTCTCTTAGAACCGTAGCTACTTTTGTACTCCCTCTGTTGTAGTGTTTCTAAGACCTCATTCTGGGCTGGGAGAGAGTTTCCAAGAGGTGGAAAATCCCTATGTCCCAAACCAGTTGTATTAGATTTCATTACCCTAGTTTATGACATTGAAAATAGCTGTCCTAATTACTAAAAACTATGCCCCTCCCCCCAGAAGAAAAGTCATTCTGGCAGAGAAACAAAAGCAGATGAGGAAATGTGAGAATATCAAAGTCAAGCCAGTTAGACTTTATGGTAACGCCACAAGCATGTGCACGATTTCCCTCTGCTGGTTAGAAATCCTAAAGAAGACAGAAGCCATCGTACTTTGCATTAATTAAACACACAGCATTTCAAAATAGTTGGTTTAATACCAGGAGACTTCCAGTTCAACTACAAACTGCAGTAATATGGTTATCAGCAGAACTTATCTTAATATAGTAAACACTGCAGGCTTTCATGTTATTAAATATCCACAGCTGTTTCATTGAATTTCAAAATACTTGTTAATCAACCGATAAGCAAGAATTTATGCAAACTCAGTGTTTTTCTTTTTTTCTCTCTCTGTCTTCAGGGAGTTTTCAGTTTAGTTGAAGGGGTGAGAATGTGCATGCTACAATTAGAGTAACTGATTGGTAAACTAAATGGTACTGACAACTTCAATGTAAGTGCAGAAAAAGCTGAGATAAGTGTGAGCTAATTCAGGTGAAGTGGACAAGAGTGGGACCTGGAATGGGTTTTAGGATGGAGGAAACAAAGGAAAGGGAAAAAAGAGAAAGAAAGCAAAAGTAAAAATAAATAAATAAATAAAGAAGAAAGTAGCATCATGAAAAGTCTTGGGAGTTAGGTTAAATCTGGTGCTAGCCTGTCAGTAAAGAGGATTTTGTGGGACATCTGATCCTAATCCATGTATCTATATATACACTTTGTACATCTCAAAAATTGCTCATTCAAAGAACATATATGAAGGGCCACCTGAAAACCAGACCCTATGCTATGGTGGGCCTTAGCAACTATAATTTGGTTAATGTTTGAGAAAGGCACAAGAATTTGGACTTGGTGTTATGAATTTGAGCAAAGAATGACATGATGAAAAGTTTATTTTAGGGAAATCAGATAACAGAATGGCTTGAAATTTTAAGGACAGATTTTGGGATGGTTACAGGGAAGACTTGCTAAAAAACCCATTGCCATGATTCATATGTGGGATAATGTGGTACAGGATAAAAATGGGGAAAAAAAGTGGTAAATATGAGTCATTTTGAAGGAATGAACAGCAGGACTTGATGCAGAGAGGATGAAAGGTTAAAAATGGTGATAAGGGTTTTGGTCTGGAAGACTGGTAGAAAAATTGTCTAAACAGAAAAGTGGGAGTTGAGGCCATATGCAAAAAGATTATACAAAGCTTTATTTGGGACATGCAGTATCTAGGGACCGAGGGAAAAACTAAGTGGAAAAACTAAGTAGAGCTCTTCCACAATCAAAACCCAGGCGAGGGAATTCCCCGGCACTCCAGTGACTAAGATTCGCCGCTTTCACTGCAGGGGCCTGGGTTCAGTCCCTGGTCAGAGAGCTAGGATCCCACAAGTCATGGGATACAGCCAAAAAACAAAAGCAAGCAAACAAACAAAAAACAGTTGACGACCTCCTGAGCGGTCTGGTGATTCGGACTCTACTGGACTCTACTGGGAGGCCCGGGTTCTCCCTGGCCTGGGAACTAAGATCAAACATGCTGCACAATTTTACCAAAAATAAATAAGAAACAAATAGATAAAGATGAAAACTGGAACCAAAGAAATAAAAATAAAACAGAAAAAAAAAAAAAAACCACAGGTGAGAGGGGAATGGAGTTTCAAGACATTGTCACTATCTAGACAAACATCAGGAGGAATGAGGTCAAGTGTAAACTATTATCCACAACAGGTTAGACTTGTAAACTAAAGAGGTGTCACCTTAACCTCTCAGAATCCTTCCCTATTAAGCCAAACGCTAAATTCTTTTTGACCCTATTTCTGAGCACCTCCAGTGTGTTCAGAAATGCTGTTTCACATCTTCCCTACACTGTCCTTTTAGGGTTCTTAAAACCTGAAACCTGAATCATGTTACACAGCCTTAGATGCTTAACTCTCTAATCATCCTGCATACTATTTCTAGAGCATTTATGGCAAAGATCCATAACTGTCCACAACCTATAGCATGTCCACTACCTACCTTTCCCTTCTCCAGGGATCAAACCAGGGTCTCCTGCACTGCAGGCAGATTCTTTACCAGCTGAGCTACCAGGGAAGCCCCACTACCTACAGCATCCAAAACTCTTAGCCTGGCATTTCAATATCTATACAAAAATATCCTCACCTATTTCCCTTTCAGCTCATCTCACATTTCTTCCCTGATCAAATGGCGACAAGGTAAATTTTTAAATATAGATGTATTACCTGTACACCCCCACCCACCTCTTTCCTAAGTCTGATAGTTAGAGCCCTTAGCATTCCCTTGACTAGTTTTTTGCAGAGCAAAGAACAGAGGTGGACTAAAGTCAAATGCATTTCCTGACTTGGATAAAATTTTAAACCCACTGAAGTTTAAGCCAGGTGTCCCAGTATGGAAGAGAAAAGAGAGAAATGTCTTTGAAGACAACAAAAGAGGAAAGGGTGAGTTTTCACCCAAATCAGGAAGAGAATGGGGTGGAGGTGGGAGGTCAAAGAGAAACAGGGACCCACCTCCATTATTAGTGTCCTGCAGAAGCAGCCGGACCTGAGAGGGGAAGGCCTGGGTGACTTGGAGAGGATAGTCTAGTCTGCTGCTGCTGCTACAGCTAAGTCGCTTCAGTTGTGTCCGACTTTGTGCAACCCCATAGACGGCAGCCCACCAGGTTCCCCCATCCCTGGGATTCTCCAGGCAAGAACACTGGAGTGGGTTGCCATTTCCTTCTCCAACGCATGAAAGTGAAAAGTGAAAGGGAAGTCGCTCAGTCGTGTCCGACCCTCAGCGACCCCATGGACTGCAGCCTTCCAGGCTTCTCCATCCATGGGATTTTCCAGGCAGGAGTACTGGAGTGGGGTGCCATTGCCTTCTCCGAAGTCTAGTCTAGGCTCCATCAAAGAGTCCACTGAGGATTGGTAGAGCTGTGTGTGCTATGGCAGGGGTGCTTCATCAGTGGACCAGTGATCAGAGTAGTCTCCCTGATGCTTTGACACCTGATAAAGCCTGGGGTCCGTCACATAACTGAGAGAGGGGGGAGGAGCAAGTACTAAACGAATGGAATTTAATTTCCCACCAGCCTGACTAGGATAAGGACTCAGGGTAACATTAAGTTGATTTAAGGAAAGTAATGTGGTATTTCCTGCATAACTGAGTTTGTAAATTCAGAGTCATACCCACTATGAACATTTTGTAGGTGTTCAATCAGAGTGAGTCAGTCCTAGGCCATTTTCACCTGTCTTTTCATTCTCTTTCAATATCATCTCAGCCTTTTCCATCTTTGTATTAATAACTTCCAACTTATATTTATGATACTGTGATTAAGAATAATATATATTTGGTTTGTCCCTCTTTCTGGCACAGAATCCTAAATCTTCAGCATTGCCTAAAAGATGACAGTGATAAAGGTGTCTTTTATTGTGTTAATGAGGTGACTCAAAGCGTGGGCTAGTCACCAGAGGAACATGATTGTTATTGCTGTTCAGTCACTAAATCCTGTCCTACTCTTTGCAAGCCCGTGGACTGCAGCACGCCAGACTTCCCTGTCCTTCATTATCTTCCCGTTTGCTCAAACTCACGTCCATTGTGTCGGTGATGCCATTCAGCCATTTCACCCTCTGTGGTCCCCCTCTCCTGCTGCCCTCAATCTTTCTCAGCATCAGGGTCCTTTCCAATAAGTTGGTTCTTAGCATCTGGTGGCCAAAGTATTGGAGCTTCACTTTCAGCATCAGTCTTACCAATGAATATTCAGGGTTGATTTCCTTTAGGATTAACAGGTTTGATCTCCTTGCTGTCCAACATACTCTCAAGAATCTTCTCCAGCACCACATTCAAAATCACCAGTTCTTCAGTGCTCTCACATCTGTATATGACTACTGGATAAACTGTAACTTTGACTATATGGACCTTTGTTGGCAAAGTGATGTCTCTGCTTTTTAATACACCGTCTAAGTTTGTCATAGCTTTTCTTCCAAGGAGGAAGTATCTTTTAATTTCATGGCTGCAGTCACCGTCCACAGTGATTTTGGAGCCCAAGAAAATAAAATCTGTCACTGTTTCCATTGTTTCCCTGTTCTATTTGCCATGCCAGATAAATGATCTTAGTTTTTTGAATGCTGAGTTTTAAGCCAGCTTTTTCACTCTCCTCTTTCACCCTCATCAAAAGGCTCTTTAGTTCCTCTTTACATTCTGCCATTAGAGTGGTCGGAGAAGGCAATGGCACCCCACTCCAGTACTCTTGCCTGGAAAATCCCATGGACGGAGGAGCCTGGTAGGCTGCAGTCCATGGGGTCGCTGAGTCAGACACGACTGAGACGAAGTCTAGTCTAGGCTCCATCAAAGAGTCCACTGAGGATTGGTAGAGCTGTGTGTGCTATGGCAGGGGTGCTTCATCAGTGGACCAGTGATCAGAGTAGTCTCCCTGATGCTTTGACACCTGATAAAGCCTGGGGTCCGTCACATAACTGAGAGAGGGGGGAGGAGCAAGTACTAAACGAATGGAATTTAATTTCCCACCAGCCTGACTAGGATAAGGACTCAGGGTAACATTAAGTTGATTTAAGGAAAGTAATGTGGTATTTCCTGCATAACTGAGTTTGTAAATTCAGAGTCATACCCACTATGAACATTTTGTAGGTGTTCAATCAGAGTGAGTCAGTCCTAGGCCATTTTCACCTGTCTTTTCATTCTCTTTCAATATCATCTCAGCCTTTTCCATCTTTGTATTAATAACTTCCAACTTATATTTATGATACTGTGATTAAGAATAATATATATTTGGTTTGTCCCTCTTTCTGGCACAGAATCCTAAATCTTCAGCATTGCCTAAAAGATGACAGTGATAAAGGTGTCTTTTATTGTGTTAATGAGGTGACTCAAAGCGTGGGCTAGTCACCAGAGGAACATGATTGTTATTGCTGTTCAGTCACTAAATCCTGTCCTACTCTTTGCAAGCCCGTGGACTGCAGCACGCCAGACTTCCCTGTCCTTCATTATCTTCCCGTTTGCTCAAACTCACGTCCATTGTGTCGGTGATGCCATTCAGCCATTTCACCCTCTGTGGTCCCCCTCTCCTGCTGCCCTCAATCTTTCTCAGCATCAGGGTCCTTTCCAATAAGTTGGTTCTTAGCATCTGGTGGCCAAAGTATTGGAGCTTCACTTTCAGCATCAGTCTTACCAATGAATATTCAGGGTTGATTTCCTTTAGGATTAACAGGTTTGATCTCCTTGCTGTCCAACATACTCTCAAGAATCTTCTCCAGCACCACATTCAAAATCACCAGTTCTTCAGTGCTCTCACATCTGTATATGACTACTGGATAAACTGTAACTTTGACTATATGGACCTTTGTTGGCAAAGTGATGTCTCTGCTTTTTAATACACTGTCTAAGTTTGTCATAGCTTTTCTTCCAAGGAGGAAGTATCTTTTAATTTCATGGCTGCAGTCACCGTCCACAGTGATTTTGGAGCCCAAGAAAATAAAATCTGTCACTGTTTCCATTGTTTCCCTGTTCTATTTGCCATGCCAGATAAATGATCTTAGTTTTTTGAATGCTGAGTTTTAAGCCAGCTTTTTCACTCTCCTCTTTCACCCTCATCAAAAGGCTCTTTAGTTCCTCTTTACATTCTGCCATTAGAGTGGTCGGAGAAGGCAATGGCACCCCACTCCAGTACTCTTGCCTGGAAAATCCCATGGACGGAGGAGCCTGGTAGGCTGCAGTCCATGGGGTCGCTGAGTCAGACACGACTGAGCGACTTCCCTTTCACTTTTCACTTTGATGCATTGGAGAAGGAAATGGCAACCCACTCCAGTGTTCTTGCCTGGAGAATCCCAGGGATGGCAGAGCCCAATGGGCTGCCATCTGTGGGGTCGCACAGAGTCAGACACGACTGAAGCGACTTAGCAGCAGCAGCAGCAGCAGCAGCAGCATTAGAGTGGTATCATCTACATATCTGAGGTTGTTGGTATTTCTCCTGACAATCTTCATTCCAGCTTGAGATTCATCCAACCTGGCATTTTGCATGGTGTACTCTGCATATAAGTTAAATAAGCAGGGTGACAATATACAGCCTTGACATACTCCTTTCTCAATTTTAACCAGTCCAGTGTTCTATGTCCGGTTCTAACTGTTGTTTTTGACCTGTATACAGGTTTCTCAGGAGACAAGTAAGGTGATCTGGTGGAATTTTCAGTCCTATCCCCAATCTCTGGGGAAGGGAAAAAGACCTGAAGGCTGTCAATCACCAATGGCCAATGATCCAGTCAATCATGCTTTTGTAATGAAGCCTCCACAAAAACTCAAGAGGACTGGGTTCAGACAGCTTTTGGGTTGGTGAATGCCTGGAAATTCAGGGAGAGTACCGTGCTTGGTGAAGGAAGGCTTGGGAGCTCCTCACCACTTCTCATATACCTTGCCCAATGCATCTCTCTCATCTTGCTGTTGCTGGGTTATATCCTTATATAATAAACCAGTGATCCAGTAAGTAAACTCTTTCTCTTACTTCTGTGAGCAGCTCTAGCAAATTAATCTAACCCAAGGAGGGGATTATATCATGTGAACCTCTATTTTCTAGTAGTTGGTCATACATGTAACAGTCTGTACTTGTGACTAGTGTCTGAAGTCCAAGGAGGAGGCCATTGAAACTTGTAATCTATTGCTGGCCAGAGGCACAGGTGATAAAGTGGGATTTGTAACCATTGTCTGAAGCCCCAGGGGTGGGAAGGAGAGGGATGGAGGGGTCACTGAGAGGGGTGTGGAGGCAGTCCTTAAGGTGAGACTGAATCCTTAACTGTGGGCTCTGATGCTGTCTCCAGGTAGATAGTATCAAAACTGAGTTGAATTCTCAGACACTCTGCTATGTCTAATAATGGCTCAGTGTGGGAAGTGCTCCTGCTCTGAATACACATGTTGCAATTGGTACCCAGAACCACTAAAAAATATCTTTATCCCCAAATGCTCCTCTGAGTTCAACTCTCAAATGTCCAATTACTATTTGTACCTGCAACTATATGTGTCAGAGACATCTCAGAATTATCCCAGGAAAGATGGAATTCTTTTCTGCCATCTTCCCTTTACCTATAGTGCCTCCCCCTCTTTCCTCCTAATTATCTATTAAGGGTCATGGGAACTATTAATTGGGAGCTAAACCCGACCCCCACCTGTTTTTGTAAATAAAGTTTTGTTGGAACACTGCTATGCCAAGTCCTTCATGTATTGTGTATGGCTGGTCTTGTGCTATAATGGCAGAAATCTTATGGCCTGTAAAGTCTAAATTATTTCTATCTGGTCTTTGCCAGATAGTTTGCCAATCCTTGCTCTTTTTTCTTTTCTCAATGTATCTATCACAGTTTGCAATTATTTGCTTGATTATATCATTATTTCAGTTCAGTTCAGCTCAGTTCAGTCGCTCAGTTGTGTCTGACTCTTTGCAACCCCATGAATTGCAGCATGCCAGGCCTCCCTGTTCATTACCATCTCCCGGAGTTCACTCAGACTCACATGCATCGAGTTGGTGATGCCATTCAGCCATCTCATCCTCTGTCGTCCCCTTCTCCTCCTGCCCCCAATCCCTCCCAGCATCAGAGTCTTTTCTAATGAGTCAAATCTTCACATGAGGTGGCCAAAGTACTGGAATTTCAGCTTTAGCATCATTCCTTCCAAAGAACACCTAGGGCTGATCTTTTTTAGAATGGACTGGTTGGATCTCCTTGCAGTCCAAGGGACTCTCAAGAGTCTTCTCCAACACCACAGTTCAAAAGCATCAATTCTTCGGTGCTCAGCTTTCTTCACAGTCCAACTCTCACATCCATACATGACCACTGGTAAAACCATAGCCTTGACTAAACGTATCTTTGTTGGCAAAATAATGTCTCTACTTTTCAATATACTATCTAGGTTGGTCATAACTTTCCTTCCAAGGAGTAAGCATCTTTTAATTTCATGGCTGCAGTTACCATCTGCAGTGATTTTGGAGCCCCAAAAGATAAAGTTTGACACTGTTTCCACTGTTTCCCCATCTATTTCCCATGAAGTGATGGGACCAGATGCCATGATCTTCATTTTCTGAATGTTGAGCTTTAAGCCAGCTTTTTCGCTCTCCTCTTTCACTTTCATCAAGAGGCTTTTGAGTTCCTCTTCACTTTCTGCCATAAGGGTGGTGTCATCTGCATATCTGAGGTTACTGATGTTTCTCCCGGCAATCTTGATTCCAGCTTGTGTTTCTTCCAGCCCAGCATTTCTCATGATGTACTCTGCGTATAAGTTAAATAAGCAGGGTGACAATATACAGCCTTGACGTACTCCTTTTCCTATTTGGAACCAGTCTGTTGTTCCGTGTCCAGTTCTCAACAAGCAACTAAACATTTTGAAGTTAAAATAGCACATTGTACAGTGCAGTACCTGTCTCTTATACACATCTAGATGTACTCTGCGTATAAGTTAAATAAGCAGGGTGACAATATACAGCCTTGACGTACTCCTTTTCCTATTTGGAACCAGTCTGTTGTTCCATGTCCAGTTCTAACTGTTCCTTTCTGACCTGTATACAGGTTTCTCAAGAGGCAGGTTAGGTGGTCTGGTATTCCCATCTCTTGAAGAATTTTCCACAGTTTAGTGTGATCCATGCAGTCAAAGGCTTTGGTATAGTCAATAAAGCAGAGATAGATGTTTTTCTGGAATTCTCTTGCTTTTTTGATGATCCAGTGGATGTTGGCAATTTGACCTCTGGTTCCTCTGCCTTTTCTAAAACCAGCTTGAACATCTGGAAGTTCACAGTTCATGTATTGCTGAAGCCTGGCTTGGAGAATTTTGAGCATTACTTTACTAGCGTGTGAGATGAGTGAATTGTACAGTAGTTTGAGCATTCTTTGGCATTGCCTTTCTTTGGGATTGTCATTATTTAGCTCCCTTATTAGAATATAAGATGTCATTATTTAGCTCCCTTATTAGAATATAAGCTCCCTGAGGGGAAGGACTCTACCATGCTTATTCTTATGGTTTCTCCAGCACTTAATCGCACCAGTGTCTGGCTATGGTAGGGACTCAATAAATAGTCACTGACTGGCTTACATGAGTGAATGAATGAATCACTTGCGTGGATGCCAAGTCCCTTCAGTCATGTCTGACTGTGATCCCATGGACTGTAGCCTTCCAGGCTCCTCTGTCACGGGATTCTCCAGGCAAGAATACTGGAGTGGGTTGGGGGTGTCGTTTCCTTTTCCAGGCGATCTTCCCCACCCAGGGATCAAACCTGTGTTCTTATTTCTCCTGCATTGTCAGGCTATTATATCTTAAAATTTTATTTCATTCTTTTCTTGCTGTTGTTCAGTCACTAAATTGTTTCTGATTCTTTGCAACCCCATCAACTGCTGCATGCCAGGCTGCTCTGTCCTCCACTATCTCCAGAGTTTGCTCAAACTCATGTCTATTGAGTCAGTGATGCCATTCAACCATCTCATCCCCTGCTGCCCTCATCTCCTCTGGCCTTCAATCCTCCCCATCATCAGGGTCTTTTCCTATGAGCTGGTGCTTCGCATCAGGTGGCCAAAGTATTGGAGCCTTCGTTCTTTTTGCCTTAGCACAAATCTTTCATTCTTGGTTACCCTCTAGCAACCTCATATCTTAAGTAATAGAGTTCCATAATAGTTAGTCCTCTCACCTTCCTTCTCCTCTACTCATTCCTCCTTCCAGATTAATCTTTCTAAGACATCTCAATATATCATTTTCCTGCATAGTAACCTGGAGACCTAAGGACTTAACCCACAATTATAAACTTCTTGACCTGCCATCTAAGGTCCTCTGACTCCAGCATTATCCTATCTTTCCAGCCGAAACTCACTGTCTCCCTGCACATCCTCACTATTTCACCTACTGCTTCCTTACCCTGAGATTTCCTTACCTCTCTCTTACCTACTTGTAACATTCTTTCCCACTGTTACCACCTCCACTTGTCAAAGTCCTATCCAGCCTCAAGTATTTCTTTAAGCTGCCTTTCTTAATCCCCTTATAAGTTTTTCGTCTCTGAACTTCCAAAGCATTTTTTATACCCATAGTAATATGTGTATCATTTTGCCTTCTCCCCTTAGGCAGGTAAGCTCCTTAAGAAGAGGAACCACACTTTACTCATTGTGTTATCTTCTGAGGTACTCCATTGGATGAATAAATAAATTGATGTTTATTATGTTTTTAATCTCTTATTAAAATCCTGTTTATTTCTTACAGACCAGAATCTTCACTGCCCACCCAGCCCCTTTCTTTGATTTTTTTTTCCTTTCTCCTCTGCCTTGTATTTTGTTTCCATCAGAGATTTTCTTATCTTCCAATTAGATTATAATCCCCAGAAGTCAGAGACTAACTTTATGTTTTTGTTTTCTCTTCCTTCACCTTACAGTACCTTGTGCATTGTAAGTGCTCAGTAAATAAAGCTGCAAAGAAACCCCTCATTTTTCCACCTCCTTTCCTGCTCTAACAGAACTATGATTGCCTTGGGTGATAAAGCCTGTTTCTGAGACACAGTACCAATGAAGGCTTGTCTGGAAGACACCGACATTGAATGACGATTTATAAATGAGTCTCTAGCTTCAATTTCATCAGCTTAAGAAGGGGATACTGAAAAACTGCTCTTAAAAAAAAAAAAAAAAAAAACTCCTTACATGAAGTTGGCTGGAGCTGCCTGAGCTGTTAATCCCTGAAAGGTTTTCAGTCTCTGCCTTGAGCATTTAGAGTGCATTCTTGCCTTAACCTTCTACATCAGATGTCTCCATGGTAACACTGGAATGTTAGCTATTTTAGGAAATCTGCCTCACTGCATACAGTGATATTTACATTAGGTCCAAACGAGGCATAAATGCAATGGCTCGAGTGTCTGCTGCTCTGTGTGAGGAGGAAGGTCCTGATGGCTTAGTGGATGAGTCCCTTAAGTTTGTTGTCCTGTGTTATTTTTTAGGCCAACCACAGTGTAATCACACATTAAAAATGGTGTTTATATAATACTGGTGGTGGGGAATGCACAGGAGAAAAAAAGAAACAAAGCAAGAATTTCTCCAGATATTCCTTTGCAAGGATATTATCTCACCTCCTGCCTTCATACCCTTTAGGTCTGGTTTCATTTAAAAAGTTATTTTAAATAAAGCTTCTACCATTCCGTAGAAAGGGGCTACACTGATGGCTCAGCAGGTGAAGAATCCACCTGCAATACAGGAGACGTGGATTCAATGCTAGATCATGGAAGATCCCCTGGAAGAGTAAATGGCAACCCATTCTAGTATCCTTGCCTGAAAAATCCCATGGACACGGAGTCTGGCAGGCTATAGTCCAAAGGGTCACAACGAGTCGGATGCGACTGAGCAGGCACATTGATTCTGAAGAAGAGAATAATATCAATAACCAGAACAACTGACAGCTTTCGCCTGCAACTTTGTGGATAGCTTCACTAAAGAAGAGAAAAACACTTTGTAAACTGCACTTTATTAGGTTTTCTGAGTCCCTGGTAAGAAAGATGTAGACAAGTTGCCATGGCCTGACAGCTCCATCACGAAGCTCCTGAGCACTGCGGTCACAACATGCTGTTGATTTGAATGAACACGGAGCATCGAAAGCAAACATGGAGTGTTGTCAACCCATGGCATGTCAAGGTTGTGCTATTTTTGTTGCTGTTGTTCTACGAAGTTAACTATATAAAAGAAGTTCAAAAGTAATCTACAGGTACAATCCAGCTAAAATGGGTGCTAATAAAAAATCCGCCTACCAAACTGGGGAAGCGGGTTCGATCCCTGGGTTGGAAAGGAGAAGGAAATGGCAACCCACTCCAGTATTCTTGCCTGGAAAATCCCATGGACAGAGGAGCCTGGTGGGCTATAATCGGTAGGGTTGCAAAGAGCTGGCCACAACTTAGAGGCAACAACAACACACAACATTCTGGTGGAATGAAAAAGGCAAACAGCTAGAGGGATAGTAAAATAAATTAAATCAAATAATTTTTATCAAAACTGTCTTTCTTATTTGAGGAAGACTCTGAAGTAAACTTCAGAGATTTTTTTCTCTGAAGCTCAGAGATTATTTCTCAGGCCAGACTTTCATACTGGGATTACATGAGAACTATAATATTTATTTATGGGAGGAGGGGTAAGATGAGTGTCTTACATTTGAACAACTCAAACCTAGAAGTGTATGAGTTGTGAGCTGTCTTTCTTCTGAAGCCCAGGTGTGGAGTTCCCAATTGGGAGGGGCTGGGAGGAGGTGGAGGAAGTGAATCACTCCTCAGAACTCAAGCTCCTTCGTTCCCTAACATCTGTAAGGGGTCTGGGGATGGCTTTGCTGGAGATGAAGAAGTTCTTCAGTCTCTGTGGAGCAGGCCCAGAGCTTAGAAATTTAACTTGTGCCTTTCACACCATGGAGGTGTGGCTCCTGCGATGACAAGTGGCATGGAGGATTACAGTTTGAGTATAATACAGTAGAACTAAGATGCTGCTATTGTTAGCAAACAAGGATAACACCCGCATCAAGGGCTTCAGTTCAGTTCAGTCGTTCAGTCATGTCTGACTGTTTGCAATCCCATGGACTGCAGCACACCAGGCCTCCCTGTCCATCACCAACTCCCGGAGTTTACCCAAACTCATGTCCGTTGGGTCGGTGATGCCATCCAACCGTCTCATCCTCTGTTGTCTCCTTCTCCCCCCGCCTTCAATCTTTCCCAGCATCAGGGCTTGATGTGTCACAAATATAGAGTTGTCACATATAGGCAAAGTGCTCTATAACTGGTTTTATAATATTCTTTACCTTTATCTAACAGAATGGGCTAAGTTGAGGCAGTTAATAGCTGCACTGAACCATGATTTGCTATCCCAAGTGCATGCATGTCCAACTCTGTGTGACCCTCTGGACTGTAGCCCGCCAGGCTCCTCTGTCAATGGAATTCTCTAGGCAAGAATACTGGAGTGGGTTGCTGTTTCCTCCTCCAGGGAATCTTTCCAATCCAGGGACTGAACCAGCATCTCCTTTGACTCCTGCATTGGCAGGCAGATTCTTTACCACTGAGCCACCTGGAAGATGACATCAATGATCTGCTCAGTCAATCCTGCTTCTAAATAACCATCAGGAAAAAAAAATAATAATAATAACCACCAGGATTGTCTTTCTATAATGCCACTTCAAAGGCTTTTATTCCCTTTGCTTTTTTTTTTTTTTAATTTTTAGTTCCTTATTACCTAGAACAGCAGTCCCCAACCTTTCTGACACCTGGGGATAATTTCGTGGAAGATAATTTTTCCATGGACTAGGGGTGGGGGATGGTTTCAGGATGATTCAAGCTCATTACAGTTATTGCACTTTATTTCTAATCTAATTCTGCCACTGATCTGGTAGGAGGTACCATTCTGCAGCCCAGAGATTGGGAACCCCATGCTTAGAATATGAAGTCCTTAGCTTGACATTTATGGGACTTTCCAGCTATATATTCCACCATTCTTCAGCACTTATCATATATTTGGTAACACAATGACTCCCAATTCCTTGAGTGTGTTCCATACCATTGTACATATCGTTCCCATGCCTAGAATGCCCTTCTCTTACTGTCTGCCTAGGGTACTCAGCCTTTAAGGCCCCAGGTCCAGGCTGACTTCCAAGTGAAGCTTTCTCTGACTTCCAAAAATAGAGATAATTCCTTTCCCCTCTGGGTCCTCTTAGCACTATGAGTATATTCTTATATTTCTCTCCATTTGTCATGCTGTATTTTAATACTTTATTTATATGCCAATCATTTATTGGATTTTAAACCCTGTGAAAGCCAGGACTCCCAGACCAGTGGTTCTTATCAAGCAGCCATATCCTAGAATGCATTGAAAATTTGTGGGGCATTTCTTGTTTCAGTGATGAGTGGGGCTAGGGATACAACATAACTGGCAATAGGCAGGACAGAGCCTTGTGCCAAAATCTGAATGACTTTCAAATGTTCCACTGGGCACTACTGGAAATAATCAAATTGTTTATATAATCATCTGAATCTAGGACTTAATTCTGTTGTATATAGGAACCCAATGTTAATATACTCTAAATCTTCTCTGAATTAAACTGATATGTAAATTAAAGGAGGATTATGTTAGTTCTTTATTGGAAATTTTATCAAGAGTTTTTCACCGTGATATTGCCACTTGCTGTTTTTTAATTGCCAATATAACATACCTGCATTAGACTGTATTTGAAGCTGTGACTCCACATACAAGCATCTGCTTATTTCTTTATATCTTTTAATAGAACTGTGCCTTAAAATTTACATATTAATATGATCACTGGTTTATTATAAATTAATCTCTTTTTATGTTTCATGTAGTTCAGTATCTAATTTACCGGGTTGCTTTGAGACTTAAATTGAGTTAATATATAAGGTATTTAGAGTAGCATCTGGCACACAGAAAATGCTACCATACGTGCTGATGTTATTACTATAGAAAAGTTGTTGAATATTCATTGATAAATATTTTAAATTATACTTGGAATAGGTATTAAATCCTGTGACTACTTTTAGGTCTTAATATTATAATAATCTGAATCATTAGAATATGACTACATGATCCCCAGATATTATAGAAAGTGCTTCAATATTTTTTTGGTGTGTCTAGGAGACTAAAATGAGATTATGATTCTCATTGTGACCAATTTACCCTGAAGGATTCACACCCTGTTGTGGTCTTCCTGGGGAGCAATAACACAAACTGGTAACACTGAGTTTGATCTTTGCCTATGAACTAGTTTTTCTATGTGCAAGGGTAACAGGTCCAAAGGGATAACTGTGACCATTAATCTCACATTATATTAATGTGCTATATTTAATAATTTTATCTTTGTCTTTCGTAAGCCAAAGATAGTTACAATGTGAGTCAAGTCTGCAATATCTGACTCAATGACTATATCTTTTTTAGCTGCTACTCATTTTAAGAATAGCCTTACTCTCTTCCAGGTTGTTGACATGCATAATGACAACAGTAGTTACCATGTTTTGAGCACTGTTAGGCACTGTACACATATTATTTCTAATCCTTACAAAGAGATGAACATTACAGAGGAGGAAATTGTACTTGGAAGGGCTATGTAACTTGTTCAAGGCCATTCATCTAAAAAGTGTTTATGTTGGAATCAAATGCCAAACCCTGAGCTCATTCTTTCATACCATTCTACTTCCCTAATTAAAACTCAAGAGACGTCGTATTGGAACTGGTTCTTGAAAGACCAAGATTATTTCTCTAAAAAGGACTTGACCGTATCCTTTCATTATGACAATCTGAACCACTTGAGCATGGCTAAATAGTCCCAAACTAAATGAAGTCCCAAATTTCAAATTTCTTTCTGTTTAGGCCATAGAATATAAGACAGAAACACTGTGACCAAAACTGTGTTTTCTTTTGGAATCTGGACACACATCGAGAGAACACTCACTATACAGCTGACTCTCTGGCCAGTCTTCTTTGGGCTGTTTAGACATGATAATTGGGCTTCCCAGGTGGTTCAGTGGTAAAGAACCCACTCGCCTGCCAATGCAGGAGACTCGGATTCAACTTCTGGGTTGGGAAGATCCCTTGGAGAAGGAAATGATAATATAAAGCAATACTATGCATACTGAGCAGCACTTGGTGCCAGTTTATTTTTTCCTTCATAAGGCACAGACCCCAAAGGGAGTAACTAGAAAGTGAACTATGGGAGGCTTTCTCTCCTCCACATTTGAGAGAACCTACTGTCAGAGGCCCTCTATGGCAGAGCTTTCCATCTTGGGTGTTCTGGACAACATCTAAAAAAGTGGCCCACCCCTGTGCTGAGATGTCATGCCCTCAGGTCTCAGGTGGTGGACGGGTCAGAAGGTAAACACAGGTAATCACCTCTAACCACGACCAGCCTCAGTCACTTATTTCAGAGTAACAGAGACCCTCAGTCATCTCCTATGAAACTGAGCTTTCTATGCAAAAGGTTGGGAAACACTGATTGATTGACAGAATTCACAGCACAATGTGATCAAGTGTACAAAATGTTGGGCAATAACAATAATAAACTTTTATAGGTCCCAGAGACATTAAAGAAGCATATCAAGTTAGTACAATTTATGTGACTTGATATATTTCTTTTCTCTGCTCACCCAATGTTATTATCCTCTAGACACTGTACTTAACTTATTCTAAGCATGGTGATGGACAGGGAGGCCTGGCATGCTGCGATTCATGGGGTTGCAAAGAGTCAGACATGACTGAGCGACTGAACTGAACTGAACTGAACTGAAGCATTCCTTTAGGGTAGATTGGTAAATAATTTAGTCTCTTTGAAATTATAATTTTTCTGTTCTTCAAGTCTGTTTTAAAAACTGATACCAACTCAATTCCCCTTATTAGCATTCAAATATTTAACTACATATACTCATTTCAGTGCTTACCAAAGATACTAATGAAAATAAATATGTGTACATAAATATATCACATCAATGTGTCTGTAAATATAAAACTAGAACAATGATAGTGATTTTATTTCAGAATTTACATGAGTATTTTTCTTTGAAAGTGCTTATCTTGGGGACTATACATATTTCCCCAGTGATGCTGAACCCAGAATGTCAAAATTATAAGAATCCTTTGGAGATTATTTGGGCTAATTTTTCCCATTTTACACATATGGAGGCTGAGAAGTGATGTATCCATAGAAGTGACTATCCATAGTTAATAAAGAAAGAATCAGGACAGAAAGCCAATTCTTCTAATTTCCAACCAAGTTATTTCAAATTTTAAAATGTTGTGGGATCTTCCATATATTTCAACATGTATCCTGCAACATGAACTTTAAAGCCTATGAACTTTAATTTTTACTCATATCTATCAAATTACATGTGTACACATCATTTTCTGGGTTTGTCAACCAGAGCTTTCCACCAAAATGGATTTAGAGTCCAAAGGGTTGATAGTGCAGTCAAGACAGTGATTTCTTCTGCCCTCATTGTGGTCTAAACACCCAGGCTGGCCACTTTCAAGTGAGAGGCTCCATCCATTTCTGCCACCCCTTATAAATATTATCATTTGCTACTATTTAAAACCATAATTAATGAATAAATTTAGTGTAGGGTCTCAATTTTAACAACTGTATTTCTTTTATACTGGTCATAGCTATAGAAAACATTTTTTTGCTTATTTGAATTTTCAAATTTTATTTTATGTAATTGCTATTTATGACTTGAGTAATAAAAAAGAGCAGTTGATAACAAGAAAAAATGGAAAAAGTCACTTAAGCAACTTGATTATATTGTAAATCATGTCATTTTCTACATGTTTATTATTATTAGCTATTTTTTGTCATATGGGAAGGGTGGAAAACACTGCTTTATACTCATTGTTAGCCCTGCTCTTTTTAACCTGATTCCAACCTTTGTATATGTGACCAATAAACTAAATTGCACATTTTGCTTCATCATTGATCTAAGATTTGTAAGAATACCTCATAATTGTTTATGTTGCTTGAGCAGAGATGGATCCTAGGGTTCCTTCAGAAAGTATATTTTTAGTAAATTAAAAGTTGAATGAAGAAGAGGAGCTCCTTCTGAGGTAACCTCCAAGAACAACCATACAGATTAATGCAATTACTTTCACAGCAGTGAGGGTTCTCTGCTCAATATTAAAACCACACTGCATTCTCTATCGCTATACATCACTCAGTGTGGCAGGCAGAATCCTGAGACGGCCCCCGTGATCATCACCTCCTGGTATCCACACCTTTGTATAATCCCTACTCCTTGAATGTGGAGAGACCTGTAACTTGCTTCTAACCAACAGAAAATGGCAAAGGTGAGGGATATCGCTACATAGTTATACAATATTATATGGCAAAAGTGAAGGGGTGTGGCAGATTTAATTAAAATTCCTACTCAGGTGACTTTAAGTTAACCAAAAGGGATAGTACACTGATGGCTTGACTTAATCAGGTGAACCCCTTAAAAGACTGTTGAGAAGTAAGAGACTGTCTCTCTCCACTGCTGCTGTGAAGAAGCTAGCTGCCATAACTACTACAATCGCACAGCAATATTCTTCCAACAACTTGAGGGAGCTTAGAAGTGGATCCTTCCCTAAGTGATCCTCTGGCTGAGAAAGCAGCCCAGCTGACACCTTGATTTCAGACTTGTGAGACCCTGAGCAGAAGAGTCAGCTAAGTCATGCCTGGATTCTTGACCCACAGAAACTCTGGAATAATAAATACATGTTGTTTTGAACCACTGAGTTTGCAGAAATTGCTTACACAGCAATAGAAGACTAACGCATTTATATGTAAAGTTGGGCTCCTTAAAGCATGAAGCAAGTGCCTCAGGAAGTACAGCCCAAACCTCACCTGCACTTCCATGTCAGCTGGCTCCTCCAACAGATGTAGCAGTTGCTGTTTCTCTTGAGACAGCTGTTCTACAAGTTTCTCCTGTGCAGCCAGGCTTTGACTCAGTTCTTCAATTCTTCTAGAGCAAAGAAAAAGTAAGAACAAGAATTATGGTCATGATACATTACTAACTTTATTTTTCAGCCCACTCCAAAGATAGCATGGTCTGATACAGTAAGTCTTCGCCTTTTTAAAATCATCGAACTCTTTGATACTTTTCTTCAGTAAGCCATGCATTCTCTGCCCCAGTCCCCCAACATATACACAAATGAGTTTTTTGCTTGCATTGTCATAATGTAAAGTTCATAGACCTCCTGAAGCCAATCCATGGAACTATAGACCATAAGCATAAAACTCTCAGAAGTTGTGGGTCTTTTTGTTTATTGGTTATTGTTGTTGCAGTTAAAAAAACAATTATCAAGTAACCATTATGTATATGGGCTTCCCAGGTGGCACAGTGGTAAAGAATCCACCTGCCAATGCAGGAGACAAGAGATGTGAGTTCGATCTCTGGGTAGGGAAGATCCCCTGGAGGAGGGAATGGCAACCCACTCCAGTATTCTTGCCTGAGGAATCCCTGAAGAGGAGCCTGGTGGGCTACAATCCATGGGGCAAAAAAGAGTCAGACATGACTGGGCACACATACACACATTATATATATAATTCAATGCATCCCCAATGTACTGGTGCTATAAAGTTGGAAAACATTCAATCTCTACAGAAAGTTAAGCTTTTTTGGTGTGTGTACCAAGAGTCTTGGGAATAGGGAGTCACAGATATATCAACAGATAGACTATAATAAGTGCTACCCTTCCAGAGGTATGAGCCAAATAGTACAGTGAGCATTGTCACGCAGCTACAGGAAGAAAGATAAAGAAGAAAGATAAAGAAGAAGTCATTCATTTGACTTGGAGGAGCCTGAGGGAAGCTCAGGAGAAGAGATTTTGAAGACTGGATTGTTTTATAGGCTCAAAGGAAGGAGTTTAAATAAAGGAACGAAGGCATGAAGATACAAGATATATGGGGCAAAGTTACTGGCAGGGAAGAGACAATGGCTAGAGAAGAGGCTGGAAATTCAGACCAGAATTCAGTTGTCAAAGACTACATGCTGTGCTGATGTATATTAACCCAGGTTCAAATCAACAATTTTGTGCAAGACATATCTTGCTGTTTCTTCATGTGTAAGTCTAAGTACTAGAGATACCTGTCCTTGGAAAACATGCTGGTAATAGATGTGAAATTTCTGATTGTGATTATTATTCCTGTGTGGGTGGCTTCCCAGGTGGCTAGGTAAAGAATCCCAGGTAAAGAATCTGCCTGCCAGTGCAGGACATGCAGGAAATGCAGGTTTGATGCCTAGGTCAGCAAGATCCCCTGGAAAAGGGAATGGCAACCCACTCCAGTATTCTTGCCTGGAGAATCCCACGGATAGAGGAGCCTGGCGGGCTATAGTCCCAGGGGTCACAACTGAGCACGCATGCAACACAGCATATGTTAAGACAGTGATAGCACCTTGGCAGGAAAACAGTATGGTCAAAAGGTTAAGGGCACCAGAAAGTCAAGGAGGAATCTCATGGAGAAATTATAAATTAATTTAAGGTATGAGCATCAGCTTAGATTTGGGGATGAGAAGGAACTTTAAAAACTTAAAAATGTATATGAATGCAAGATGGAATGATAGTTATGATGACGAATGTGGACTTCACATTAACTTCCCCATGGTATCTGTGCTAGAACATCTCTACTTTTCTTAAGCCTCATACCTTGCTGCTGCTGCTGCTGCTAAGTCGCTTCAGTTGTGTCCGACTCTGTGTGACCCCAGAGACGGCAGCCCACCAGGCTCCCCCGTCCCTGGGATTCTCCAGGCAAGAACACTGGAGTGGGTTGCCATTTCCTTCTCCAATGCATGAAAGTGAAAAGTGAAAGTGAAGTTGCTCAGTCGTGTCCGACTTAGCGACCCCATGGACTGCAGCCTACCAGGCTCCTCCATTCATGGGGTTTTCCAGGCAAGAGTACTGGAGTGGGGTGCCACTGACTTCTCCGAAGCCTCATACCTTACTATTCCCTTTGACCCTCAGTCTCTATAGAAGATCTACTTTCCTACTTTACAAAGCTAGCTATTCAAGGCCATCTGACATGAACTCCTTCAATTTGTTAGGTATGTCTGTCTTTTTTTTTCCTTTTGGTTTGACAAGTGTTCACTGGAATACAGAGATGGGACAGAGTCTCAGGTAATCTAGCAGAGAAGATCTGAAAGAAAATACGACAACGCACAGAAGACTGTACACTAAGGGATGTGCATACAAAGCAAGGGCTTCCCAGGTGGTGCAGCGCTAAAGAATCCACTTGCTGATGCAGGAGACACAGGAGACGCGGGTTTGACCCCTGGGTCAGGAAGATCCCCTGGAGTAGGAAATAACAACCCACTCCAGTATTCTTGCCTGGAAAATTCCATGGACAGAGCAGCCTGGAGGGCTACTGGCTATGGGATCACAAAGAGTAGGACATGGCTTAGTGACTGAGCATGCACGCATACAAAAGAATATAAATACTTAATTCTGTCATGAAAGCCTCCACAGAAGTAACCATTGATGCCTTCATGAGTTTTGAAGAATGAACAAGAGTTCACCAGGAGGGAAAAACACAGATGTTTCCCCACAAAGGAAGAGCATGAACAAAATTCTGGGTACCTGACATAGCACTGTATGCTTCTGGAGGTGGTGTGCCTTCAGGGTCTGGATTCCACCAAAGCCTGAAGCCACGTTACATAACTCTCTAAATGCCAATTTCTTCCTTTATAAACTATAATAATCCCTATCTCATGGGATTGTTAACTTTACGAGAGAATTAAACTTTATGGGAGAATTAAACAAGAATATAAAGGACTCAGCTCAGTTATACAGTAAGAGCCCAGCAAACCTTAGTCATCATTATTATTACCAGTCTGGAATCAGTGAAATGTGAAGGAGTCACGGTAGGGGATGAGTCTGGAGGAAATCAGGCGTCAGAACACAACAAGCCTTGATGGCCACACTAAGAACAGATCTTACTTCCTAAAGATGCTGAGAACTTTCCAAACGGCTCTGCAATGATTTGATCAGATTTGTGTCTCCAAAAGATCACACTGGCCATTGGTCACTGTGTGTACACTGTGTGTTTTTCACCTATCCAGTTAAAAACCACTTAAGGCTTTTTACGCCACCGTAGTATCATGCATTGAAGAGGCTAAATATTTGTCAATTTCATTTCAGAACTTCTCTGAATTGTTAGATTGGGATGAAATGGAGAAGGGCAGGACCAGAAGTAAAGAGAACAGTTAAGAAGTTGCTGTAATAACCAAGATACAGTCCTGCCCTCAACAACTGCCCACTTACCTTTATGAGAAAATTCAAGTTCCTTTTAAATACAAAGCCAGCACAGTCAGATGCCCTTTTCCCAATACAGCTTATCTCTCACTGGTCTTTCCCAAACCCTCCACTCTGGTCCTGTAGAACTAATTATATGTCTTGAAATACGCCTGTCCCTGTGTCTCCCCTTAATGGTGTTTCTTCCTGCACAGGACATTTCCCCTCCCTAATCACTTCCTACATTGCTTCTTTCAATTCCTATTCACGCTTCAAAATCCACCTCAGATTTCACCTCCTCCAGGAAACTTCCAGTGGCACCCTGCTCTTGAGTAGATGACAATCCTATACACCCCAGAGTATCCCATGTTACTTCTACAAGAGAACTTATTAATAATGTATAATGTGTCTTGATGACAGGAAATGGGTCTTTCATCTCTGTAACCTGAGTGCTTAGTCCAGTGTATGGCATACAGCAGGTGCTCAATCCATGTGAATAAGTGATCATGTCTCTTGTCCACTATCATTTGACCATTGTTCTACTTGAGGTGAGGTGAAGGTGAGGTGAAGTCGCTTAGTCGTGTCCAATTCTTTGCGACCCCGTGGACTGTAACCTACTAGGCTTCTCCGTCCATGGGATTCTCCAGGCAAGAATACTGGAGTGGATTGCCATTTCCTTCTCCAGGAGATCTTCCCAACCCAGGGATCGAACCCGGGTCTCCCGCATTGGAGGCAGATGCTTTAACCTCTGAGCCACCAGGGAAGTCTTACTTACACCTACTTAAATCTCCTGATTGCCAGCAAGTCAGTTCTGTTAATGGATACCATTAAAGACTCAACCCTAAAAAGATATTCTTTACTTAGGGGAGCCATAAAGTCTTGGAAATGGTGAAGGTCCACCATAAGTCCTTAAAAGCCAACAGTGTAGCTGCTATATACTCTCACTTGCTGGAAAACAGGCAAAAGACAAGTAGCAAATACAGTACCAAAGGTACCTACTTGTCCCTCTGGGCCAGGGCCTCAGTGTACTGGTCAGATTTGACCTGGTCTCCTGGTACATCTTCCCTCTCCTTGGTGACTCCCTTCAGTTTCTCCGAGAGCTCCAGGTTACACTCTTTCTCTGCTTCCACCAGAGCCGCCATGCGTGCGGCTTCATTTTTTGCTAGCCTGGACTCCTGCAAGAAGACACAAAAAAGAATGAGAACCAAGAAGCTGCAAAGCCCCCACCTAGGTTAGGAGCCCTGAAACACAGGGACACTTAAGGAGCTTAGGAAGGAAAGGAGAGAGGGAAAAGGTGAAGGCCAGGAGGCAGAGCAGTCAGGAAAGAGGTGAAAGGGGACCCGGAGCTGGGGATACTCACCTCTTGCAGGAGCTGGATCTTATTCTCCAGGAGCTCGTAAACATGCTCCGTCTCCTGCTGTCTCTCCTCAAACTGGCGCCGGAGCTCAGCTTCATTATGGCTGTTGATATTCTCCGCATCAGCGCTAAAACCACAGAACATTAGCCAGTCACAGCCAGCTATGTAACTTAGCAAGTGGACCCATTCAGGCTGTTTCAGTGATTCTGAATCACACTGGTGAGAAGAAATTATTTGTGGAACTGCGATTATTCATGGAACCGCAATTATTCGTGGAACTGCTCATTCCAACTTTTCAGATAATCTTTCAGGAATTCTAATTTGTATTGCTTGTCAGTCAGAATACATTTGACACCGGAGAAGCTTCACTGTTGCTACAGCTTTACAAGGAAAAGCTTTCAGTTGAAAGGCAGGTAGTCATCAAATGGCTTAGAACTCAGCATCCATGTTCACTCCCACCTGTCCCTGGATTCTTCCGCTTGGACTGCTCTCCCAGAGTCCTTTGCTCATTCCTTGACCTCTTGCTATTTGAACTTAGAGTGTTTCTTCCATTTAAGTTGCTGGAACAGAATATCCCTCTGGACAGCCACAGAAAGGCTCTTGTCCTTTCTAGCCAGTAACCTGTAAACTGTCCTGAGTCTGGGCTACCTACCCAGAGTTCTATCCAGTTTCCCCAAGGTCCCATGCAGAAAGTGGACATTTAATCTATGGAAGATCAGGGTTCTGGGCCAGCTTTGCTTCTCTGATGTCCTCAGGAATGAATGTCCAGGCACTAGCACGAAGCGGGTAAGGTGTCACCAGCTTATTTATAGCTGACAACAGCTGCCCTTAGATGTCTGAGGATTAGAATTTGAAGGCAGTATCAGGTGCTGAATGATCTTAATTCCGGTTTGATTTTATTCCTGTTTTAAGCCATTTGTTGAGAACCACTGACCATCTTCTTGTTTTCAGGGTAGAGAGAACAATATTTAACCTTCACAGGCTCATGAGAAAACAAAGGTGCTCTGTCCAAGCCCAGGAGTATTTTAATATTAGGCCCAAGAGGTTGTGTCCATGGCGACTAAATGGAGCTTCCTTAAAGATTATAGAATTCGTTGGTCGAAGCGGACACTACTCAGCACTGTCCTGGAAACTATATTTATCTTGAGTTCATGTCATTATACATCCTTTTGGGAGTAGAAGGGTCTTTGTTGTACAAGTGATACCAGTCAAGAGAATAACCTAAGACCCTCCTAAATAAGCAGACCTCAGGAATAATCAACTTTTACTTTGACTCCATATTCCTTGATAAATGTAATAGACAACAGCAAAGTTGTAAGATTGAAGTTACACATTTTCTGAGTAACTCAGTTAGCCAGGAATGCCTGATTTAATAGGCTACAGCTGTTGTGAAGGCAGAAGTGCCTTGAACTTGATGCCAGACGTTGTGGGTTCTACCACTCATCTGCAAAGACTTTAACACTCTGTACCTTAGCTTTCTCATTTCTAAAAATAGGATAATGCCACCTAACAAAAGGCTGAAATGATAATTAAATATACACTATACAAATCTCAAACTTTATAACTCAATTGGTATTTCACATTTTCCTAAAATCTATAAGCTCATTTAATGCCTTAGTAAGTAATTGAATAATATCAGCATACTGTGTACAGCTAAGTCTAGTTCGAGTATTCTAATATTGCTGGACTATCACTCTATTAATAAGTATCAAGAAATACTGTTGAGATAGAAGAAATGCCAGATCAGATTGAATATATACTGATTCTAGGACATAATCTAAAAATTATTTTTAGTAAAAATTTCAATAACATTTGTCATTTAAAACTAAGGGGTTTTTTTAATTATAAAAGTAACCATGCTAATAATATTGGTATATAAAAATAATGAAGTCTTCTCCCTATCACAAATTCCAGTCTCACTCTCTTGATAAAAGCAATGTTAAAGTCCTTGGTATGTAATCCTGCAGTTTTTTCTATACATACTCAACCAAGCACATGTACACATAGGTTGTTTGTCTTTACCTAAAGGGGCTTATATTCTAAGTATCACTGAGCACTTTGCCCTTTACTTTGTGTATCAGGGATTTCCCACCAGGATAATAATATATAGACCTAATTCATTTTTAATGACTATATAATATTCCACAGTATGTTTATATTGAAATGTTTTCAACCATTGTCCTATTGATGGATAGTTGTTTTAATTTTTTTTGCCATTACAAAAAAATGATGTGATTAATATCCCTATATGTTTATCCTTTTATGCTCATACTTTTATTTATAATGAATAGATTCCTTTTAGGAATGATTTGATCAAAGAAAGTATTAATTTTTTACTTTCATAAGTAGTACTACATTCCAAAAATGTTACCACAATTTGCATTCTCACCAGCAGTATATGAGAGTACCCATTTCCCCCAAATTCTGTGTCAACCCTGGATGTTCTTTGTAGATTATTGACTAGGAAGTTTATAGGCTTAGGTTTGATGACATTACAATCTACTTCAATGTCTCTCAGACTTAGAGAGCCCAAGGAAAAGAAGGCCCCTTGTTTCAACTCCTGAATTGGATACAGCACTCAAATGCCAGAATTAAGGTTAAAGAATTTGGTTACAGCTAAATGAGCCAGACTCTGGAAAGAACCAAGAGTTCAACTAGTTCAAACTGTAACTCACCATGTTTTATCCAGATGCTGTCTCTTGTCCTGGAGTTCTCGTTTCAGGCTCTCTACTTCAACCTTCAACTCGATGTTCTGAAAAGCAAACAGGCATTAATTATCATTAACTGCCACAGATACTCAGTTAGACAGAGAAAGACAAATATTATATGATACCACTTACATGTAGAGAAGGAAATGGCAACCCACTCCAGTATCCTTGCCTGGAGAATCCCATGGACAAGAGCCTGGTGGGCTCCAGTCCATGGGGTTGCAGAGAGTCGGATATGACTTGAGCAACTAACACACACAGATGTGGAATATAAAATATGACACAAATGAACTTATTTACAAAACAGAAACAGACTCACAGACATAGAAAACAAACTTATGATTACCAAAGTGGAGGTGGGAGATAAATTAGAAGTATGGGACTAATAGATGGGGAAACAGTGGAAACAGTGTCAGACTTTATTTTGGGGGGCTCCAAAATCACTGCTGATGGTGACTGCAGCCATGAAATTAGAAGACGCTTACTCCTTGGAAGAAAAGTTATGTCCAACGTAGATAGTATTTTCANAGCTCAACATTCAGAAAACGAAGATCATGGCATCTGGTCCCATCACTTCATGGGAAATAGATGGGGAAACAGTGGAAACAGTGTCAGACTTTATTTTGGGGGGCTCCAAAATCACTGCTGATGGTGACTGCAGCCATGAAATTAGAAGACGCTTACTCCTTGGAAGAAAAGTTATGTCCAACCTAGATAGTATTTTCAAAAGCAGAGACATTACTTTGTGGACTAAGGTCCGTCTAGTCAAGGCTATGGTTTTTCCTGTGGTCATGTATGGATGTGAGAGTTGGACTGTGAAGAAGGCTGAGCGTCAAAGAATTGATGCTTTTGAACTGTGGTGTTGGAGATGACTCTTGAGAGTCCCTTGGACTGCAAGGAGATCCAACCAGTCCATTCTGAAGGAGATCAGCCCTGGGATTTCTTTGGAAAGAATGATGCTAAAGCTGAAACTCCAGTCCTTTGGCCACCTCATGAGAAGAGCTGACTCATTGGAAAAGACTCTGATGCTGGGAGGGATTGGGGGCAGGAGGAGAAGGGGACGACCGAGGATGAGATGGCTGGATGGCATCACTGACTCGATGGACGTGCGTCTGAGTGAACTCCCGGAGATGGTAATGAACAGGGAAGTCTGGCGTGCTGTGATTCATGGGGTCGCAAAGATTCGGACACGACTGAGCGACTGAACTGAATTGAACACACACACATAACTAAAAGTTTTTTTCAGAAATCCCAAGTTACTGTAGATGATGAAAACAGTTTGCAGAAGAGAAAATCTGAAAGATAATTAATATGAAAAATGTTCAACAAAACACTTTGCAATCATTAGATTTTCAAAATTCAGGTAAAGGAAAGATGGGGAAACAAGATGTCCTACGCTGCATATGGTAGCACTCTGGGCATCAGTTTGGCTTTACCTGTAGAATCTGAAAGTATACACACTGAATGTGACCTATGCGGTGACCCACCATTCCCAGTCCTTGGTTTATGTCCAAGAGAAATTCTGGCATATGTGCATGTGAAGACTCCTTATTGCAAGCTTGTTACACATAGTGAAAAATGGGAGCTATTTCAAATACCATGTGAAATTTATAGTATAGTTGTGTGTGGTGGAATACTTCAAAGCAATTTAAATTAATAAGTAAGATCTTTAACAACATGTTCTTTTCTTATAGTTAACTTTATAATTTATTTATCTTATTAAATTTATTATTAAAAAATAAAACTCCAGATATTCAATAGCTGTGAACTTGAAAGTTGATCAAATTTAACTCTTGTCATTTATTGACTCTTTCTTCATTGTGTACTATAGAAAGCTACACTTACATATTTTTAGGGTTCTTGGTGCTGTAGAAATGATACAGTAACTGTCAAACCAAAGCACCAATTATTTTTTATCATCAATGAAACTTTGTAGGGCTGAGAGATAGAATTTCATATTGCTTTATTGCAAGGACACTGATACTTAAAAATCTATCAGCAGAATATTAAGAAATGAAGAAATCAAGATTGAGCATTTTTCCTTGTTCTTCTCAGAATTTCTTGCAAGAGTAACTTATTTTCCCTGTTGGTGGTTTCTCTCTTACCCCTTGAAGTAAAAATTCCACACTACATTATGCTGTCAGAGGACGTAGACATTGCAAGTTGGTAACCATTTGTCAGACATCTTTAGCCTCATCTTTTTCTTTAGCATTTGACATTATAGTCTTCCTCTTCTTTAAATAATCCTCTCCTTTGAAATATTGTATCTTGCGTTATTTCAGCACTCTTCCTACTCATCTGCAGTGTAGCTCTTCTCTGCCAAGTCAGTTCCTTGCCCTCTCATGCATGGCCTCTGTGACAGGTCCTTATCACCTTTTCATGTTCCCTTTCACGTTATGTCTTAGCAACACTGAGAAGCTTCTGGTTTGAAGAAACAGCATTATGTTATCATCTTTGTGTTGCTGCTCAGTGTGTGCCCTTCTAGCACATATTTTCTCCCTTCTTCCAATGATTAGTGTCCACTCATTTTTTGACCCTTTACTGAGATGTTCCAGTCTCCAGAAAGGCTTCCTTAATTTACTAAAGGAGGTATAGTTTTTACTTTGTTTGGATCTTCATTTTAGATTTTTTATAACTTTTAAAAAGTATATTTTGAGAGTTATATTCTGCCAATTCTGTTTCTCTGTGTACCGTGGACAACTTGAGTGCTTATAGTGACTGCTTCTTACCCATTTTAAAGATGTTTCTGTAGCACATACTACATTGAATATGGTATGTGTGCAATAACAATTTATTGTTGTTAATATTTATTTAAGCAAAATGATGAGACTAGCAAAGCAGTTTTTTTTTTTTTTTTTTTTGGTCATGTTCTGTGAGTAAATTACCCAAATGATCCCCATGTGAGCTGTGGGATCACACATTTTAAGCATTTTAAGCATTTCTAATAACCATACCCAAGAAAAGTCCTTGATTTCCATGTGTAGCTAGTATGAAAGGGTAGAGGTATATAAGAAAATGTGCAAGGCTTAGGAATTTATACTTCTTACAAATAACTCACAATTTTAGATATGTTCTTATCATGATGAAACCTGTGTTTGATTATAACATATATAAATATGCATTAAAGTCTGTATTCTATTACTATATAAAATTCAGGTATTTGAATTATGTATCATGCCTATATTTCATTAATTGGAGATATTATTTGTAGTACATGTTGGATATTAAATATACTTTTGGTGTTTAGAAAGGTGAGAATAATAATTTATTGCCACTGTTTTTAATATTTTATGTTGAATTTTATAAGAGTAACTTGAATAGATAATTCTCAGAGATCTTTAATGTACTATAAGTTGTTGTATCTATCTTTGTCTTAAAAAGAAAAAAGACCTTTTATTTCATTTATCATAATTAATCAAATCTAAGATACTGGCTGTCTTACTGTGGGTTATTCTGAAAATAGAGCCTAGGATCTTTAGGTTGAGCCCAGGAACTGCTACAGTAGCTGCAGCTGAAATCACAGTGGGTCCAGAGCTGTGGGATCACACATTTTAAGTGTCTAGTCAAAGCTATGGTTTTTCCAGTAGTCACGTATGGATGTGAGAGGTGGACTATAAAGAAAGCTGAGCGCCGAAGAATTGATGCTTTTGAAATGGGGTGTTGGAGAAGACTCTTGAGAGTCTCTTGGACTGCAAGGAGATCCAACAAGTCCATCCTAAAGGAAGTCAATCCTTAATATTCATTGGAAGGACTGATGCTGAAACTGAAACTCCACTACTTTGGCCATCTGATGTGAAGAACTGACTCATTTGAAAAGACCCTGATGCTGCGAAAGATTGAAGGTGGGAGGAGAAGGGGATTTCAGAGGATAAGATAGTTGGATGGCATCACTGACTCAATGTACATGAGTTTGAGTAGGCTCCAAGTGTTGGTGATGGACAGGGAAGCCTGGTGTGCTGCAGTCCATCGGATAACAGAGTTGGACACGACTGAGCGACTGAGCTGAACTGATACCAAAACCACACCATTATTTTCTTTCTTAATAGGAAAGAAAAAAAAGTGCTATCAATTATAATATGGTATAATTCTTTCTTATCTCTTAGACATTTTATTTTATACTTCTTTAAAATGATCTTTTAGATTTTATACATAGATTTTTAAAATTCCCTTTACATATATGTGTGTGTATGTGTGTGTGCAAAATAAATTAATGTATTTGTAAAACTTAATGTTCAAAGTCTGACAATTATGAATAATATTTTGACTCAGAGTTGTCAATATTTTTGTTTTATATGTAGATTATAATGTGTAGCATTAAGAGTTTTGGCAGTATAGCAAATCTTAAAAATGTACTCCTCTTTTGTCTCTTGGACTTTCAAGTCCCAATATCCTTTCTGCTTGTTTGTTTGTTTGTTTTTAACTTTTTATTTTGTATTGGAGTATAGCTAATAACAATGTTGTGATAACTTCAGCTGGATAGCAAAGGGATTTTCCATACATGTACATGTATCCATTTTCCCCCGAACTCTCCTCCCATCCAGACTGCCACATAACAGTGAGCAGAATTCCCCTTGCTGTACACTAGGACCCTGTTGGTCGTCCATTTTAAATATAGCTGTGTACATGTCGATCTCAAACTCCCGAACTATCTCATGCTCCCATCTTTTCCCCTGGCAACCGTAAGTTCATTCTCTAAGTCTGTGAGTTTGTTTCTGTTTTGTAAATACATTCGTTTATATTATTTTTTGATTCTGCCTATAAGTGATAGCATGTGATATTTCTCTGTCTTACTTAAATTATTCATTATGACAATCTCTATGTCCATCATGTTGTTACAAATGAGATCATTTCATTCCTTTCAATGGCTATATAACATCCCATTGTATATATGCACCGTTTCCTCTTTATCCATTCCTCTGTTGGTGGACATTTAGATTGCTTCCATGTCTTAGTTATTCTAAGCTGTGCTGCAGTGAACATGAGGGTGCATGTATCCTTTTGTGCCATGTTTTTCTCCAGGTATATGCCCAGGAGTGTGATTGCAGGGTCATATGGTAGTTCAGTAAATATGGAACACTTCACAAATTGGTGTGTCATCCTTGCACAGGGGCCATCCTAATCTTCTGTCTGCTTGTTTTGATTGACATGGGCAGACAATGACAGCGCTGTCATAACTGCTTCCTGACTGAAGTCATTTTAGGACCCATCCTGATTTCAGAGATTTTTAAATGTGAAAAGAAAATCTTCACCTTCAGTTCAGTTCAGTCGCTCAGTCGTGTCCGACTCTTCGCGACCCCATGAATCGCAGCATGCCAGACCTCCCTGTTCACCACCGTCTCTCGGAGTTCACTCAGACTCACATCCATCAAGTCCGTGATGCCATCCAGCCATCTCATCCTCGGTCGTCCCCTTCTCCTCCTGCCCCCAATCCCTCCCAGCATCAGAGTCTTTTCCAATGAGTCAACTCTGCGCATGAGGTGGCCAAAGTACTGGAGTTTCAGCTTTAGCATCATTCCTTCCAAAGAAATCCCAGGGTTGATCTCCTTCAGAATGGACTGGTTGGATCTCCTTGCAGTCCAAGGGACTCTCAAGAGTCTTCTCC
>SJYT01033671.1:157486-176350 GCA_006410635.1 Cephalophus harveyi
ATAAGGGTGGTGTCATCTGCATATCTGAGGTTATTGATATTTCTCCCAGCAATCTTGATTCCAGCTTGTGTGTCTTCCAGCCCAGTGTTTCTCATGATGTACTCTGCATATAAGTTAAATAAGCAGGGTGACAATATACAGCCTTGTCGAACTCCTTTTCCTATTTGGAACCAGTCTGTTGTTCCAGGTCCAGTTCTAACTGTTGCTTCCTGACCTGCATGCAGATTTCTCAAGAGGCAGGTCAGGTGGTCTGGTATTCCCATCTTTTTCAGAATTTTCCACAGTTTATTGTGATCCACACAGTCAAAGGCTTTGGCATAGTCAATGGCATTTAGACTGTATAAAGTAATCATTGAAAACGTTCATTAATTGGTTAACAGGTCTATTGCTCTCTCCATTTCTGTAGTGTATTTTTATATGTTAGTGTATATAATTATTATTAAGATAAATACTGATCAAATATTATTTAAATCAAACAATGCCAGAGGGAGTGTTCTAGGCTATTTTGATTAAATTTAAAGAAATACTATTGTGTAGTTTTAAAGTTGAATAAAGTAAAATTTCACTTCTTTCTTTAGCAAAGTAATTTTTGTACATTGTTCCAAATGGTGATTAAACTATTAAAATTGATAAGTATTAGCATTATAACATTTTATGGTTTTTATCTTTAGTTCCTAGGTTTGTTCATATTCCATAAGTCTAGAAGTCTTTATGAAACAGGGGAAAAAGGAAAAACAGATGCCATTTATTAAAACTGTGTGTTTAATGTTGAGTCCTTAGGAAGAAAATGAGGGGTAGGTTACATGGAATGGAGACATAGCTAAAATACATTAAGGATTGAAAAGTCGGTAATCTATGCTGGAAGAATCTTGTTGCTGTTACATTCTTGGAGTAATGTTTCTAGTTCATATTTTTACGTGCAGGCATATTTAGGAAATTGAGTTGTCAAGGTTATAAATTTGATATATCATTATTTTAAACAACATACCATCCTGATATATCGAATATTTCTTTATAGATTTGATAAAAACACTATATCCAAAAGATGGAAGAAAAAGACAACTTTGAAATATGATCATAAATATGTTACACAAATATTTTAAGACTTTGAAAGTTGTTTTCAAATTTGTGCACACATTTTGAGGCTTAATTTTGGTAAATTTTATAAAACGCATACCAAGGGCACTTAAGCTGTCCTCAGCAGATAGTCTTGAATATTTTCATTAAAACAATTCCTTCCATGTGGGACTAAACCCACATTTAACAATACTGAAGAGATCAATAGAAACTGTTCTCATTTTTCTTTAGTTACATTATTTTTTAATTTTTACTTAAATAGGGTTGGGTTTTTATACCTTTTGCTTAGCTTTGAAGAGAAGAGTAAACTGCCTCTTAAAGATATGTGAAGACAAACTTTACAGAACATCACAGAGGATCAATAAGGAACGTTGCTCTTACTTAAGCTTACAGTTGTCTATATTAGAAACCATTGGAACTAACAAGCATTTCTTGTACTGTTTATGCATAAAGAAGGTGATTTTTAACTAAATTTGTGTCATAATTATGTAATTACCCTTTCCAGTGATCAAATATCAATTTAATTTTCAAATTAAAATTTGAGCTAAATTTTAAACCACAGAGTTTTTAAATGTATTTGTTATATCTATTCAAGCTTTCATATATATCATATATACACCTATATATCAATTATAAAGGCAGCATTCTAAGTTGCTTCAGTTGTGTCCAACTCTGTGGCCCTATGGCCTGTAGCCCACCAGACTCCTCTGTTCATGGTATTCTCCAAGGAAGAAGGATAAAGTAGGTTGCCATGCCCTCCTCTAGGGGATCTTCCCCACCCAGGGATCCAAACTACATGCCTTATGTCTCTTGCAATGACAGCAGTTTCTTTACTTCTGTCACCACTGGGGAGGCCCATAAATTACATATACTGACATATAATTGTATATATTTATGCGACACATACCTGCAGTTCTTCTGACTCTCCGTTCATTGTTCCTTCCCATAACCCTGAGGCTTCCACTGAGGTTTGGTCCTGCCTCTATGTGGTAAATAGTGGCTTGACACGAATAACCAGATTAAGGAATGAAGCAAGATATAAAATTTTTGCTGTGTTTTCACTTGCTACACACACTGATCAAGTGAGTTAAGTGGCTTAAGGCATAAATTGATACAAGAAGTTTAAAGACCAAATCAAAATATTCTGTCCTATTTTGTATACTCTATCATCAACTAACTCCATGTTAACCCTATTGAAATATATACATCAATTATATATATATTATAATATATATACTTAATCCTATATATAGGCTTCCCTGGTGGTTCAATGGTAAAGAATCTTCCTGCAGTGTGGGAGACCTGGGTTCTATCCCTGGGTAAGATCCCCTGGAGGAGGGCATGGCGACCCACTCCAGTATGCTTGCTTAGAGAATCCCCATGGACAGAGGAGCCCGGTGGGCTGCAGTTCATGGGGTCACAGAGTCAGACACAACTGAGCAACTAAACACAGCACAGCACATGTGTGCATGTGTGTGTGTGTGTGTGTATATATATATAATTGATGTATATATTTCAATAGGGTTAACATGGAGTTAGTTGATGATAGAGTATACAAAATAGGACAGAATATTTTGATTTGGTCTTTAAACTTCTTGTATCAATTTATGCCTTAAGCCACTTAACTCACTTGATCAGTGTGTGTAGCAAGTGAAAACACAGCAAAAATTTTATATCTTGCTTCATTCCTTAATCTGGTTATTCGTGTCAAGCCACTATTTACCACATAGAGGCAGGACCAAACCTCAGTGGAAGCCTCAGGGTTATGGGAAGGAACAATGAACGGAGAGTCAGAAGAACTGCAGGTATGTGCTTCAGTGTTATCTTTTATCATTCAGGTAACTTTGGAAGTGACACATCTCAGCAGACCTCAGTCACATGAATTTTGAAATGAGAACAGTGGACTGGTGATCTCGTCTATTACTTAATTATGAAATATGATTCATAACCCAATGCAGATCTTCCATTACTAAAAAAATCAAAAGTGCATCCCAGAAAATGAATATTATCTTAATTTTAATTATTGAAGTCCATATTTGCACTCCATTTTCAAACATAATCTACTCAATTCTCCAAATTTCTATTACTATAAATTATATGCCTTTTATGAAATTAACATTGGGAGAAAATGACACCATTATAATAAAGAATATCTAAATGTTGTCAGTTTTAAGGAAAAAAATTTGGAAAAATGCAAAGAAAAATGATCTGTAATGAAAATATCAAAAGACAACCACTCAATAATAATATTCTGATGATATAATCACAAATGATGCCAGTAGAAATGAGGGGCATTTCTAAAGATCAGCATAGCTGCATTTTTAAAGAAAGAATGGAATCCAGAGATGAGTAAAAGCTTGGAAAATTATGTATTTAGTAAACAAATGAGGGAAAGACTATAAAATATTTGGGCATATTTGAAGGGCTTTTCCAGGCCTGATTTGGTGCAAAACTTCACTGGTGGACTAGATTAATAGATGACAAAGAGGAAATAGAAAAACTTTTACAATGCCATTCTTGCTATTACTCCTACTAACTTTCTTTAAGTTGTTGGGTAAATCAAATTTATTTTTTCTCAAATATTTAATATATTCTGTTCTCTCTACATATGTGGTTTTCCCTCTCTTTTCTGGCTAATTTTACTCTGCCTTCAAGACTCTGAAGTCTTCTGTTATAATCTTTACACATCCAATTTAGTTTATAACATAATTTATTTGCATTTTAATTTTGAATAGTATTTGTTTAACCAACAAGACAGAAAAAAATATTTATTTGGGAATAGGAGGCATATTTGGGATAACTCAGTGTCAGCCATCCAGCACGTACCAGGCACATAAGTAAAAAATAAAGAATATTTGAAAAAATTAAGCAAATGTAGAAAATATGTATGGCTGCTATACTAGAAATTGCATATTGTCTCCCTATAATCCACGTATCCCCTCATCCTTTAGTATAGATTACTTTCCATATTTCTGACCATTTACCTGGAGAAAGAAATGGCAACCCACTCCAGTACTCTTGCCTGGAAAATTCCGTGGGCTAGAATCCATGGGGTCTAAAAAAGTCAGACACGACTGAGAGACTTCACTTTCATTTTCAACTGCCAAGCTAGACATTTCCAGACTCCTTTATAACTAGGTTTGTCCACGTAAGTGAGTTCTGGCAATGATATGTGAGCAGAAAAGCTATAACTCCAGAGTTGAACCCTTAAATGAAAGGACAAGTCCTCCCTTTGCTATAATCTATATATGATGGGAGCTGACACAAAAGCTGTATTTTGAGAATGACAGGACAGAAAGTGAAGGAGCTAGATAGTGTTGTGGGATTAAATATTAAGCATGGTCCATTTACCTCAGATTTAGCCATGAGAAAAAAAAAATTAGATTTTCTTAAGCTATGGTATTATTTGCATTTTTGTTATAGTACTTAAAACCTATATTTTAACTAATACAACTTTTGACACTGTCATCTAAAATGGATTCCAGGGATGTTTCAATTACTTAATGATAATCAATCACTGTTTCTTGAGAACAAAAGCCAGACTTTTCTTTATCATTCACTAAAGAATAATTAGTGGTTTTGTCAGATGGGGGGAAAAAAGCAAATTTAAACAAGACCTGGATTGAAATTAAACCTTTGTTCCTTTTTAACTTTCTTCTCTAATTCCTTTTATGTTGGGCAACATTTCAATTATGGTTTCAACCTTTGTTATAAAGAGCAATTTTAAACAAACAAATGGAATATGAGCAATAGAATTGTTAAGGGAAAACATGGCAATAGAAAAAAAAGCTTTCTAAGACTTAAGGTAGAATGCATTTCAAAGGAAGTGTATTAGTCTTAGAAAATATTGAGAGTAGTTCAAAAGCTTCCTGGGGTCTGGCTGTTTTTTTTAATTTTAACCTACCTAAGTAATCTAGATATGGAGACCAGCTGCAAATATATTTAGTTTGTTGATACCCAAAGATGAAGTCTGGAGTAAGTGTAAGGCAAAATGAATGAGAGGTTATAATCTTCTTGGTAGAGAAATAATATCTTACATGTGGTTAAAGAGAAACTAAACAAAAGAATACAGGGTTTGAAATAAACTCAGACTTAAAATACAAATGAAAATACATTACAATAATATCAAAGTATCACCTTTAAGTCATGACTATAATGCAGTTATAGTAGCTAACTTATCACAAAGTAAAAATGTCCTAGTATAAGTAATGACCTAAATTAGTATTCTTACATATGCATATCTACTTGAGACTATAATAATTTGGCAGGTATTACACTGGTATCTAATATGATTTCACCAATGAGTATAGTGATTATACATATGACTATAGAAAAAGGGATGATTTGCAAAGAAGTAAACAAAACACTGAACACAACTGGAAAATTTAAAACAAGTTATGTACATCAAGGAGCATTTTTTTTTTCCTTTCATTTTTCACAGCTAATCCTAAATAGTGAGAGTTTTGGCATAGGAGGATTTGAGTTCCTATGACTGATTCTTATGGTGATTTTGGTCAAGTCCTTTTAATATATGCTTTATATTTCAAAATGTGGTACAATATAATTGTTTCAGAAATAGCATGAAAAATTAATAAATATTTTAGCAGCAGCAAACAGTATTAATCATTTTATGATCTCTATATTTTTATGTTAGGACCACAGCCTTGTCTCACTCAATGAAACTATGAGACATACCATGTAGGGCCACCCAAGACAGATGGGTCATGGTAGAGAGTTCTGACAAAAAGTCGTCCACTGGAGAAGGGAATGGCAAACCACTTCAGTATTCTTGCCTTGAGAACCCCATGAACAGCATGAAAAAGCAAAAAGAGATAGGACACTGAAAGATGAACTCCCAGGGTCGACAGGTGCCCATATGCTACAGGAGAAGACTGGAGCTATAGCTCCAGAAAGAATGAAGAGAAGGAGCCAAAGTGAAAACAGCACCCAGTTGTGGATGTGACTGGTGATGGAAGTAAGTCCAATGCTGTAAACAGCAATATTGCATAGGAACCTGAAATGTTAGGTCCATGAATCAAAGTGAATTGAAAGTCGTCAAACATGAGATGGCAAAAGTGACCATTTACATTTTAGGAATCAGTGAACTAAAATGTACCAGAATGGGTGAATTTAATTCAGGTGACCACTGTATCTACTACTGTGGGCAAGATTCCCTTAGAAGAAATGAAGTAGCCCTCAAAGTCAACAAAAGCGTCTGAAATGCAGTACTTGGGTGCCATCTCAAAAATGACAAAATGATCTCTGTTTGTTTCCAAGGCAAGCCGTTCAGTATCACAGTAATCAAATCTATGCCCCAACCATGAATGCTGAAGAAGCTGAAGTTGAATGGTTCTATGAAGACCTATAAGACCTTCTAGAACTAACACCCATAAAAGATGTCCTTTTCATTATAGTGGACTGGGATGCACAAGTAGGAAGTGAAGAGATACCTGGAGTAACAGGCAAATGTGGCGTTGGAGTACAAATGAAGCAGGGCAAAGGCTAACAGAGTTTTGTCAAGAGAACACACTGGTTGTAGCAAAGACCCTATTCCAACAATGTAAGAGATGACTCTACACAGAGACATCACCAGATGGTTAACACCAAAATCAGATTGATATATTCTTTGCAGTCAAAGACGGAGAATCTGTATACAGTCAGCAAAAACAAGACAGGAAACTGACTGTGGCTTAGATCATGAACTCCTTATGCAAAATTCAGAATTAAACGGAGAAAGTAGGGAAACCACTAGACCATTCAGGTATGACCTAAATCAAATACCTTACGACTATACAGTGGAAGTGACAAATAGATTCAGTGGATTAGATTTCATAGGCAGAGGGCCTAAAGAATGATGGACAGAGGTTTTCATGACACTGTAAAGGAGACAGTGATCAAAACCATCCCCAAGAAGAAGAAATGTAAAAAGGCAAAATGGTTGTCTGAGGAGGTCTTACAAATAACTGAGAAAAGAAGAGAAGCAAAAGGCAAAGGACATAAGGAAAGATATGTCCACCTGAATGCAGAGTTCCAAAGAGCAGCAAGGAGAGATAAGAAAGCCTTCCTCAGTGATCAATGCAAAGAAATAGAGGAAAACAATAGAATGGGAAAGACTAGAGATCTCTTCAAGAAAATTAGAGATACCAAGGGAACATTTCACGCAAAGATGGGCTCGATAAAGGACAGAAATGGTATGGACCTAACAGAAGTAGAAGATATTAAGAAGAAGTGGCAAGAATACACAGAACTATACAAAAAAGATCTTCATGATCCAAATAATCACAATGGTGTGATCACTCACCTAGAACCAGACATCCCGGCATATGAAGTCAAGTGGGCCTTAGAAACCATCACTACAAACAAAGCTAGTGGAGGTGATGGAATTCCAGTTGAGCTATTTCAAATCTGAAAAGATGATGCTGTGAAAGTGCTGCACTCAATATGCCAGCAAATTTGGAAAACTCAGCAGTGGCCACAGGACTGGAAAAGGTCAGTTTTTGTTCCAATCCCCAAAAAAGGCAATGCCAAAGAATGTTCAAACTACTGCACAATTGTACTCATCTCACACGCTAGCAAAATAATGCTCAGAATTCTCAAAATAGGCTTCAACTGTTCATGAAATTGAAATTTGAAATTGAAATTCCATATGTTCAAGCTGGATTTAGAAAAGGCAGGGGAATGAGAGATCAAATTGATAACAATTGATTAATCATAGAATAAGAAAGATAATTCAAGAAAAACATCTACTTCTGCTTCATTGACTCTGCTGAAACTTTGTATGGATCACAACAAGCTGTGGGAAATTCTTCAAGAGATGGCATTACCAGACCACCTGACCTGCCTCCTGAGTAATTTGTGAACTGACATGGAACAATGGACTGGTTCCAAATTGGAAAAGGAGTACATCAAGGTTATATATTATCAACTTACTTATTTAAGTTATATGCAGTGTGCATCATGCAAAATGCCAATCTGGATGAAGCACAAGCTGGAATCAAGATTGCAGGGAGAAATATCAATAATCTCAGATACACAGATGACACCACCCTTATGACAGAAAGCAGAGGGACTAAAGAGCCTCTTAATGACAGTGAAAGAGGAAAGTAAAAAAGCCCGCTTAAAACTAATCATTCAAAAAATTAAGATCATGGCAAGTAGATGGGGAAACAATGGCACAGTGACGGTGTTTATTTTCTTGGGCTCTAAAACCATTGCAGATGGTGGCTGCAATCATAAAATTGAAAGACGCTTGTTCCTTTTAAGAAAAGCTATGGCAAACTTAGACAGCATATAAAAAAGCAGAGATACTATTTTGCCAACAGAGGTCCTTCTAGTCAAAGTGATGGTTTTTCCAGTAGTCATGTATGGATGTGAGAGTTGGACTATAAAGAAAGCTGAACGCTGAAGAATTGATGCTTTTTAACTGTGGTATTGAAGACTCTTGAGAGTCCCTTGGACAGCAAGGGGGTCAAACCAGTCAATTCTGAAGGAAATCAGTCCTGAATATTCATTGAAGGACTGATACTGAAGCTGAAGCTCCAATACTTTGGCCACCTGATGCAAAGAATGGACTCATTAGAAAAGTCTCTAATCCTGGAAAGATTGAAAGCAGGAGAAGAAGGGGACAAAAGAGGATGAGATGGTTGGATGGCATCGATGGACATGAGTTTGAGCAAGCTCCGGGAGTTGGTGATGGACAGGGAATACTGGCATGCTGCTTTCCATGGGGTTGCAGAATCGGAAGTGACTGAGCAACGAATGCAACTGAACTGAATAGAACCCTTCAAAGATCTAGTTGTTAAAATGGCCTCTTTGGGACTTTAATAAAGAGATTTTTATTTTTTTAATTCTGAAGCATATATACTAAGATTCTTTAGTTCCACTGAAACAAGTATAACTGAGGTACCTAAATATATGCTGTAACTAGATGTTACTATAATAACTGCAGTAAATGTAAAGAGATGTTTAAATGCCAGAATTCCTGGAAATACACTTCTCACTGGAGCAAACTATTTTTCTACTAGCTAAAGTGATTGTGGTGTGTGGTCAGTCACTGAAACTGAAGTCTCTCAGTCGTGCCTGACTCTTTGTGATCCCATGGACTGTAGCCTACCAGGCTCCTCAGTTGATGGAATTTTCCAGGCAAGAGTACTGGAGTGGGTTGCCATTTCCTTCTCCAGAGGATCTTCCCAACCCAGGGATCAAACCCGGGTCTCCTGCACTGCAGGCAGACGCTTTACCATCTGAGCCACCAGGGAAGCCAGTCACTCAGTAGTGTTTAGCAAATAGAAAGAGAACTCAGATTTGAAATTCAGGTAAACAATTGAAAATTTAAAAAGATTTGTGCCCATATATATGTGTTAGTATACTGTATTGGTGTTTTTCTTTCTGGCTTACTTCACTCTGTATAATAGGCTCCAGTTTCATCCACCTCATTAGAACTGATTCAAATGTATTCTTTTTAACGGCCTGTATGTGAGACAGCAAAAGAGACATNCCATATATATGCATTAGTATACTGTATTGGTGTTTTTCTTTCTGGCTTACTTCACTCTGTATAATAGGCTCCAGTTTCATCCACCTCATTAGAACTGATTCAAATGTATTCTTTTTAACGGCCTGTATGTGAGACAGCAAAAGAGACATAGATGTGTATAACAGGCTTTTGGACTCTGTGGGAGAGGGTGGGATGATTTGGGAGAATGGCATTGAAACATGTATAATATCATATATGAAACGAATCGCCAGTCCAGGTTTGATGCATGATACTGATGCTTGGGGCTGATGCATTGAGACAACCGTGATGGAAGGTATGGGGAGGGAGGAAGGGGGGAGGTTCAGGATGGGGAGCACGTGTATACCTGTGGTGGATTCATGTTGATGTATGGCAAAACCAATACAATATTTTAAAGTAATTAGCCTCCAATTAAATAAATAAATTTATATTTTTTAAAAAATTTGTGTCTTCCATACAGTATTGGGGTTACACTTTTTTTTTTTTCATTTTATAAAATTTTTATTGGAGTATTGTTGATTTACAATGTTGTGTTAGTTTCAAGTATACAGTAAAGTGAATGTATTATTTTTAAAAATATTCATTGTTTATGTGAAATTCAAATTTTGTTAGACATCCTGTATCTGGCAGCCCTAGTCACTGCTCATCCCACAGTGCTGGGACTGATTTTGAGGGCATTTGTCCACAGTAAATTCTACATGAAGGTGGGTTAAGGACCAGTTCCAAATGGCAGTCTGTAGTGTGTCAATCTGAGGAGAGATTAGTCACTTGAAGAACAATTCTAATTAAACTGCTGGTTTTAGACTAGATATTCATATCAATTCTTTTGTCTTTAAAATGTTTCTTGAAGACATCAAAGAGGTAATCAGACAGCAAGGAACTGTTGGGCTGAGATCAGATAGTGTTCAATACCATGACAGATTAGGACTCAACCCTTTTTCTTGCCATGCTTCCCATTATTTTTGGAATCCCCTTGCTTTTTCTATGATCCAGTGGATGTTGGCAATTTTATCTCTGGTTCCTGTGCTTTTTCTAAATCTTGTATATCTGGAAGCTCTGGGTTCATGTACTGAAGAAGGCTAGCCTGATAGATTTTGAGCATATATTTTTCCATGTTAATAGAGGTAAAAACTAAATTTAAATTTTTAGATGAATATTATGAAAGGAAATGTTGCATATTTTAATGAATAACAAATAAAATTATATTGAAAATACAATAAAAAGATAGTTTATCCCAGCTGAAAAGAGAATTAGTGAATTGGAAAACATGTCAAAAGATGTTGAAAAACAAAATGATGTACAATATACAAAAGAAGGTGAGAAATCAATGATATGTTAAGAAGATATATATTTAATCGATTATAGAAAGAGAGAAGATTCTATAATCAGAGTCAATATTTGCATACATCCCAAATCAAGAAAAACTTCATACCCACAGATATTCAGGAGACAAAGAAATCCCTTGGCAGCATACAGAAGAAGAAATCCAAACCTGTAGACAGCATAATAATACTGCAGAAAAGTAACACAAAGAAAATATCTTACAAGGACCAGGAAAAAAAAAAAAATAGAGATTCTTTCAGAGAAGGATAAACTAGCTTGAAGCAATAATGGAAGATAAAAGCAAAAGACTGAAAATAGCTAACACAATACTGAAGAAAAAGAGCACATCAAAGTAGTCACACCATTCATTTTCAAGACTATTCAGTGCTATTGTAGTCAAGACAGCGTGGCATTGGTGATACTAGAATAAGACATAGAACAATGGAAAACAAGAAATAGTTCCGACATAGACTTATACAAATACAGTCAACTCATCATTGACCAAAGAGCAAAGGAAATTCAGTGAAGAAAGGATATAAATTCAACAAACAGTATTGGAATTAGCTACTGCTGCTGCTAAGTCGCTTCAGTCGTGTCCGACTCTGTGCGACCCCATAGACGGCAGCCCACCAGGCTCCCCCATCCCTGGGATTCTCCAGGCAAGAACACAGGAGTGGGTTGCCATTTCCTTCTCCAGTGCATGAAAGTGAAAAGTGAAAGTGAAGTTGCTCAGTCGTGTCTGACTCTTCACAATCCCATGGACTGCAGCCTACCAGGCTCCTCCATCCATGGGATTTTCCAGGCAATTGGGTGTACACATATTCAAAAAGAAGAAGGCGGAGGGAGAAGGAAAAGAAGAAGGAGAAAAAGAGGGAGAGGGAAGGAAGAGAAGGGGAAGAAGAAGAAAACATTTAGACACTTGAAATGACTTAGCAACTGAACAACATCTCACACAAAGAAATCAAACATACACCTAAATGAAAAATACAAAATTACAGAATTCTAGAAGAAAAAAGTAAAAAATCTAGTTTCTTAAAAGTTTTGTCATATGATCCAGCAATTATATTCCTAGGAATTTCTGAACTGATTTTAAAACTCATGTCTATGCAAAACTTGTACAATAATGTTTCTGACAACTTTCCACAAAAAACTGACAGCAAACAATATGTTTTCAATAAAATGGATAAATAAACTTTAGTACATCCAAACAGTGGAGTAATATTCTGCAATAAAAAGAAATAAGCTATCAAGCCACAAAAGACATGGATAAACTTTAAATGAATATTACTACATGAAAAGGGTCAGATTCAAAAGGCTGATGTATGATTCTAACCACATGATGTTCTGGACAAAGCAAACTTAAAAACAACAAAAAAAAGTAAAGAATCAGTGGTTTCCAAAGCTCAGTGGAAGTAGAGGGGGGTTGAATAATTCAAGTACAGTATTTCTTAGGATGAAGAAACTATTATTCTGTATTACATCGTGATGGTGGATAGTTGACATTATGTATTTGTCAAGACCTGTTAAACTTTATCGGCTTCCCAGATGGTACTGCCAATGCAAGAGACATAGGAGACCTGGGTTTGATCTGTGGGTTCCATCCATGGGTCACGAAGATCCCCTGGAGGAGGAAATGGCAACCCACCCCAGTATTCTTGCCTGGAAAATGGACATGCATTCTCTCTGCTTTAAACTTTACAGCTTTAAGAGTGAACGATGATATATGCAAACTTCAAATGTTTCTATGGATTGTACATTTTCTGGGAAAAAAAGTGAAGATTAGCAGCCAGCAATACCTTTATATACATGTTATGATGACAAAGGTTATTACTAAAAGAAAAGTACTTGGTACTTGTAAGTTTCAAACAAAAAAGAAAAGAATATGAAATTAGTTAAAAAATACTTTATCCATTAAAAATAAGGACAGAACACACAGGGTGGAGGGTACAATGCGCATATAGTCATTGTATGCTTAAATACACATTAATATTAAATATATAAAGTATTTCAAACAATAAAAATATGTCCTATTTATATTGAAAATATGTGCCAATTTAAATGTAAGTGTACCATAAGGTTGAAAATAGAAGGAGGAAAAAGTTGATTATGTAAATACCAAATTTAAAAATTAATATTAATATCAGACAAAATAGTCTTTAAAATGAAAGGGTTTGTAAAAATAAGGAATGTCACATTATAAAGTTTGCAAAATCTAGAAAGATAAAATAATTTTGATTAGTATTTGCCCAAACATATGGCAAAACACACACTAATCAAAGACTCATGATTTGAAATCAAGATATGCACACTCATATTGAGAGATTTGAAAACACCTTTGGTGAGATTGTTTCATACATTTATAGTAAATAGAGAATGTGCTGTCACATTCTGCATTTCATCCTGGATTTCCCTAACCTCTTAAAGAGTTTCTAGAAGTCTTTTGCTTTTGCTTGTGGCGCTAGTGGCAAAGAGCCTGCTTGTCAGTGCAGGAAGGAAACTTCCATGTGAGATGCAGGTTAGATCCCTGGGTCAGGAAGATCCCTGGAGAAGGGAATGGCAACCTATTCCAATATTCTTGCCTGGAGAATCCCATGAACATAGGAGCCTGGTGGGCTATGGTCCATAGAGTTACAAACAATCAGACATGACTGAAGCGACTTAGCATAGCACAGCACATAAACTTCCCAGATTGTTGATGTTTATGAAGTGTTAGTCCCTTAGTTGTGTAGCTTGCCAGGCTCCTCTGTCAGTGGAATTCTCCAGGCAAGAATACTGGAGTAGGTAGCCATTCGCTTCTCCGGGGGATCTTCCTGATCCAGGGATTGAACCCAAGTCTCCTGCATTACAGGCAGATTCTTTACCATCTGAGCCACAAAGGAGGCCCACTGATATTTACAAAGGAGGTATAAATTTCAAGTAGATCCATGTGGTGGATAGTGCTGATTGGGTTAACTATATCTTTACAGACTTTTTCCTGATTGATCTGTTACTGAAAGAGAATGTTGAATATGTTACTTATAATAGTGGATTTCCCTGTTTCTCCTTTTAGTTCTATGAGATTTGTTCCACATATTTTGACATTCTTTTGTTAGCCACATACATGTTAAACATTTGTTGTGTTCTTAGGAAATTAACTCCTTTATGTGATTTTCCTCTGTATTCATGATATTTTTTTGTGTGGTTGATGAAGTGGGCCTTTCCTGAAATCAATATAGGTACTTCTGCTTTCTTTAGATTTATGTTAGTATAGTATGTCTTTCTTCATCCATTTATTATTGATTTGTCAGAATCTTTATATTTAAGGTGGATTTATTGTAAACAATGAGTAACTGGGTTTTTTTAATCCATTCTGATTGTCCTTCAGTTTTGCTAGGTTTATGGCATTTACCCTTAAAATTATTCTTATGTTTGAATAAAAAATTTTTTATTGTTATGCTTCTTAATTTAATTCTTAAATTATTGTCAACAAGATTGGAAATCATTTTCTCTTCATTGGATTTGTGTTTCTTTTTTCTTCCTCTGTTTCTTTCTCCTCTGGTTTAAGCTGAGCATTCTGTATGATCTAGTTTTATCTATACTCTTAGCATACCAATTATACTTAAAAAATTTTTATGACTTCTTTGTGGTTTCCAGTATACATTTTAAATTAATGCATTAATCTAAGTCCACCTTCAAATTATACTATGCCACCTTATACATTTCCAATTTCTCCTTCTTGTCATTTGTTGTATTAATTTAACCTTTCTAAATATTATAGTCACACAAAATGTTACTGTAACTACTTTAAAAGTTATCATTTGTCTTCTCTTTAAAGGACTTCTTTGAATGTTTCTTACAAGAGAGATGAGCTGGTGATGAATTCATTGTTTTTATTTCTCTGAAAAACTATTTATTCATCAGTTTTAAAGAACAGTTTTATTGCATGTAGACTTCTGGATGTCTTTCTTTTTTTCTTTCAACAATTTAAATGTTTCGCTCCATTTTCTTTTTGTTTGAATGCTTTCTGATAAGAAGTCTGTCGCAGTTCTTAGCTTTGTTCCACAAGTAATCCATTCCTTTCTCCCCTGTCCTGCTCTCAGCCCTGATTTCATTCAAGATTATCTCTTTGTCTTTGATTTTCTGAAATGTGACTGTAATAAACCTAGATATAATTTTAAGAATATTTATTTTGCTTTATGTTCTCTGAGTTTCTTGCATCAGTGGTTTTTGTATCTATCACTAATTTTGGAAAGTTTTAGGCCCTTATAAATTTACACATTTCTTTGCTCCCTCCGCTCTCTCTACTCTCTAGTTTTCCATTTACATATGTTATTGTTGTTGCTGTTTAGTCGCTAAGTCATGTCCGACTCTTTTTGTGACCCCATGGACTGTAACTTCCCAGGCTCCTCTGTCCATGGGATTTCTCAGGCAGAATACTAGAGTGGGTTGCTATTTCCTTCTCCAGAGCATCTTCCTGACTCAGGGATCAAACCTGCGTAAGATTGCAGGTAGATTCTTTACCACTGAACCACTGTGGCTTCCCAATCTTTTGAAACTATGCTTTCTCCTTTTAGTATTTTATTCTTTTTTTTTCTTTGAAATTTAGTTTGAATGGTCTCTACTGATGTATCTTCAAGCTTACTGATTCTTTCCTCAGCCATGTCTACTCTAATGATTAACCCATTAAAGATATTTTTCATTTCTGAAACAATATTTTTGTTCCTATTATTTTCTATGATAACTTCTTAGAGTCTCCATTTCTATTCTGATGTCGCTTATCTGCTTTTTTCATTGGATCCTTATGTTAGTCATAGTTAATTGTTTTAATATTGTTTATTTTTTGGAGTGCTTTATAGTTAATAGAAAAACTGAGAGGAAAGTAATAAGATTTTCCATATATCCTCTGATCGCACATATACACAGCATCAAAATCTCACACCAGAGTTGTGCATTTGTTACAGTTGATGAACCTACACTGACATGTTATTATCACCCAAAGATCATAGTTTTACACTAGAGGTCATTCTTGGTGTTATACATTCTTGGTTTGGACAAATGATATGTAGCCACTTTTATACTATAATACATAACAGTTTCACCACCCTAAAGACTCTTTGTGCTCTGACAGTTCATCACCCCCTACCCTTAACCCTTAGCAACCATGGCTCCTTCTACTGTCTAACTGGTTTCATCTTTTCCAGGGTGTCATATAGTTGGAACAATGCAGTATATAGACTTTTAAGATTAAACTCTTTCACTGAGAAATATGCATTGAAATTTCTTCCATGTCTTTTTATGGCTTGATAGCTTATATCTTTTCAGTGGTGAATAATATCTCATTGTCTGTATGGTTTATATTTTTTTGTTCTTTTCATCTACTGAAGAACATCTTGGTTGCTTCCAAATTCTATTATGAATAAAACTTCTGTAAATATTTGTGTGCAGTTTTCTGTGTGAACATAATTTTCAACTTCTTGGTCAAAGGAGCAAACTATCATCCAAAATGATTGTATCATTTTGCATCCCGACTAGCAGTAAATGAGAATTCCTGTTCCCATGCTGGTCAGCATTTGGTAATGCTAGTGTTTCGCATTTTGGCCATTCCAGTAGGTATGTAGTGGTATCTCCTTGTTTTAACTGGCAATTCCTGATATGATACTGAGTATCTTTTAATATGCTTATTTGATATCTGTATGTATTCTTCCACCCAATATATTGAGGTATAGTTGACAAATAAAAATTGTATCTATCTACTATGGTCTGAATATTTATGCCTCACCAAAATTCTCATGTTGAGAATGTCTGATGAAGTGGTATTATTAGTGGACCTTTGTCAAGGGCTTATGCCTTGATGGTAGAACCTTCATAAGTGGGAATAATGCCTTATAAAAGTGGTTCCAAGAGAAATGCCTAATCATTTTTGCCTTTGAGGATATTATGAGAAGTCTAAAACCTGAAATAGGGCCCTCACCAAAGTATACCAGTGCTATGACGTTGCACTTCCAGCCTCGGAAACTAGGAGCAGTACATTTTTGCTGTTCATTAGCTACCTGTATGCTATTACAGTTGCACAAACAGACTAAGACAATATTTAAGGTATATAACATGATGATTTTATATGTTTGCACTGTGTATCTTCCTTAGCCACATGTCTGTTCAAATCTTTTCCCCGTTTTCTATGTGAGTTATTTTTTTTCTTACTGCTGAGTTTTAAGAGTTCTTTGTACATTTGGATAACAATTTTTTTATTTAAGATGTCTTCTGCAAATATGCTTTCCCAATGTGACCTGCCTTCTTATTCACTTGAGAGCATTTTTCCATAACATATTTAATTTTAATGAAATCCTGTGTATCACATTTCTTTGTGTGTGAATTATGCCCTAGTGTTGTATTTTAAAAATCATCAGAATACTTAACATTATCAGAATTTTTTCCTATGTTATCTTCTAGGAGTTCTATAGTATTTCATTTTACATTTAGGTCTATGGTCCATTTGTGCTATTTTTTTGAAGACTGTGAATGTTTGTTTAAATTATCTCTTTCTCTCTCTCTCATTTTTTTTTTTTTTTGGTTGTTGTTATGTGGATGTCCAGTTTTTCTACCACCATTTGTTGAAAAGATTATTCTTGGTCCTTGGCATCCTTTTTCTTTTTTATCAAAGATCAGTTAACTGCATCTTTGTGGAAGTACTTCTTTTCCATTGACCTATTTGTTTATGCTTATGCTAATACCACACTATCCTATTAATTGTAGCTTTATAGTAAATCCTTAATTTGGATAATGCTAGTCTTCAAATTTTTGTCCTTCTTTAATATTGTATGGCTATTCTGGGTATTTTGGCTTTTCTGGGTATTAGAGAAGGAAATGGCAACCCACTCCAATATTCCTGCCTGGAAAATCCCATGGATGGACGAGCCTGGTAGGCTACAGTCCATGGGGTCGCAAGGAGTTGGACAAACTGAGCAACTTCACTTTCACTTTCATTCTGGGTATTTTAGCTTTCCATATAAACTTTAGAATCAATTTGTTGCTATCCACAAAATACCTTGCTGAAATTTTGACTGTGATTGTGTTAATAGATCAGTTTGGGGAAAACTGATATCTTGGCAGCCTTGACTTTTCCTATCCATGACCACAGAATAGTTCTCCATTTGTTAATTTTTTAGAATTTATTTTATTCATTGGAGTTTTTTAGTATTTCTCACATTGATCTTGTATATTTTTTGTTAGATTTATGACTAAGTACTTAACTTTGGTGTGCTATGATGTTATAATTTTTAAAATTTCAAATTACATTTGTTCCTGGCTTGTATATAGAAAAGCAATTTTTTTTTAAATTGATCTAGTGTTCTGCAAATTTTCTAGGGTGATTATTAGTTCCAGAAGGGATTTTCTTGGTCAGTTTTTTTTTTTTTTTAGATTTTCTACATAGACAAACATGTCCTTCTTGAAAAAAGATATTTGTATGACTTCATTTCTAATATGTACATCTTTTAGTTCTTTTTCTTGTCTTCGTGCACTACCTAGAAGTTCCAGTGCAATGTTGAAAAGAAGTAATGAGAGGGGACATCTCATCTTGTTCCCAATCTCAGCATAAAAGCTTCTAGTTTGTCAACATTAAGTACAATGTTAGCTGGGTGGATGTTCTTTATCAAGTTGAGAAAGGTCTCCTTTATTCCTAGTTTACTGAGAGTTATTATGAATAGGTATAGGATATTGTCAGTTGTTTTTCTGTATCTATTGATATGATCACATGAGTTTTCTTCTTTAGCCTGATGTAACAGATTACTTTAATTGATTTTTGGACATCATACCAGAACGTGGTCCACTGGAGAAGGGAATGGCAAGCCACTTCAGTATTCTTGCCTTGAGAACCCCATGAACAGTATGAAAAGGCAAAATGATAGGATATCAAAAGAGGAACTCCCCAGGTCATTAGGTGTCCAATATGCTACTGGAGATCAGTGGAG
>SJYT01033671.1:177684-195783 GCA_006410635.1 Cephalophus harveyi
AGAGTTGACTCATTGGAAAAGACTCTGATGCTGGGAGGGATTGGGGGCAGGAGGAGAAGGGGACGACCGAGGATGAGATGACTGGATGGCATCACTGACTTGATAGATGTGAGTCTGAGTGAACTCCAGGAGATGGTGATGAACAGGGAAGCCTGGCGTGCTGCGATTCATGGGGTCGCAAAGAGTCGGACACGACTGAGTGACTGAAGTGACCAGCTTTACATGCCAGAGTCATGGTATATAATTATTTTTTATACATTGTTAGATTTAAATTGCTAATATTTGTTGAGGATTTCACAAGAGAAAATGGTTTATAGCTTTTTGTTGTTGTTGTTATTGTTACTATTGTTTTTATGTAATGTCTTTATCTGGTTTTGGTGTTAGAGTGATGCTGTCCTCATTGAATAAGTTATAACATATCCCCTCTACTTCTATCTTTTGGAAAATATTGTGGTGAAGAGATAAAATTTCTCCCTTAAATATTTAGTAGAAATTTCCATTGAACCTACCTGAGTCTTGCATCTTCTGTTTTGGAAGATTATTAAATTTTGATTCAGTTTATTTAATAGATATAAGCCCATTCATATGCCTATCTTTTCTTGTATGAAACTGATGGATTGTGTCTTTTAAGTAATTGGTCCATTTCATGTACATTATCAAATTTATGAGCATAACATTTATAATATTCCTGTATTATCCTTTAATGTCCATGAAATCTTTAATCATGCCCTCCTGCTTTCATCTATGATATTAGTGATTTGTGTCATCATAGTTATTTTAATTTGCTTGTCTGCTGCTGCTGCTGCTAAGTCGCTTCAGTCGTGTCCGACTCTCTGCGACCCCATGGACGGCAGCCCACCAGGCTCCCCCATCTCTGGGATTCTCTAGGCAAGAACAGTGGAGTGGGTTGCCATTTCCTTCTCCAATGCATGAAAGTGAAAAGTGAAAGTGAAGTAGCTCAGTCGTGTCTGACTCTTAGCGACCCCATGGAATGCAGCCTACCAGGCTCAATTAAAAAAATTGGGTAGTATTTAAGTATGGTTCACACATTTGCTTTGTCTTTAGAGGCTACATTTCTTCTGGCATGCCTTGTAATATTTCAGTGAAACTCAGACATGTGATATTGAGTACTAAAAGCTGTGGTAAATAGGTCTTAATGTGAGATCTCACGTTAATCATGCTAGCAGTCAGACTGTGTTTGCTATAGCTATAGGGTTCCAGAGGCTTTAGTGTCCCCCTATTGTCCTTGTTTTTATCTCCCTTGGTGCTTTGGCACTTGTATAGGTACTCATCCTGAAAGGAACTTTGTGTCTTGCATCTATTTTATCCATAATAATTGTATATCTGCTATTGTACTGTATCCCTGTTGGTGTGATGATAAGGTGTGGGGAGAAGTGTTCTGTGATTGTGATTAAATTTTGTTCTTCTGATGGACCTATGTCCTTGAGTTGTGATTTTCACTGGTGTTTCTAAGCATCCACCACCACCAAGGTCAGGTAGAAACGTTACAATGTTCTGGAGTGAGAGAAATGCCATTCCCCCAGGTAGAGTAAAAATATGGTAAAATTATTTTCTCCTGGAGAGGACACGTTTGTTATGGAAAGTGCTCTGGTATCATCGTATTTCTTACTTTTCCCTTCTCAACTGCCATACCTATCAGGGGATGTTTTTTAGTTATGCATCGTGAAAACCTGATCAGATTCCTGAATGGAACACTTATGAAAGTGTGGGAACATGCTTACAACCATGTTCCCCAGGACTTTCTCACTCTCATGATAGTCTAAACTCAGCCTCTAGCAATTGTGTCCCTCCCAGTATACAGATAAGCAGATTGTAATTGTGACTTTCTGGGTTTGCCTAACTTTCCAGATCATGGGATACAGGTTTGACTTGTAAACTCAATTCTCTGATGGGTCCAAGAAGAATAACTGACTTGCAGTTTGTTTGGTTTTTACCTGTAAGGATGGAGTGATGACTTCTAAGTTCCTAACATATCTGAGCTAAAACTGGAAGTATGTAATGAAGTTTTTATTTCTTTTCAGCATAGAGGAACCTGGAAAATGTTTTCAGTTCAGTCGCTCAGTCGTGTCTGACTCTTTGTGACCCCATGAATCGCAGCACGCCAGGCCTCCCTGTCCATCACCAACTCCCGGAGTTCACTCAGACTCACGTCCATCGAGTCAGTGATGCCATCCAGCCATCTCATCCTCTGTCGTCCCCTTTTCCTCCTGCCCCCAATCCCTCCCAGCATCAGAGACTTTTCCAATGAGTCAACTCTTTTCATGAGTCAACTCTTTATCAGGTGGCCAAAGTACTGGAGTTTCAGCTTTAGCATCATTCCTTCCAAAGAAATCCCAGGGCTGATCTCCTTCAGAATGGACTGGTTGTATCTCCTTGCAGTCCAAGGGACTCTCAAGAGTCTTCTCCAACACCACAGTTCAAAAGCATCAATTCTTTGGCGCTCAGCTTTCTTCACAGTCCAACTCTCACATCCATACATGACCACAGGAAAAACCATAGCCTTGACTAGATGGACCTTTGTTGGCAAAGTAATATCTCTGCTTTTCAATATGCTATCTAGGTCGGTCATAACTTTTTTTCCAAGGAGTAAGCATCTTTTAATTTCATGGCCACAGTCACCATCTGCAGTGATTTTGGAGCCCTCTAAAAATAAAGTCTGACACTGTTTCCACTGTTTCCCCATCTATTTCCCATGGAGTGATGGGACCAGATGCCATGATCTTTGTTTTCTGAATGTTGAGCTTTAAGCCAACTTTTTCACTCTCCTCTTTCATTTTCATCAGGAGGCTTTTGAGTTCCTCTTCACTTTCTGCCATAAGGGTGGTGTCGTCTGCATATCTGAAGTTATTGATATTTCTCCTGGCAATCTTGATTCCAGCTTGCGCTTCTTCCAGCCCAGAGTTTCTCATGATGTACTCTGCATAGAAGTTAAATAAGCAGGGTGACAATATACAGCCTTGACAGCTCAGCCTTCTTCACAGTCCAACTCTCACATCCATACATGACCACAGGAAAAACCATAGCCTTGACTAGATGGACCTTTGTTGGCAAAGTAACATCTCTGCTTTTCAATATGCTATCTAGGTTGGTCAGAACTTTCCTTCCAAGGAGTAAGCGTCTTTTAATTTCATGGCTGATCATCATCTACAGTGATTTTGGAGCCCCCAAAATAAAGTCTGCCACTGTTTCCACTGTTTCCCCATTTATTTTCCATGAAGTGATGGGACCAGATGCCATGATCTTAGTTTTCTGAATGTTGAGCTTTCATTATCATATTTTTCAGCTATGAATATAAAATAGGGACCTCCCTGGTGGCTCAGACGGTAAAGCATCTGTCTACAATGCGGGAGACCCGGGTTCAATCCCTGGGTTGGGAAGATCCCCTGGAGAAGGAAATGGCAATCCACTCCAGGACTATTGCCTGGAAAATCCCATGGACAGAGGAGCCTGGTGGACTACAGCACATGGGGTCGCAAAGAGTCGGACACGACTGAGCGACTTCACTTCACTTCACTTTACTTCGTGAATATAAAATAGGAACACATAGAATCTTTTTTATTGAAGACATTCTAAAAACTATTAATTTCAGCTTGAGGTTAAAAACTCTCAGTGTTGGGAAAAAGGAAGTTTTCAATCATGTGAGAGAAATGAAATCCCATCTAAAGTCCTTAAGGAGTGAAGGAGATGGTATTTCTGTCTTCATGATCTGGACAAGGCCTAACCTAGGTAGAATATAAATCCAAAAACTACACATTAACATGATATGATAGAGATCACCTACTTCTGCTCCTTCTTTGCTGATATGAAAGGATTGAGGCCCAGGGAGAGAAGACTAGGCGTATGGTCAGATGTTGCACAATTGTCAGGGGAGGTGAAACTGGGCCTCAGACCTCCTGACTCCAGTCTAGCATTCTTTCATTTGTATCCCTCTGAGGCTGAGGCAATCCAACAGTCTGCACAAAGGGATGTGTAGTGAGTTATCTAGATTCTTTCTGAGAAGAGGAAACAGAAAGTTAGAGAAATTCCCTGGAAAGTCTAACATTCCATCTAGGAAGAAAGGGCCAGAGCTGAAGCTTTGTGAGAAGCAGACAAAGAAATAATATAGATGTGAGTGCTTGGTTTTATGTAAGCAGAAAGCCTATTTAAACTCTAAACTTGTCTCCCAGCCCTCCTTCACTTTCTCTCTCTTTTCCTTTCTCTTTCTCACAACATATATTTATTGAGCATATATTTTCTTTTTGCTACAATAGGCTACAAAGTGAGGTCCTACCTTCTGTACAACCTAGGTTTTAAAATCTGATTCTCGATTATATGTACAATCACAGAGAATCAAATTTTCAGTTCATAGTCTGCTAGGAATCAGCTGTCTCACCATAAGTCCATTTTTTTCCTCCAAAGTCTGGATGGTCTCTCAGATAAACACTAGATGAAAGGTTGACTTTGGTCTGGGGGCTGTGATTGTTGACAGATGTCTGTCTTTACTGGTGAGACAAACAGTGGGACAGATAGAAACAAGACAGATTTGAAATTAAACAGCAGTGTTCAATCTCCCATCTCACATTCAATCTGAAGCCTGTGTTTGCTAAATAGAATGGTGAGCAGAATTGCTCACTTTTTGACATAGTTATTTTTTAATCTTTTTTTATTTAAAATATTTAAGCAAAATATACATAAGTCAAATGTGTATATGTGCCACACTACTAAATATAAAGTAGTGTGTGCTTACCTATGTAAATATAGAATTACAACTTAGTAGCTTGTGAATTGCTAAAAATGAACATCAGTTTAGATCAAAGAGCAGAAGATGAAGGGCAAGAAGGAATTTTCAAATGAAGCGTTGCTGAGAGGTTGATGGTGAAAGATAATCATTATTAAGAGAAGAGAAATAACAAGGAGGGTCTTCTCTTTGCCAAATATTTTATTTTATTTATTTTTGACAGGAAAGTAGGATTTATTGGTGGGCACAAATAAGGAGGGGATGATGTCAAGGCTGCCATGAGTGCAGGGCCTGCCATTTGTCTGCGGAGCCACAATTAGGGATGTATTTGACCCCACTTTCATCTGGGATGAACTGCTTTTCTGCTAGCATGTTTTCAAGTTTATCTGCTTTAGGCTTAGTAAATCCCCTCTTTTTGGAGATGTGGATCTTCTAGTGGCCAGAGCACCTGAACTTGGCTCTGCAGAGGGCCTCAGTCACATGCTCCTTGTTGTGTAGATTTGTGTGGATGGACATTCTGCCAAATGTTTTACATCTTCTTCCAAGCCTCGTTAAGAATCCCATGAGGTAATTTTCATTATTTGTTAACAAAAATGAAACAAATTCAAGAACCTCTCGAGATCATACATTTGGCAAATGGTAGAGTCAAGGTCTGAGCCTTGTTTTTGTATGACTCTGAGATCTGTGTTCTACAGGTGACAGAATCCTATTCCCCAAGAAGACAGCACAGCTTAGGATCCAGTGCACGGAATTCTTTTATGTGGAGACCTGGGAGAAATCTCCTTGGTCTTCAATCAGGGATATCTTATTAAGAGCCTCCTGAACAACTGGTATGTTTCAACTTGATTACACTCTGAGTATATCTTCTTGTTCTAGCATTTACGTTCTACTGTTCAGCAAGAAATTTGTGGCCCATCTTTAACAAGGTCAAGAATCTATTCTATGAGTTTTTTTGTTCAAACATTGCTCTTAGCATTATGTTAACTTTTTTTTTTATTCTGTGCATGGGCTCCTTTTCCCATGCAATTATTTTTTCAGTTTATTTTATTGCACTGTTATAAAGTAATTGCTTTAAGTCCTTCCTATAACAAGGCAGAATATAAAGAATAAAATGAAAATCCAAACATTAGGTGATTCACAATCATAACATGCCTTAAGAATGAGAGATTAAATTCAAAATAATAAACTCATAAACTATAGAAATGTACATAATAATATAATTATACATGCTGTTTTCTTTATTACTGTTGATATTAACCAAAGCATTTACCTGTTAAGTATAAGGATTGAAGAACTAGAAAAGAAGGAAGGATTTGTCTGTTTAAAGAAATGGAACCTTTCCATTATCTATAATAATATGAGGAAGGGAATGCCATGGTTAGATAGTTTTTTTTTTTTTAAGAATAATATAAAAATATTGAAAATATGTGCTGATAGGGTAAGAAATAATTATGGAAAGAAAATTTAGAAATCTGTCTTAACAATTATTCAGGAGATGGATAATGAGTATCATACTTTATTTGTGATAATGGAAACACATTGCCCTTCAGGTCACATAAGCAATAAAGTGAAATTGAAGATAAAGTTGACTACTCTTTTTAAGTATCAGGTGTGTTCCAAAATATTTGCAAACATCTCTTAATGCTAAAGACACAAATGATATAAATATTATCATTCCATTTTAGTAGATGTGGGTTTTGACTGTGATCATTATATGATATGTTTACTATATGATTTGCTCGCTGTTGAACAGTGGTACTGTTGGTAGCCCACCGTGGTCTAAATCCACAAATTCTCCAATAGTGTTTACCACTGTTGCTGCTGTATTATTTCAAGCCTAAATGACAATAATGCTCTTATCTCTGGCAAGTGATAAATGAAAAATACCAAGTATACAGGGGTTGATTATAAGTTTTAGCTTGCATTCATTTGAGTTTAAAGAGCTTGTAGATATTTTTTTCATTCACAGAAATCCTGTATGTTTTATATGTGATTATAATGGAAAATTTGCTGTGATTCATAAGCACATTTTCCCAAAACATGTTTTCCAAAACAAAAAAAATGCAGCTGAATACAGTATGCACTAACTTAAGTAAATATGTCATACTCATTCAGTCTGTGCTCCTTTGTATCACATCCTCTTTAAAAGTGCTTCTTTCCTCCCATTTTTATTTTGACACATCTCTATAATTTGGACTTGGTGGCTCAGTGGTAAAGAATCTACCTGCAATGAAGGACACCTGCAGGAGACACGGGTTTGATCCCTGGATTGGAAGATTCCTTGGAGAAGGAAATGGCAACCCACTCCAGTATTCTTGCCTGAAAATCCCCATGGACAGAGGAGTCTGGTAGGCTATGAGCCCCTGGGTTGCAAAGAATAGGACATGACTATGCACACCCTGCACTGCATAATTTGGATTCATTCCTTCTTATACTCTACCATAAAATCACCTTTATGTTTTTAAGGTCAAATCTTATATTTTCTAGAATATTTTTCCATTAATTAGGAATTTTACATCTCTTTTAAACTGCCAACTATTTTTATTGGAATTTTTATTGTTTTGTTAGTACTCTGGCACAAAGTAGCATAGTTCTTAGCAGTGTATTCCAGCCACAGTTTTCCCTTAAGCCCTGTTATTTTTAAGGCATGATTCTGCAGGATAGGAAGTGTGTTCAGTCACAATGTATTGTGGTATATTGTACTCTAACAGAAACACTTGAGTGAGTTTTGAGACTTAAAAGTCAAGATTGATACTGATATATAAATTTGGGAGAAATCACCATCTAAGAATTGAAGTAATGGAAATAAATAACGGCTGTCCTGTTGAGAGCTAGAAGAGAAAAGAACTGATGACAGAACCATGAGAGACACGTGCAGGAGAGGCTTAAAGAAGAAAGGGTCAGTGAAAGAACTGGTTCTTCTTGGCTCCTTTGTTCCTTGTACTATTTATCCATTTATTCAACAGATATTTACTAGGCTATGCTCTCATGGAGGAGGAGATTGTGAAAGTGGCCTGGTTTCTTCTTTAATGCAGTTATAAATTTTAAATAAGCACAGATTACATAAACGCTATCGTTAAATCAGATTGTCCTGAATTTTTGCACCAGTCCCTTGTGAAATCCAGTTCCTATTCAAAAGGGACCAGAAGCCCTGCCTTTGATTTCCTGTAGAATTTGAAAAACAAGTATGACTGGCACCAAGTTGGCTTGAATTTCATTGCTACCGAGGGTAGAAATTGGGATACTTTGCTTGCCTGATTCATTTTCCAGCCTATATTTCCCAGGTATAAACAGCTTAAAATAAGTCATCATTCCTTTGTGAATTAGCCAAGAGACACAACAGAGCAGCAGAAACTAATTAATTCTGTTCTCTTGACTTTCTTTGGTGAAGCAAGTCATTAAAGCAAATGTGTAAGTGTATTGCATGCACTGATTTAGAGCTTGATAGGGTCATGCTATCTGGCAACCAGTATATTTATTTGCATTTAGTTTTTAGTCAGTACTTATAGATCTCACTAGAGTTTCTAACCATGATCAGTGTGCTGTTAGAATAAAATCTCTCTTTTTCAGTCAGGGTGGTCTTTTCACATAAATGTTTCAAGATATACAGCTGCCAATTTCAAGCTATAGATTATCTCTTTATAATTTCAACTCAGGATATTAAAGGATATTGATGAAATATCCAGTTTTATACAATATTTAAATAAATTATCCTCCAATTAAAATAAATTAATTAATTTTTAAAAAGAATTGACAAATTGTTGATAAATATAGTCTATTTGAAATTTCCTAATATTGGTTTTTAAATTATGGTGTCAGCATGGTTGCTTAAAAAAATAGTTGTATCCTCAAAAGCACTCCTCCCTCAACACCAATCTATTAAAAATCTGGTGTAGATTGGTCCCCAGCAATAATGTTGAAAATGATTTTTTAGAGTTTTTAATAATATCAAGATAATTAGTTATGAATAGCATAAGTGAACTGGAGAAGGCAATGGCACTCCACTCCAGTACTCTTGCCTGGAAGATCCCATGGATGGAGGAGCCTCGTAGGCTGCAGTCCATGGGTTCGCTAAGAGTCAGATACGACTGAGCGACTTCACTTTCACTTTTCACTGTCATGCATTGGAGGAGGAAATGGCAACCCACTCCAGTTTTCTTGCCTAGAGAATCCCAGGGATGGGGGAGCCTGGTGGGCTGCCATCTATGGGGTCGCACAGAGTCGGACACAACTGAAGCAACTTAGCAGCAGCAGCAGCATAAGTGAACTAGGTTGGTAAACCTAAAAAAGCCTTATTTATTTTATCCTAGAATACATGAAATATAAATATTTTGTAAAACTATATATTTTATATATATATGCATGTTTATACCAATGCATAATACATTATTATATACACCAATATGTAATGTATTCCATAATATATATGTGTGTTTATGTGGGTGTGAATATATGTACATGACATATATATAATGTAATGTGTATATGTGTATATATATCTAGAGAGAAAGATTTGTTTACCTATTTTCAAGATTTACTTATTAGCTTTATATTATCAGATATCACATCTATGAATTCATGCTGAACAATTACAGTGGATATATACTGTCCAAAATAATTTGTATTTTTCTATGCCTAAATTATTTGGAATATTATACATTTNTAATGTATTCCATAATATATATGTGTGTTTATGTGGGTGTGAATATATGTACATGACATATATATAATGTAATGTGTATATGTGTATATGTGTATATATATCTAGAGAGAAAGATTTGTTTACCTATTTGCAAGATTTACTTATTAGCTTTATATTATCAGATATCACATCTATGAATTCATGCTGAACAATTACAGTGGATATATACTGTCCAAAATAATTTGTATTTTTCTATGCCTAAATTATTTGGAATATTATACATTTGATTTATTTTAGTTATAAAATTGAACTTTATGCTAATTATTTTTGATGATTGTTTTAAAAGTACCATCTTTATGTATAAGGAGCCAGTGAAATCAATGACATTTCGTTCAGTTTGAATTTGGTCTACTTGATGACTGATTTTTTTATACATTCACACATTAATTAATATCATTAAAATTCACTATGTATCCTTATTCAAGTGGACAATACTAAAGGAAATATTCTTATCATTAAATGTCTTAAAGTGAATTTGCTCAGTCGTCTCTGACTCTGTGACCCCATGGACTATAGCCTACCAGGGTCCTCCGCCCATGGGATTTTCCAGGCTAGAGTACTGGAGTGGGTTGCCATTTCCTTCTCCAGGGGATCTCCCCGACCCAGGGATGGAACCCAGGTCTCCAGCATTGTAGTCAGATGCTTTACCATCTGAACCACCAGGGAAGTCTATTATTATCATTAAAGTCATATCAGATGACATCTGTAAGAAGTGGAGAGTTTTTTGAATTATATGAGAAACATACTGCAATATTTTATAGACATAATCAAATGTGTTTTCCTTATATTGTCATGTTAGTATACAGAAAATAGCTGACCATTTTATATTTTGATTAATAAAAACAAATGAGAGCTACCTCTAGTCAATAACTGCAAAAATAAAGATAAAAAGAAAAATTTTTTTTTTCATGTTAATAACAGTTAACTTCTAATAGGGTTTATAAAACTCAGGGATGACTCAACTTGTTAAAATATTGAAGGCTCTATAAGTTCATAAAAATTAGAACTCTTTAAAAGATCTAATGAAGAATTAAATACTTTTCTATTCAAGGAAAGAAGTTTTTACTGCTTAGTATCTCTTTTATTATAAAGACCAAGAGAGCTTTGCATGTGATGTATTTGGTTGGCAGTGCTCAGCAAATCTTTACCAACAGATTATAAGGTAGAAATAAACCTGTTCAATTATAAAAAGGAAAACTACACAATTAATTATTTAATTAATACATTTAGAGTCAAATTATGTGAAGAAATGAAATAAGCCTGTGTTTCATGTTACGGCAGGCATACAATAAAATAAGGTAGCTACAGCATTAAGGATACTGATAAAGAATTGGCGTATTCCTATATATTACTTTTAATATTTCCACAATCTATGGTCTTACTTAGTATTTATTAAATTAATTATTTGACTTGCATAGATAAAATATTATGCAAATGCATTTTCATGCAGCTTTGTGTGATATATTAGGGAAATATTGAATAGAGAGATCATATTTATTTTAGATATATAAACTGCTTCACTTAAATATCTTGAATGTACTAGTTAAAAGAAAATGTTAGATTTATGCCAGTTGAAAATTACATATTGGAGTGATTTAATTTGAGGCATAGACTTGTCATCACACTTCTCCTTTCACTCTTTCACCTGCTCATGTGGTGTGCATATGTAGAGTGTAATGTATACCTTTAGGTCCTATTCAAATAGGTATTTGTGTCTGAACAAATATTAAACATCCTATGTAACCAATTTATTTTTTAAAATGCTACCTTTTGATACACAGTAGCTCTTTCACTGCCTTTCACATAATATCTTTTGCAGTTATGTTTGCTATGATACAGAGCTATATATCAAAATGTGTTTGTCAAAATGGATTTGAATATTTCATTGTTGAGTTAAATGGTTTTAAAATATGTCATGCAAAATATTTATCAGAAAATATAAGTCCAGGCTCTGTAGAATATTTTAAGTATTCAAATATATCAACATTGTAATAATATATATCCAATCTGTTTGCATTTTTAATTTATTTATCCTCAACCTACAGAGTATTTAAAACTGTACATTTTCAGATGTAAAAAATTGCTCTCATTTCTCTTTTTTGTTAGATGCCATATATTTCATTATTAGGAATAAATTCAGAAAAACCGTGGATTTTTCATCTTTATTAAGGATCACTATGACAGTCTAAGTGTTTTTATTGTGTGATATGTCATCTGGTATTAAGATGCTAACAAAATTTTTGCAATCTTTTCCATGTTAGTAATACTTAAATATCCAGGTACTCATGGCATTTCACTTAGTAGTCATTCTCAATAGGGCGCATCACCTTACAGGGAGGTTTTTTAATACATATGGAGAGTTTTTTGGTGGTTACAATGAACAGAGTCTTTATGACATTTAAAGATTGGAGCGGTTAGATTAGCAAATCCTAAAATGTTTGGCAAGGCAGTCCCCCATTATGTTCAAGTTTCCTTTGTAATATATATGTAGGTAAATAATTTACTTACATGAGCCTGGGCTCCTTTTTTATTTTCCACTTAAGCACAAAATAGGTTTTATACATTTTGTATATACATTAAAATTTCCAGAAATGTATGTATAACGAAGGGAAGATCATAATTTTTCCCCTTTTGACTTAACCTGAAATAACCATTGTCCAAACCACATCACTAAAGGCAATGCCATGCTGGTTTTACCTGTCTATACAGGTAAATCAGTTGGTATTGATAGTATTTGCAATTACAATTATTAAACACAAAAGTTCAAACATTTGACTACTTCAATATGTCTTCCAGTTAATCATCCCCAAACACTAACATTTTGAAATATCTTACTTTATTTTTTTATTTTTTTAATATTAAATTAGACTAACATTTTTCTGTAGTTTGTATTTAGGTTTATTATCTAAGAATCTCACAGTTGAAGAGTAAATTTCTGTTTAAAAAAGTGCATATTGTTTTTGAAAAGTCTGTGAATAACAATAGAAAGTTATGCTTCACATAAGGCTTTCTGTAAAATTTTCATATTGAGGTATATAATATACATGAGGGCTTCCCTGGGGTTTCAATGGAAAAGAATCTGCCTGCCAATACAGAAGATGTGGGCTCTATCCCTGAGTTGGAAAGATCCCTGGAGAAGGAAATGGTAACTCACTCCAGTATTCTTGCCTGGGAAATCTGATGGACAGAGGAGCCTGGCAGGCTCCAGTCCATGGGGTCAAAGCGTCAGACACAACTTAGCAACTAAAAAACAAAAATAATATACATACAATAATGTGATGGATTTTAATTTAAATTTATAAACATTTACAAAATCTCAGTCAATATACCCCTGAAAGAGATAAACTCTTGCCTTCTTTCTTAATTCTATCACCAACACATTAGAGATATTTGTATTAGTTAGTATTGCCTGTTCTTGAACTTATTGATAAATGGCCCTCACATGTTTGTATATAGATTTTCCATTTTGAAACACTTTTCTGAAGTTTCTGCTTAGGGTTTTTTGGGTTGTTTGTCTTTTATTATTGATTTGTAAGAATACCTTATATAGGTAAAATACTCTAGATGAGTCTTTTATTGAAGATTATGTGTGTGTGTGTGTGTGTGTGTGTGTTAGCGAGCGTGTGTGTGACTACAGTTATTTGGGTTGCAAAGAGTCTGACATGACTGAGTGACTAAGCACAGCATAGCACAGTATGTGTGTGTGTGTGTGTGTGTGTGTGTGTGCAACACACACAGTTACAGTCAGTTTCAGTCATGTCTGACTCTTTGCGACCCTATGGACTGTAGCCCACCAAGCTCGTATGTCCATGGGATTCTCCAGGCAAGAATACTGGATTGAGTTGCCATTTCCTCCTCCAGGGGATCTTCCTGACTCAGGGATTGAACCCACCTCTCTGTTACATCTCCTGCATTAGTAGGCAGGTTCTTTACCTCTAGCACCACTTGGGAAGCCTATATATATAGGTATATTTAAGGAGAAGGCAATGGCAATCCACTCCAGTACTCTTGCCTGGAAAATCCCATGGATGGAGGAGCCTGGTAGGCTGCAGTCTATGGGGTTGCTAAGAGTCGGACATGACTGAGCGACTTCTCTTTCACTTTTCACTTTCATGCATTGGAAAAGGAAATGGCAACCCACTCCAGTGTTCTTGCCTGGAGAATCCCAGGGACAGGGGAGCCTGGTGGGCTGCTGTCTCTGGTGTCGTACAGAGTCGGACACAATTGAAGAGACTTAGCAGCAGCAGGTATATTTAAATATATACGATGTTATACTATGATAAATATTCTCACTAAGTTTCAGTTATGCCTTTTCATTCTCTGAATGGTGTCTTTTGATGAAAAAAGCAAGAGCATCCCAGAAAAAACATCTACTTCTACTTTATTGACTATACCAAAGCCTATGAGTGTTGTGAATCACAACAAACTGTGGAAAATTCTTCAAGAGATGGGAATTCCAGACCACCTGTCCTGCCTCTTGAGAAATCTGTAAGCAAGTCAAGAAGCAACAGTTAGAACCAGACACGGAACAACAGACTGGTTCCAAGTCGGAGAAGGAGCATGTCAAGACTGTATATTGTCACTGTGCTTATTTAACTTAAATGCAGAGTACCTCATGAGAAACACTGGGCTGGATGAAATACTAGCTGGAATCAAGATTGCCAGGAGAAATATCAATAATCTCAGATACACAGATGACACCACCCTTATGACAGAAAGTGAAGAAGAACTAAAGAGCCTCTTGATGAAAGTAAAAGAGGAGAGTGAAAAGTTGGCTTAAAACTCAACATTCAGAAAACTACAATCATAGCATTTGGTCCTATCACTTCATGGCAAATAGATGGGGAAACAATGGAAACAGTGACAGACTTCATTTTGGGGGCTTCAAAATCGCTGCAGATGGTGACTGCAGCCATGAAATTTAAAGATGCTTATAAGTTCCCCGGTGGCTCAGACGGTAAAGCGTCTGCCTACAATGCGGGAGACCCGGGTTCAATCCCTGGGTTGGGAAGATCTCCTGGAGAAGGAAATGGCAACCCACTCCAGTATCCTTGCCTGGAAAATCCGATGGACAGAGAAGCCTGGTAGGCTACAGTCCATGGGGTCGCAAAGAGTCGGACACGACTGAGCGACTTCACTTTCACTTTCACTTTATTTGCTCCTTGGAAGAAAATCTATGACCAACCAAGACAGCATATTAAAAAGCAGAGACATTATTTGCCAACAAAGGTCCATCTAGTCAAAGCTGCCGGGAGCCAGTGTGAGGAATCCCGCCCGTGACAAGGTCATGCGGTAGGAAGCCTGGCAAACGCAAGGCGTGTTCAGGTTTCAGGGGTTCCCCCTGGAATTTCCCGAGCATCCACCCCTCAAAGAATAAGGATCTGCCGGCCTTTGTACTCTGCTTTTCCACTCTTCTGATATTCTCTGGAAAAGTCAATTCAAGGCTTTAGTCTTCTGCATTTGAAAGGGATGTTTCAGGTAAATGCCCTCTGATAACTCTCTAGCTTGCTTGCCTAACAGGTTCCCTAGACCTCTTACAGCTTGTGAATTCTTACAGCCCCCAACCGTGAGAAGCACAAAGCTTAAAAGCATCTTAAAGAAACAGAGCCTTTTCTAAGGAGTTAAAAATTACATTGGTGAAGGTTTTCACTGTTGACTCAATGACTGCTGCCAGACCTCCATATTCTTTATCTTTTAGGCACCTGGGAGGATGTTAATCAATGTAAACGGGATATGGAAAAGGATAGATAGTAGTTTTGATGTTAGCAACACTAGACTTTTGAGTTAATTACTTTTCTTTGTTATATATCACTGCACTCCTCTTGTGTCCTTGCTATGTAAGAATGTAACTTTATTTAGTGCTTTCTGAGAGTGGCACCAGACTTTGGGAAGATCAACACAAATAAGTCTTCTGGTTAACAAACCCTTATCAAAATGTTAATTGGCCCTTTTGGGCTGGAAGATGATGTCAATGACCTAAGACTTGTGTATACAATTAGGTATGCAGAGAAAAAAGCCTGGTTTTGATAAGAGTCAGGGCTGCTGATGCCACATAATTTTGTATTGCCCATAAGGGTATATAAGGAGATTCTAGACAATAGGGGATGGAATCAGTCGCTGGACTGATTTCCCCCGTGTCTCCTCTTCCTACTTTAATTTCAGGCTGAATTCCCATCTGGAGCGGGCGGCTCATCATGTCTACTTACCTGCCCTGGCTTTTAAGTTCTGTGAGAGAGAGAGCCCAAGGAGGGGCACTTTCCGAGATTCAAACGGGCGCCGGTGGCCCCACGTAGATGATGCAAACTTCTTGTTTGAAGTTTTATTAGTTCAGCTCGTAAACCAAGTTATTCAGCCTCTTTTCTCCACTTAATTTTCCTACTATACTATCTCTTTCTAATCTACTCTTATATTAATAAATAAATAAATAAGTTTTCTTCACCGATGCCGTCCACGCTTCGAATTCCCTGGACCCCCCGGGGCTGGACCCCAGCACAAAGCTATGGTTTTTCCAGTAGTCATATATGGATGTGAGAGTTGGACTATAAAGAAAGCTGAGTGCTGAAGAATTGATGCTTTTGAACTGTGGTTTTGGAGAAGATTCTTTAGAGTCCCTTGGACTGCAAGGAGATCCAACCAGTCCATCCTAAAGAAGATCAGCCCTGAGTGTTCATTGGAAGGACTGATGTTGAAGCTGAAACTCCAATACTTTGGCCACCTGATGCGAAGAGCTGACTCATTTGAAAAGACCCTGATGCTGGGAAAGATTGAAGGCTGGAAGAGAAGGTGATGACAGAGGATGAGATGGTTGGATGGCATCACCGACTCAATGGACTTCAGTTTGCATAAACTCTGGGTGTTGGTGATGCTAACTCCAGGGAGGCCTAGCATGCTGCAATCCATGGGATTGCAAACAGCCGGACATGACTGAGTGACTGAATTGATGAAAGCATATTATACATTCAGTGAAGGAATTTCTGAATCATTTATTTTATTATTAGTTCCTTATTTTACCCTCCTTAAGAATTGTTTGCCTAGTAAACATTATGAAGGTAATCTATATTTTTCACTAGTTTTATTGTTTTGGCAATAGCATTGGCCCAGAGTACTATTGCAGTACACTGTGTGAGAATTTATGCAATAGGCATCAGAAATCATCTATTCAATTCCATTTGACAAATGTATGTTGAGTACCTTGCTGTGCAAAATTTAAGAAGAATATTTAAAAAATATGGTCAGATTCTCCTCATCCTCAAGAAGCATATGTCATAATATGGAAGGCAAAATAGATAATAAGTTTAAAGCATAGTAAAATAACTTCTTAATTTAAATAATTTACTGTTTGAATGTAAATATTGACCTGGAAATCATTGAAAGCTGCAAAGTTGTGCTAGTATTTAAATTGGAAATAGACAGGTGATAAATAATACAAGGATAAATAATATAAAGATAAAGGATATAATATAAATAGTATAAGGATAAATAAATAATATAAGGATATAAGAATACTTAAGTATACCTAAAGCCAAGGAGTGTTGGGGCACTTTAAGAAATGTAGGTTATATTCCATTGTATGTATGTACCATATCTTCTTTTTCTATTCATCTATCAGTGGACATCTAGGTTGTTTCTGTGTCCTGGCTATTGTAAATAGTGTTACAATGAACACTGGGTACATGTGTCTTTTTGAATTGTGATTTTCTCAGAGTATATTGCCCAGTAGTGGAATTGCTGTCTCATACAGTAGTTTTATTCCTAGTTTGTTGAGCAATCTCCATACTATTCTCCATAGTACCTGTTCAAATTTACATTCCCACCAACAGTGCTGTAAGTTTCCCTTTTATCCACATCTTCACCAGCACTTATTGTTTATTATTGGAGCATTATTCAGCCTTAAAAGGAACAAATTTGAGTCAGTTGTAGTGAGGTAGATGTACCTGGAGCCTGTTATACAGAGCAAAGTCCATCAGGAAGAGAAAAACAAATATTGTGTATTAACACATATAGATGAAATCTAGAAAAATAGTACTTAAAAACCTATTTACAGAGAAAAAAATGGAGATGTGGATGTAGAGAACAGACTTTTAGACACAGTAGGGGAAGGAGAGGGTAGGACAAATTCAAAAGAGTAGCATTGACATATATACATTATCATGTGTAAAATAGATAACTAGCAGGAAGCTGTTTGTAACACAGAGGTGGGGTGGAATGGGAGGAGAGGCTCAAATGCAGAGGAGATATATATATATATATATATGTATATAAAATTATGACTTATTTGCATTATCACAATATTGTAGAAAATTATCCTCCACTTAAACATTATAAAAAGAAAGAAATGTTGGTTAATGGATATAGATAAATTAAGATAAAAAGATAGTTTGAACACTTACAAAGACTATGTAAAAGACTCTGAAGTTTATGCTTTTGGCAGTTTATGTAAATGAAGTTCTCCATGTTAGGGAGTTATATAATTTGAGTTATGTTAAAATTTTAACACAAGGAAAGGATGGAGATGTCAAATTGAAGACACTTAAACAGGCTAACTGAGTGACCTCAGTTCAGTTCAGTCGCTCAGTCGTGTCCGACTCTGTGCGACCCCATGAATCACAGCCTCCCTGTTCATCACCATCTCCCGGAGTTCACTCAGACTCACGTCCAT
>SJYT01033675.1:0-18794 GCA_006410635.1 Cephalophus harveyi
TCAGATCTAGGCCCTTAAATCTATTCCTCACTTCCACTGAATAATCATAAGGGATTTGATTTAGGTCATACCTGAATGGTCTAGTGGTTTTCCCTACTTTCTTCAGTTTAAGTCTGAATTTGGCAATAAGGAGTTCATGATCTGAGCCACAGTCAGCTCCTGGTCTTGTTTTTGTTGACTGGATAGAGCTTCTCCATCTTTGGCTGCAAAGAATATAATCAATCTGATTTTGGTGTTGACCATCTGGTGATGTCCATGTGTAGAGTCTTCTCTTGTGTTGTTGGAAGAGGGTGTTTGCTATGACCAGTGCATTTTCTTGGCAAAACTCTATTAGTCTTTGCCCTGCTTCATTCCGCATTCCAAGGCCAAATTTGCCTGTTACTCCAGGTGTTTCTTGACTTCCTACTTTTGCATTCCTGTACCCTATAATGAAAAGGACATCTTTTTCGGGTGTTAGTTCTAAAAAGTCTTGTAGGTCTTCATAGAACCGTTCAGCTTCTTCAGCATTACTGGTTGGGGCATAGACTTGGATTACTGTGATATTGAATGGTTTGCCTTGGAAACGAATAGAGATCATTCTGTCGTTTTGGAGATTGCATCCAAGTACTGCATTTCGGACTCTTTTGTTGACCATGATGGCTACTCCATTTCTTCTAAGGGATTCCTGCCCGCAGTAGTAGATATAATGGTCATCTGAGTTAAATTCACTCATTCCAGTCCGTTTTAGTTCGCTGATTCTTAGAATGTCGATGTACACTCTTGCCACTTGTTTGACCACTTCCAATTTGCCTTGATTCATGGACCTGACATTCCAGGTTCCTATGCAATATTGCTCTTTATAGCTTCGGACCTTGCTTCTATCACCAGTCACATCCACAACTGGCTATTTTTTTTTGCCTTGGCTTCATCCCTTCATTCTTTCTGGAGTTATTTCTCCACTGATCTCCAGTAGCACTTTGGGCACCTCCTGACCTGGGAAGTTTCTCTTTCAGTATCCTATCATTTATCACATCTAAGATCCATAATACTGACTATGAAATATACCATTATTTTATGTAGCGCTGAATAATATGCTGCCAGTTACACCATGACATTTACTTTAAGACCCATTTCAATTTCAGAGAATCTAGAGAGAAAATATATACATACAGACATATGTACACACACAAACCCCTATGTGTGTGTACAGAACTTCCCAGGTGGTACTAGTGGTAAAGAACGCGCCTGCCAATACAGGACACATAAAAGATACGAGGTTGATCCCTGGATTGGGAAGGTCCCCTGGAGCAGGGCATGGCAACCCATTCCAGTATTCATGCCTGTGTCTTCATGGACAGAAGAGCCTGGCAGGCTGTAGTCCATGCAGTCACAAAGAGTCAGACATGACTGAAGCAACTTAGCAAACACACATGTGCATGTACATACATATGTAATTACTTATCTATATATCTGTTTTATAAATATTGGTGTGTATCCATACACATACAGTCATTTCTCGGTGTTGGATACCAAAATCCATGGATGCTCAAGTCCCTTACATGAAATGCTATTATAGTTGCATGAAATCTATGCACACCCTCCCTGTATACTTTAAATCATCTCTAGATTATTTATCATACCTAGTACAATGCAAATGCTATGTAAATAATTGCTTTATGGCAAATTCAAGTTTATTTTTTGGAATTTTCTGGAATTTGCTTTTTTGAATATTTTCAGTTTGAGGTTGGTTGAGCCCATAGCTTTGGAACCTAAGGATATGGAGGGCTGACTGTACATGTGTGTATGTACCCTGCTGCTGCTACTGCTGCTAAGTCGCTTCAGTCGTGTCCGACTCTGTGCGACCCCATAGACGGCAGCCCACCAGGCTCCTCCGTCCCTGGGATTCTCCAGGCAAGAACACTGGAGTGGGTTGCCATTTCCTTCTCCAATGCATGAAAGTGAAAAGTCAAAGGGAAGTCACTCAGTCGTGTCAGACTCTTTGCAACCTCATGGACGGCAGCCTTCCAGGCTCCTCCGTCCATGGGATTTTCCAGGCAAGAGTACTGGAGTGGGGTGCCATTGCCTTCTCCGGTGTGTACCCTAGAATCATGTAAATAAAATAAAATCTGGTTTGAAGAAAAATGTCTGATTCCTGCCTGCTCTCCTTACAGTATTAGCAGAGAAAGAAGAAAAAAAAGTATTGTTCAGAATTAGATACAAAGAGCTAGGAAGAAAAGGCACTTTGGTGTGGACCCCAGATGGTGGCAGTCGAATGGTAAACAGGCAAATCAGTAATTCTCAGCAACATGACTAAAGAATTACTCATTCATTGGTTATTAATTTAGTAATTAATATGTGTCAGGTACCATGCTTTTGAACTGTGGTGTTGGAGAAGACTCTTGAGAGTCCCTTGGATTACAAGGAGATCCAACCAGTCCATTCCAAAGGAGATCAGTCCTGGTGTTCTTCGGAAGGACTGATGCTAAAGCTGAAACTCCAATCCTTTGGCCACCTCATGCAAAAAGTTGACTCATTGGAGAAGAGTCTGAAGCTGGGAGGGATTGGGGTCAGGAGAAGAACAGGACGACAGAGGATGAGATGGCTTGATGGCATCACCGACTCGATGGACATGAGTTAGAGTGAACTCCGGGAGTTGGTGATGGACAGGGAGGCCCGGTATGCTGCAATTCATGAGGTTGCAAAGAGTCGGACACGACTGAGCGACTGAACTGAACTGATGATAACTTAAACAAAGGTGATGGCAGTGAAGATCAAGAAGACTGATGGATTCAAGAACTGTTTAGAAACAGTCAACAGGAAGTACTAATGAATTAGATATGGGGGTTAAGGGAGAGGAAGTAGTTAGGATGAGATCTGGTTTTTTGACTGTGCAATTGGAAGGTGTCATTCACAGAAACTGGGAACACGGGCAGAAGGTCTATCTGGGGAGAAATGGCTAGATGAAGGTATGACATGACTATCACAAACCCTGCCTCAGACAAGTTGCATGTGAAATGCCTTGAAGAGATCCAAGTGGAAATGTGGATCAGGCAATCGGATATGTGTGTATGAAGGTCAAAGGAAAGTCCCACTCCCCAAAATTTCTAAGACTGAAGACTGAGGACTCCAAACTGATATGGAATTGGCTGGTGGAGGGAAAAGAGCCTTGGAGTTCCCATATTTAATCCTTCCCTTAACTCAGTACCTAGTATAGTTGTTCCCGACCTATAGGCTACCTCTAGCTCTCAGAGCTGGGAGAATCAAGAAACTTCTTTCCTACTTGAAGCAGCAAAAACATTTCAAGATGTTTCAAGTTTGAACTCTGAATACATTTTTTCAAAGAAACATGACCATTTTGGTTACTGAACCAGTATTCTATCTCATATCTTCCAAGAGGAAAAATATTTTTAATTGTGTATGAGGGGAAATAAGCTTGAGATTGGCTATATTATTACCTCTGAAACAATATAATGTTAAAATTACAGCAAGTGAAAGCACTCATATGCATTTAAAAAATATTAACAGTTGCTCAGTGTACCAACTTAATAAAGATAACCTATCAGCCTCTGTTTCCTATTCTGTGAATATACATGCAGAAATTTTGTGCAGCTTAGAAGTTTTAACAAGCCTAACACAGTATTTGTTATTGCTGTTGTTTAGTCGCTCAGTCATATCCAACTCTTTGCGACACCACAGACTGTAGCCCACCAGGCTCCTTTGTCCATGGGATTTTTTTTGGCAAGAACACAGTATTTAGAACAAAGTAAATTCTATTATTCATTAAAAATATTTTTATATAAATTGAATTAATTTGTCTTTTCAGAGCAAAAGATGTATGTACTTCTCCATCTTGAGGAAGTACATAAAAGCAACTGTAAGCATTAAAAACTCACTTCTCTTCTCTGTCTACACTCTTCTCTATATTGGCAGTTTTCTTCTCTTGGGCACAACCAAATACTGTAAAAATACATTAATAACCCAATGCTGCTCTCTAGTGGTAAATATAGAATATACTTTATTACATGGTTTTGCTTTCTAATGCCCTTTCAAACAACGGAATTCTCAGAAAATCAGCAAGAGAAAATGTATATTACAGGTATAATTTCTTATTCAGTGATTGCTGACAGGAGACGAGTCACTCAGCACCTAGTCACTACTATTACTTTACGTACAAATATTTTTCATGGGGGAAAAAAAAGCACAAATTGATGTTTGTTTTAAAAGTAAATTCTTATCACTTGGTAGGTACCATAAGCTATTGCATTACTTCAAGTATATAGTCTGAGAAATAGCTTAGCCATACCAAATACACACATCCTTTAGCTTTAAAACTAAAGTAATATATCTCAATTCTTAAAAGAAAAATTTTGCCTTTTGTTTGAATTTGTTTAAATTTAGCATTTAAGTATGCTCTTATTTAGTTAATAAATTAAATTCAGTAGCCCAAAATTATATCATTATAATATCCTATTTTATGTTTGTATGCTCAGATGCTCAGTCGTGTCTTATTGACGCTTTGCGACCCCATGGACTGTAGCCTGCCAGGCTCCTCTGTCCATGGGATTCTCCAGGCAAGAATACTAGAGTGGGTTGCAATTTCCTACTCCAGAAACAATATCCTACACTTGTTGTATAACATTTACAGCTTGGTAAGTGTATTAGGAAGACACCGTATTATCTCCACAAGCCTAAGAAAATTTAAATCTATTGCTTTGAAAGTTTCGGTTAAATTGATTTTTTTTTCCCTAACTTGGAAAAAAATCCACTTGAATAAACAAACTGTTTGCTAAACAGTGTTCGGGATAGGACTAGGGGTAAGGGTAGGACTATTTATTCAACAAAAATAACTAGAATAAGAACAACAATATAAACAAACTTTGTAAGCGGATCCTTTCTCATGTGAAATAGCTTGATAATAATAGAATATTTTATAAATTCTTTATATACTACATCTCTCCAAAAAGGATTGGAGGAAATTTTCAACAAAAGAAATATAGAATCACATTAGCAAAACAGAAATAACATGAAATTCAAGAGAAATGAGAATGAAAATATAGTAACCAATTTGTTAACTAAGTGCTTCAAATATGAATCTGAGCTTCCTAGCAACAAGAGCAAAGAATTCATGATTTACATATTTTTTACAATGATGAGAAGAGTAAGGCTTTCTCATTCCTAAAAAAGATATTTTCTAGCCTTAATTCTAAATCTAATTTCTCATATGGACAACTAGTGATAACAAACTTATCAAGAATTACTGCAAATTCACAAATCAATAGATTTTATTTGCTTAGTTTTGTTTTGGATTTAGGAGAGGCCAAATGAACAGTTTAACTGATCTAACTTAACCCAAACTCAGAGCAGTGAATAGAGAACATGTCTTCAGATATGATTTCTCTCAGGAGACTCAGGATAAAAGTTGAACAGCATATAATTAAAAATATATAACCTTTAATTAGAGCTTAAAATCTGCTTTTTCATATTTAATTCATTTTTATTTCTAATGCATTTGTTAGGTTAAAGCTCCTTGAGTGTAAAGGTCTACTTCCACTCTCTTTCTATCTTTCACTGAGAAATGGTCATAGTGGACATTCAGTTAACATAAAAAATTTACTGATGATGAAACAAAACCTCATCACTAGTGGTTTTGTCTTTTAGGTGAAGGGTTATTTTATCTTCATTTTTACCTTATAACAGTCTCCTCCAGGAATGATTTCCTGAATATATACCAATGGACCTTCATTCCGGTTAATTCCTCCTAGGATCTTCAGACCAAGGCCTGTTTTCTTGGTAACTGTAATCATCTGAAAGGCAGGATCCCTAAGATAAAGTAAATTAGCATGCATAAATTAGCCTAGAGATGGTGGTCCACCAGGGAGACCCTGCCCAGAGATGGATACCTACTTTTTCTTTAAACTATTTGTTAAATTCTTAGAACTAGATAATTCAAAATACTCAGTACATACTAGCAAGGACATTATTAAAAGTATGATCATACAAAGACAATCAAATGAATTTTCTTAGCCTAATTTTCCTGTAAAATAAATCTAACTTTTCTGTAAACCAAACAAATTTTTGGTAAACCAAACAATAAGAGAAATTATAGCAATAATGCTTATTTCTTTGGAGTAGAAGAATACTTTAAAAATATTATTTAAACAAACAAAGATTTATTAAAGGTAACTGCAGAGACTTGTTTTTAACTGACTTTTTACTACACTTTAGGATTCCAAAATGAAACACTTTAATGAATTGGGTAAGTGAATTTTAAAAGACCCGCTTGTGGCCATTTTAAGCAAAATAAATATAACCTTCATTTGAATCTCAAAACAAAAACAAAACCTCAGTTTATCCTTGAAGAGTATTTTCCTTGTACAAAGCACATGCTCCAGCTGTGATTTCTGCTGGACATAAAAGTGATGCTATTAGGAAGGAAGGAACTGTTAAAAAGAATTCGGCAAAATGTACACCCTCCCCCCATCCCAAGTTGTGTTTCTGAATAGTGGTCAGAACAGACTTTACTGGTCCAAGAGAACTTGAATAAAGTATGAAATGAAGCTCAGGGCTTACTTATGGTGTAGTGGGTATTGTGCTAAGCAATATTCATTTAATATCTATAAAATCCCTAATATTATTACCCTCATTTTTCTAAAAGAACCCAAATCTGGGCAGGTTGACTTGGTGGCCTAAAGTTACAAAGCTGGAGAACAGCAATGTGAGCCTGGTCTATCTCGTTCCAGAGCCAAAGTATGGTCTAAGTAAGGTCTAAGATCTAAGAGCACCTCAACCTCGATGCTTCACTGGTACATCAAAGCCATTGTTGAATACAGGACTTCTAGCTGTCTTCAAATGTGCCATCACAGAAACCACTGTTAAAAAGAGTTAGTTCATATTTTACATAAGGTTACAGCTTTAAAAAATTTTTTATATTTATCTTCTGCCATACAAATTCTAGCTATATCTTTATGAGAACCTGTATTCAAAAGTTAAATCATAAAAAAGCATAATGAAAGAAATTAAAACTTTAAAAAACAAAACTCCCTATTTTTGAGTATTTTGATCTTTATATAGCACTTAGAGCATGTCCGTTATGGTTGTATTACACTGAATTCAACTCTAGGGTAAGAAAGCCTATGTGGTTACTAGGGTAATAGTCAGTTAGCTAGGAAAAAAGGCAGAAAATGTTCTATTGTCAGATTTCAAAATCTTTCTTGACGGGAGATTAGGCTGCAAGGAAATAAAGAGATGAAGCCTAGAAGCGGGGGAGATGAAGGAGAAAGGGGACAAAGATCTCATTAGGCACCTCCAACAACCTCTTAAACTGTCTAAATGTAAATTCCTCTCAGTGGGGTACACACGATCTCCAGCACACATTACTATTTCAGTAAAGTATTCCTCCTTTTCTAACCCCAGCGCAGAGTATCCATGATTAACACAGCAGTGTATTTACTTGCTAGGACCTTACTTTAAAATTCCCTCACTGTGGGACGTCCTTGGTAGTCCAGTGGTCAAGACTCTGTGTTCCCAATAAGGGGGCCTGGGTTTGATCCCTGGTCAGGGAACGAAATCCCACATGATGCAACTAAAACTCAACATAGCCAAACAAATAACTAACTAAATTTTTTTTAAAAAAGTCTCTCCTTGTTAAGAATTTACATTACTTAATTTTTTTGCAATTAAAAATAGTTCTGCTGCTCAAATTTAATCATAGTAAAAGAATCTACAAGCTAAATCCAGGCAGAAATACTACTTTCTACCTAATCAGATCAATGTAAATTGAGAACTTTGACAATATATGACAAGGCTTTAGGAAAGAGGTGCTCTTGCACATTGTTGGTGGTAATAAAAAATGGTACAACCTCTGAAATGGGGATTAGGTAATCTCTAATTTACCCTCGAGGCTTTCCGGGTGGCTCAGTAGTCAAGAATCCACCTGCTAGTGCAGGAGACATGGGTTTGATCCCTGGGTCAGGAAGATCCCCTGGAGAAGGAAATGGCAACTCACTCCAGAATTCTTGTCTGGGAAATCCCATAGACAGAGGACCCTGCGTCCATGAGGTGGCAAAGGAGTCAGACATGACTTAGCAACTAAACAACAACAACAACAATTTACCCTCTCATCTAACAAACTCATTTTTAGGAACCTTTCCCAAAGATAATTTGGTGACAAATATAAAATGACTTGTATACTAGGTTAGTTATTTGGCATAATTTGTAATCACCAAAAATTGCAAATAATTCAAATGTCCATCAAGAAGGTACTGGATAAATAAACTATGATATTGATATATTAAGAACAGAACACTATACAGTCACAACAAGGTATAAGGAAGAACTTTATAAACTGATATGAAGTGACCATCAGGATATAACTTTAGTTTACAAAAGGCCTGGTCAAAACATCATATATACAGGACTTCCTCGTGACTACGGCTTCCCTGATGGTTCAATTGGTAAAGAATCTGCCTGCAATGCAGGAGACTCTGGTTTGATTCCTGGGTAGGGAAGATCCGCTGGAGAAGGGATAGGCTACACACTCCATTATTCTTGGGCTTCCCTTGTGGCTCAGCTGGTAAAGAATCCACCTGCACTGCAGGAGACCTGGGTTCGGTCCCTGGGTTGGGAAGACCCCCTGAAGAAGGGAAAGGCTACCCACTCCAGTATTCTGGCCTGGAGAATTCCATGGACTGTATAGTCCATGGGGTAGCAAAGAGTCAGACAGGACAGAGGGACTTTCTCTTTCACTTTCCTGGTAACTCAGTGGCAAAGAATCCATCTGCCAATGCAGGAGACACAGGTTCAACCCCTGGGCCAGGAGGATCCTGCAAGCCACAGAGCAACTAAGCTTGTGCACCACAACCATCCAGCCTGTGCTCTACAAGAGAAGCCCACCACAGTGAGAAGCCCACGCACCACAACTAGAGAGCAGCCCCAGTTCTCTGCAGCTAGAGAAAAGCCCAAGCAGCAACGAGGACCCAGCACAGCCAAAAATAAATAAAGACAATTATTTCTAGAAAAAACAACAAAAAATACCACTATATATAATACACTACATTTTTGTTAAGAATGCACTGGTGAGTGGAGCCTGGGATATTGGGTGTTTTGGAACATCTTGCCTTAGTAATATATTTCTCATTAGCTTTATTTTGCCTTAAGAAGCTGAATAAAACTCTGCTGGCACAGAGCAAAGCTGTTCAGTACCAGTGCATGGAGCACTGTGGACAGAATTCATCAACACAGCTGGGCCTGGCTTATGTCCCTAGGAGACTGGAGCTTCCCAGTGCTCCCAGGAGGAGGCATCAGAGAAAGATACACTGAGTTTAACTGACCTGACACCATTCTCTAGGAAAGACCTTAAAACTTGAGTCAGCACTGGTGTACACTCGTTTACTACGTAAGCAAGAGCAGAAGAATGTCTAATGTCCAGTAGAACTTTATACAGAATAAACAATCGTTTTGAGAAAAAATATAATTATATACACACATATATATGACATATATATATATATTCACATGGATATATATTTGCTCATTCAAAGCGAAACACTGAAAAAGAATTAAGAAGAAAGATGGTATTTATAGGAGAAAGAGGGCACAGAAAGAAGGATAAGACTGAAAGGAGACCTTCTCTGAATATACTTTGTTATATGTGTGTCACATGTTTGCAGAATTGCCACCAATTCTTCCCATCTCTGTCTGGAGGCCCCCAGAATGTGGCTTTACTGTTCCTTCCATTAAAAAGTAAAGTCTGTAACTCTAGACCTTGAATTCAGACTTGTTACCTACATTGTTTCAGTCAATGGTGCATAAGCAAATGTGAGGAAAACAGACATTTGAAAACCACTTCTGCTTGCTGCTGGGAACCACTCTGCACCACCTGAGAAAGCCTGAGCTCACTGCCTGGAGGAGGGGAGACTAGGCTGAAAAAGACCTCACCCATCCAACCTTCTAAACAAGGCCCCAGAACACATCAGTGAGGCCATCCTACAGGATCCGGTGCAGACTGGAACTGTCCTCAGAATCATGACAAAGAATAAATGCTTGCTTGTTTTAAGGTATTAGAGCTTGTTTGTTACTCAGCAAATGTTAATTTTATATTATGTTATAGTTATACAGGAATTATAAAATATTTTCGTTATTTAAAAAATCAGACCAAATATTTAAAAATACAGTTCTATAAATAATTCTAAAGAGAATGCAGGATTTACCCTATACCTTGATTTACAATGAAAGGTAATTACTGCCCAACCTTTTTATTACCACTATCTTACACCACAGGTAGTTAGCTGTATGAAACTTTCCCCCAACATTCATTAATATTCTACATATTTTAAACTATGATACTTCAAAACATATTAAATTTAATTTAGAAATTACTTTTCAAGTAGACTGGATGATACTACAGAAGATGTATTTTTATTCATGGTTTCACCACAACTGTAGCCTTGGATTTAACAGCTGCGTAAATGAAGATCTTGATGAAGAGTCTATAAATTCTTCTTTTTCCTAAGATTGGAGAGTAGAAAATAAATTGTCATATCTTAGAACAGTCAAATTTGATTTCAGCTTTGCATAAAAACATTATATATACTTGGCATGTAAACAATATGTGCCTGTGTATAGATGATGGATATATTTTATATATTTTAGGCTATGGCATTTTAGTCACTGCTGATAATATCTGAGAACTGTAGAGACAGTTCTATAGATAGATAGCTAGATGGAGTTACAGGACTACATCTATATCATTATATAAAAATCTGCATTTTCTAGCAGAAGTGAAGAACACAGTTTTGAGTATCAGGCAACTATTGTAGCTTCCACCATTACTAAGCTTAAAAACCACATAATAATAAACTGAGAAGAACGTCTCTTGTGAGCACAAAGCTAAGAATTTTATAGTCAGATTGTCTGCAAAATAATTATACAATACACTCTGAAAAAATTCATATTGTCTCACCCAACTATCTTGAGGGACTTCCTGCAGATCTTACATTACTCTGACTCATATTACTCCAAGAGCTTCTTAAATGCTTTCCTATAAAAAGAAAAAAAATACTATTCTTAATGTCTTATATAGCTCCACTTGAAAATTACAGAGACTAGTACAGTTTCATTTAATTGAAAAAACTGTATTTGAACAGAGATTTACCACTTCTGCATAGGAAATACACATGAAGTACAAAAACTTGAGGTTGAAAAAGACATCAGGATCATTAAGCAACAACCCTCTTATTAAGGAAATGAGTAGTTAGATTCAGTGGAGAAGGAAATGGCACCCCACCCCAGTATTCTTGCCTAGAGAATCCCGTGGATAGAGGAGCCTGATGGGTTGCTGTCCATAGGGTCGCACAGAGTCAGACACGACTTACGTGACTTAGCAGCAGCAGCTAGATTCAGAGATTGTGTTCTTTCCCTGTGCAAATGAGAAATAGTCAATTGTTGTTTTCCCAGCTAGAACTCAGACTTCAGAGCCCACAGCATGGAACCTGACATCAGACAAGCCTGGGTTCCAATCTGAGCTTCTAGGCTCCTTCAAGTGTCAGTTTCTTCATAGGTACAGTAGGTAGTAGTGATGGTTTTAATACACACGTCAAAATGTACCAAACTGTCTCAGAAGAAATATGTGCTATCTGTTATAAATCAAAAATACCTTAGTAAAGTTAAATTTTTAAAAAAAATCTGATTTCAGTTAAGAGCGTCAGCGTGACTTTGGCATGTGTCTTCTTTCCCTCTAAGCACCCACTAATACAAGAGTAAAGAGTTACAAACAGTATAAACTCAATGTTAAAGAAAAAATTGAAAGAAAAGCCATGAGATGAAAAATTTTAATTAATTTCTAGAAGACAAAAAATAGACAGTAGGATGATAATTGGTAAAAAGAGGACTGAAGAAGCTGAAAGCTAGGGAAAGGTTTTGTAACACTTTTAAGTTTGAGCACACATAAAGAAAATGGTAATATCTGTAGGGTGTACTGGGATAAACAGAGGTGGCATTTACACCTCTAAGAAGCCCAAGGGCAACCACTAACTCAGCACACCATATCTCGTTCATGGCAAAATTCTGACCTCAAAAACAGCTAGAGCTATAGATCAACCTATCTTGCAGAATCCCACAGAGGCTGAGGACTCAGGACCCATAGTTTTAAGCAGAGAGAAAATGAGGTAGAGAATTAAAATCTCTTCTCCAACTATTTATGTGAAAGAAACCCTAGATTTTTCCACCAATAAATTAAACAGACTCTGAAGAAGCACCAACTACCTTCTGGGATCCTAACACAGAGTTGTATCACTGGCCTGGGTGTTAAAAACCTGCTTCAACTTTCACAGCCCCTGTGGTGGCAAGCGACAGAAACTGTGGGGGCATGCGCATCAACAGCAGCAGGAAAGGGAAGCCACCAAGCAACACTGCTGTCAGTAGCAAGAGTCCAGTGGCCAGGAAGCAAGAAGTTTACTCAGTATCCCACGGAGGAAGCAGGGGGAGCTTGAGGGAAGAGCTTAAAATCCTAGGGCTTGTCAGAGTAATGACCCAAGTCAAGCAGTTTTATGGACTGCTACATCAGTCCACAAGACTAAGACAGCTGTATCAGAGGGTTCAATTCTAAAAGTAAGTTTTTATAAATACATTGGAGACTGCTTTATTAATACATGTTTGGAGAAGATTCCCAACCCTTCAGTGATGAAGTTTTGATATTACAATATTAGCAACTACCATTTGGCATCATGCGTCACACACTATGCTAAGTATTTCAAATGTATTTATCTTATTTAATACCATGGAAAATACATTAGATTTAAGTTAAAAAAGAAAAAAGCAGAGTTCAAATGGCAATACTGCTATATGGCAGCCATATAGTCTTAGAAAGTTACCTAACTTCCTGGCATCGCTTCATATTAAGGTAAGGACAGTAACACCTAGTTCAAAGGGTTGCCAGGAGGATTAAAGGACATGTAAAAAACTGAGCCCTCTTCAGTGTTACCAAAGCAAGTAAGATCTGGTAGTGATTTGTCTTAACAGGGCACTGGGTCCCTGGATCATGGATATCTAAGCATAATGGACGTGTCACTGTTAAATTTTATAATAGATTCCATATAGTGTCACTTAAACTTTCTACCACTTTAAAGTATTAAAATGAAATTTCAGTTTTTAAATTATTTCATTCACCTAACATACCTGACATTGTCTTAAGTGCTGGAGGTAAAAAAACAAAAAGCAAAGAGTCTATCCCTAGAGATAATCAAATGAACAGACATCAGGAGGGTGCTGAGTGCCCTGACAGTGGTATGCACTGGGTGCTGGGGACTTGGAGGAGTCATCACGCAACATCAATACAGCCAGGCATGCTACTAGAGCATTTTACCCTCTGAGGAGCACCAGAAGATGGGTAATATGCACCCATTTTACATTAAAAAAAAAAAAAAAAAAAATCAGTTAATGGAGAAACTATGTGACTTGTCTATGACCACAATGCTAAATAGCTGTAAAACAGAATTTGAATCCAGTTCTACCTGGCTTCAAACGCAAGCTTTTTTTCACTGTAGCATGCTGGAAAATTAATTAATGTGGAAAAATGTTATCCTCCAACAAAGTAGGAAAAGAGTGTTAGTTAATGTAGTAATAGGCTGGTTCTCTTTTATGAAAATGATGTTGCTGCTGCTGCTGCTGCTAAGTTGCTTCAGTCGTGTCTGACTCTGTGTGACCCCAGAGACGGCCGCCCACCAGGCTCCCCTGTCCCTGGGATTCTCCAGGCAAGAACACTGGAGTGGGTTGCCATTTCCTTCTCCAATGCATGAAAGTGAAAAGTGAAAGAGAAGTCGCTCAGTCGTGCCCGACTCTTCGCGATCCCATGGACTGCAGCCTACCAGGCTCCTCCATCCATGGGATTTTCCATGCAAGAGTATTGGAGTGGGGTGCCATTGCCTTCTCCCGAAAATGATGTTAGGTTGGTACAAAAGTAATTGTGGTTTTGGACTGTGAATTTCAAATCATTATAACTAGGTTCAAACACATATTAATCAAAACAGGAACCATTACAATCAACCCATTTTTGCCAATGAGAAACAAGTTTGTTTATTCCTGTAGTTTACAAATTCATGCTGTGGGATTCAATAAACTCTTGGAAAGCATTTTCTGCATCCTGCTGGTTGTGGAAACGTTTTTCCTGCAAAACATTCAGATGCTTGAAGAAGTGGTGATCAGTTGGCAAGAGGTCAGGTGAATATGGTAGATGAGGCAAAATTTTATAATCCAATTCGTTCAACTTTTGAAGTATTGGTTGTGCAATGCGTGGCTGCGTGGTGGTGTGCAGAACTGGGCCCTTTCTATTGATCAAAGCTGCTGCAGGCCTTGCAGTTTTTGGTGCATTTCATCAATTTGCTGAGCTTACACTTCAGATGTAATGGTTTCATGGGAATTCAGAAAGCTGTAGTGGATCAGACAGGCCGCAGACCAACAAACTGTGGCCCTGACCTTTGTTTGGTGCAAGTCTGGTTTTGGGAAGTGCTTTAGAGCTTCTTCTCCGTCCATCCAGAGCTGGTCACTGCCGGTTGTTGTATACTACTCACTTTTCGTTACACGTCACAATCCCATTGGAAAATGGTTCACTGTAGTTGCACAGAGAAAAGGAAGATGACAGTTCAAAATGACAAGGTTTTTGATTTGTAGTCAGCTCTTTGAGGCACCTACTTAGCGAGTTTTTTCATCTTTCCAATTTGCCTCAAATGGATTTGCTTCAACAATGACCTTAGACTGGTCAATGTTGAGTTCTTTGGCAATTTCTTGTGTAGCTGTAAGAGGACCAGCTTCAATGATGACTCTTAGTTGGTCACTGCCAACTTTCAATGGCCAGCCACTACGCTCTTCATCTTCAAAGTTCTTGTCTTCTTTGCAAAACTTCTTGAACCACCACTGCACTATATTTCTGTTAGCAGTTCCTGGGCCAAATGTGTTATTGATGTTGTGAGTTGGCGCTGCTGCCTTATGATACATTTATAAAACTGAATAAGAAAACTGCTCATATTTCCTTTTGTCTAACATCATTTCCATAGTCTGATCACAATGCTATGAGACTAGATATCACCTACAGGGGGAAAAAAAACTGCAAAAAACACAAACTCAAGAAGATTAAACAATACATTTACGAATATATTAAACAATAAATAACGAAGAAAATACTGAAGTAAGAAAAGAAATCAAAAGATTCTTAGAAACAAATGACAATGAAAACACGATGACCCCAAACCTATGAGATTCAGCAAAAGCAGTTCTAAGAGGGAAGTTTATAGCCATACAATCATACCTCAAGAAACAAGAAAAGCATCGAATAGACAACCTAACTCTACAACTAAAGCAGCTGGAGAAAGAACAAAAACACCCCAAAGATAGCTGAAGGAAAGAAATCATAAAGATCAGAGCAGAAATATATGAAAAAGAAATGAAAGAAACAATAGCAAAGATTAATAAACATAAAAGCTGGTTCTTTGAGGAGACAAACAAAACTGACAAACCACTAGCCAGACTCATCAGGGAAAAAAGGGAGAAAAATCAAATCATCAAAATTAGAAATGAAAAAGGAGACGACACAACAGAAAACACAGAAATCACAGGATCATAAAAGAACATTATGAGCAACCATATGCTAATAAAATGGACAAGCTAGAGGAAATGAACAGATTCTTAGAAAAGGTCAACCTCTGAAGACTGAACCAGGAAGAAAAAGAAATTATGAACAACCCAATTACAAACACTGAAGTTGAAACAGAGATCAAAACTCTCCCAAAATACGAAAGCCCAGGACCAGATAGGTTCACGGGGGAATTCCATCAAACGTTTAGAGAAGAGTGAATGCCTATTTGTCTGAAACTCTTCCAAAAAATTGCAGAGGAAGGAACACTTGCAAACTCATTCTAAGAAGCCACAATCACCCTGATACCAAAACCAGGCCAAGACAACACCAAAAAAAGGAAATTACAGGCCAATATCACTAATGAACATAGATGCAAAAGTCGTCAACAAAATTCTAGCAAACAGAATTCAATAATACATGAAAAAGCTCATCCATCGTGATCAAGTCAGGTTTATTCCAGGGATGTAAGGATTCCACAATATATGCAAATCAATCAAAGTGATACACCATATTAACAAATTGAAAAATAAAAACCATATGATCATCTCAATAGATGCAGAAAAACTTTGGACAAAATTCAGCATCCATTTATGATAAAAACACTTCAAAAAATGGGCATAGAAAGAACCTACCTCAACACAGTGAAGGCTACATATGAAAAGCCCACAGCAAAAAAATATTCTCAATGGTGAAAAACTGAAAGCATTCCTCTGAAGAACAGTAACAAGACAAGGGTATCCACTCTCACCACTATTATTCAACATAGTTTTGGAAGTCCTAGCTAGGGCAATAAGAGAAGAAAAATAAATAAAAGGAATGCAGATTGCAACCTAGTATCTACTAAACAGGTGAATAAGTCAGAAAGAGAAATATAAATATCATATACTGACACATATATATGGAATCTAAAGAGATGGCCAAAGATGGAGAAGCTCTATACAATTTCAGCAAAAACATGACCGGGAGCTGACTGTGGCTCAGATCATGAACTCCTTATTGCCAAATTCAGACTTATATTGAAGAAAGTGGAGAAAACCACTAGACCATTCAGGTATGACCTAAATCAAATCCCTTATGATTATGCAATGGAAGTGACAAATAGATTTAAGGAACTAGATCTGATGGAGTGCCTGATAAACTATGGATGGAGGTTTGTGACACTGTACAGGAGGCAGGGATCAAGACAATCCCCAAGAAAAAGAAATGGAAAAGAGCAAAATGGCTGTCTGAAGAGGCTTTACAAATAGCTGTGAAAAGAAAAGAAGCAAAAAGCGAAGGAGAAAAGGAAAGATATACCCATTTGAATGCAGAGTTCCAAAGAATAGCAAGGAGAGATAAGAAAGCCTTCCGCAGTGATCAGTGCAAAGAAATAGAGGAAAACAACAGAATGGGAAAGACTAGAGATCTCTTCAAGATGATTAGAGATGCCAAGGGAACATTTCATGCAAAGATGGGTACAATAAAGGACAGAAATGGTATGGATCTAACAGAAGCAGAAGATATTAAGAAGAGGTGGCAAGAATACACAGAAGAACTGTACAAAAAAGATCTTCACCACCTAGGTAATCACGATGATGATGTGATCACTCGTGTAGAGCCAGACATCCTGGAATGTGAAGTCAAGTGGGCCTTAGGAGGCATCACTAAAAACAAAGCTAGTGGAGGTAATGAAATTCCAGTCGAGCTATTTCAAAACCTAAAAGATGATGCTGTGAAAGTGCTGCACTAAATATGGCAGCAAATTTGGAAAACTCAGCAGTGGCCACAGGACTGGAAAAGGTCAGTTTTCATTCCAATTCCAAAGAAAGGCAATGCCAAAGAAAGCTCACACTACCGCACAACTGCACTAATCTCACAGGATAGTGAAAGTGAAAGTGAAGTCGCTCAGTTGTGTCCAACTCTTTGCTACCTGTGGACTGTAGCCCACCAGGCTCCTCTGTCCATGGGTATCTCCAGGCAAGAATACTGGAGTGGGTTGCCATTTCCTTCTCCAGGGGATCTTCCTGACTCAGGGATCAAACCCAGGTCTCCCGCGATGCAGGCAGACGCTTTAACCTCTGTGCCACCAGGGAAGCCCCAAGACAGTGAAGTAATGCTCAAAATTCTCCAAGCCAGGCTTCAACAATATGTGAATGGTCAACTTCCCAGATGTTCAAGCTGGTTTTAGAAAAGGCAGAGGAACCAGAGATCAAATTGCCAGCCAACATCTGCTGGATCATGGAAAAAGCAAGAGAGTTCCAGAAAAAAAACACCTATTTCTGCTTTATTGACTATGCCAAAGCCTTTGACTGTGTGGATCACAATCAACTGTGGAAAATTCTGAAAGAGATGGGAATACCAGAACACCTGACCTACCTCGAGAAATCTGTATGCAGGTCAGGAAGCAACAGTTAGAACTGGACATGGAACAACAAACTGGTTCCAAATAGGAAAAGGAGTACATCAAGGCTGTATATTGTCACCCTGCTTATTTAACTTATATGCAGAGTATATCATGAGAAACACTGGGCTGGATGAAGCACAAACTGGAATCAAGATTGCTGGGAGAGATACCAATAACCTCAGATATGCAGATGATACCACCCTTTTGGCAGAAAGTGAAGAAGAACTAAAGAGCTTCTTGATGAAAGTGAAAGAGGAGACTGAAAAGTTGGCTTAAAGCTCAACATTCAAAAAACTAAGATCATGGCATCTGGTCCCACCACTTCATGGCAAATAGATGGGGAAACAGTGGAAAACAGTGACAAACTTTATTTTTGGGGGCTCCAAAATCCTGCAGATGGTGATTGCAGCCATGAAATTAAAAGACGCTTACTCCTTGGAAGGAAAGTTATGACCAACCTAGACAGCAAATTAAAAAGCAGAGACATTACTTTGCCAGTAAATGTCCATCTAGTCAAGGCTACGGTTTTTCCAGTAGTCATGTACGGATGTGAGAGTTGGACTATAATGAAAGCTGAGCACCAAAGAATTGATGCTTTTGAACTGTGGTGCTTGAGAAGCCTCTTGAGAGTCCCTGAGAGCAAGAAGGTCCAACCAGTCCATCCTAAAGGAGATCAGTCCTTAAAGTTCATTGGAAGGACTGATTTTGAAGCTGAAACTCCAATACTTTAGCCACCTGATATAAAGAGCTGACTCATTTGAAAAGACCCTGATGCTGGGAAAGATTGAGGGCAGGAGGAGAAGGGGA
>SJYT01033675.1:25880-88028 GCA_006410635.1 Cephalophus harveyi
CTCCAGTACTTTGGCCACCTCATGCGAAGAGTTGACTCATTGGAAAAGACTCTGATGCTGGGAGGGATTGGGGGCAGGAGGAGAAGGGGACGACCGAGGATGAGATGGCTGGATGGCATCACTGACTCAATGGATGTGAGTCTGAGTGAACTCCGAGAGATGGTGATGAACAGGGAGGCCTGGCGTGCTGCGATTCATGGGGTCGCAAAGAGTCGGACACGACTGAGCGACTGAACTGAACTGATGCAGATGACACCACCCTTATGTAGAAAGAGAAGAACTAAAGAGCCTCTTGATGAAAGTGAAAGAGAAGAGCGAAAAAGTTGGCTTAAAGCTCAACATTCAGAAAAGTAAGATTATGGCATCTAGTCCCATCACTTCATGGCAAGTAGATGGGGAAACATGGAAACAGTGACAGACTTTATTTTGGGGGGCTCCAAAATCACTGCAGATGGTGACTTCAGCCATGCAAGCCACAGCCCAAACCAGTGGGAAACAACAGATTAATTGGTTCAAAGAAGCAGTCCTAGTCTTCTTGAAAGGAGATCATTAGACCAAGAGCTCACTGCTCACACAGGTTTCCTGAGACTGACTGCCCTCTGCTTGGTAAGCAATGCTATCCTATGTACCCCTTTGTGCTAAATGCTTATTACAGTATGCCTACCAAGCCAAGGCCTCTGCTTTAATGGCATATACATGTTTCATTGGGAGATAATAAAAATGGAAACAACATGAGCTAGTTTCAGATACTGAAAGGTAACAGATCATATGTGACTAGACAGAGGAGAGTTAATTTAAATTCCAGCGGAGATCCACATAATAGATGAGGCAGGAGAAAAATAGGGACCCAGTATTTCAGGTGGAGAACAGGTATCAAGGCAGCAAAAAGTTTGGAGTGTTTACAGAACAAAAAGAGTGTGGCGGTATCATGGTGGATGGGGAGAGAAAAATGAAGTCAGAGCAGCAGGTAGGGTCTTAGAATCTTAGGGGTCATTGTAAAGAATATGAATTTTTGCTTGATCTTATTTCATACAATCTGACTATTCTCAGAAGACCCGCATTTGCTTTTTGCCTTATCTCTTAACTTCTGCTCACTCTAGGTAGGCTGACTGAACCCTAGCCTGAATTATGTCAAAATGTCGGTCAGGTCATCTGAGATATAATCAATCTGGGGGAAAGGGACAGTACAAAATGAAAATGTAAAGCTCCTTGTTAAAAAAAAATTATTAACAACTTCAAGATAGTGACAGCAGAGCATTAAACTAAGTACATGGTCCAACTAAGTAAGAGGCCCGTTTAAGAGCAAGTCCCTGTGTGACTGACTGCACAGTTCACAAACCCATGAGGCTGGTACTGATCTTGAAGACCATTACTTGAAAAAAAAATCCCACTGCTGGGCATACACACCGAGGAAACCAGAATTGAAAGAGACACGTGTATTCCAATGTTCATCGCAGCACTGTTTATAATAGCCAGGACATCAGCAGATGAATGGATAAGAAAGCTGTGGTATATATAGCCAATGGAGTATTACTCAGCCGTTAAAAAGAATACATTTGAATCAGTTCTAATGAGGTGGAAGAAACTGGAGCCGATTATACAGAGTGAAGTAAGCCAGAAAGAAAAACACCAATACAGTATACTAATGCATATATATGGAATTTAGAAAGATGGTAACGATAACCCTGTATGCGAGACAGCAAAAGACACAGATGTAGTGAACAGTCTTTTGGACTCTGTGGGAGAGGGGGAGGGAGAGATGACTTGGGAGAATGACACTGAAACATGTATAATATCATATAAGAAACGAATCACCAGTCTAGGTTCGATGCATGATACAGGATGCTTAGGGCTGGTGCACTGGGACGACCTAGAGAGATGGTATGGGGAGGGAGGCGGGAGGGGGGTTCAGGATTGGGAACACGTGTACAACTGTGGTGGATTCATGTTGATGAATGGCAAAACCAACACAATACTGTAAAGTAAAAAAATAATAATAAAATAAAATATGAAAAAAAAAATGCCTTTTACTGATAAATGACTTCTGTTTTCATTTCACCTTAACTGACAATCATATAAACTTATTCAAGACCTTTTAAATGGAGTAGCCTTTCAAACATGGTATTTAAAGGAAGCTGCCAGGAAATAAGAAACTAGCATATTAAGACTTACTGAGAGAACTTCATGCCACTATTGTGCACTAAGCAGAAAACATAATAAACACAGTAAACATACTAAACACATGGTAAAGATACTAAAAAATGTAATTACAAACCAAATTTTAAAAACAATACATCTTTATAATCTTTGCATCTTCAGAAAGCCTAAAAAACCAATAATCAGATAAGAAAACATTATGACTATCAAACCATTTTTTTTTTCCATTTTTCCTTCTTTTCCTACCTTCAGCTATTTCACTCAACTGTCACCCCTCCTAAATGGTTTGTATGAAAAATAACCTACTATTTTACCTACTATGTAAAACTGGACATGATCATAGGTGAGTAGAAAGGGTTCATAAGATTCAATTATTTATTGCTAAAAAATGATATTACAAATTAAAGGTGCCAAGTCTGAGATGTCAGTCCAGACCCTGATATTTTAAGTTTGAAATAAACATCTCTACCTGCAGGAAAGGGCTGTACTAGCCTTGCCTAAGATGTCCCCATTTCATTCATGGTAGAAGCCATTACTTAGCATTAATTATCAAAATGATTTATGCAACGTCACAAGCATATTCAGGCTCATTAAGAACTGCAGTCAACACTGTTCTCCTGCTATCAAGATTACTGTACCTTGGAAAAGAGTAATTTCATTTGCAACTAATTATAAACAAAAATCCAAAACGAAGACATTATTATTGACAAATTTATGCTGCTACTTGTTGATACATTGCAGGGTTGCCTGGAAAAAAAGAATGGTCAAAGGGAATGCTTTGTTGGTTTCAGTGACATTAACAGTTGCATGGGGTTTGAGTCTATGCTGTAAGGAATTTAAAATATGACACGTTTTCAAGCTAAAACAGATGACAGTCTAGTGTAAGAACTAAGGTAGTTATAGATGAAAGAAAAAGACTGGCAAACGTTCTCATAACACAAGAATAAATTTTCAGAATCAAAGAATCTTGAAATTTTTGTGCCAAAGTAGAAGAGTCAGAAGATATTTTTTAATTTTTTTTTTTTGGTTTGTAATTTTCTGGCCCTGTGACCACAAGTTAATCAATTACTCTTTCAAGGTGACCGTCATCACTCACCTGGACTACTGCAATTGCCTCCTAACTGTTCTATTTTCTTTTTTGCTCCCTTCCCCTTACTCCACTCTCCATTCCAAAACCAGTATCTTTTTAAAAATGTGAATCAGATTTCACTTGTAAGCTTCATATTATTTTTAGAATAAAATACAAACCCTTGATACTCCAGTTAAATTAAAAAAAATATAAACCTTGGACATGGCCTAAAAGGCACTATTACGTGGCCCTGTATACCTGCTCTGACCCATTTCTTATCACTTTTCTTCCTGCTCACAATGCTAGGAACACTCTGGCCTCCTTTTTGTTTTTCAGTGGTAAGTAGCTCTTTCTTGCCTAATAGCCTTTGCATGACTTAGAAATGTCATTGGTAGGTTGCTCCTTATCATCACCTAGGACTAGGCTCAAATAGACCTTTCTTTAGTGCCCCTCCTCTTGACTTTCAATCACACTGTACTGATTGTTATCTGAAATTCTCCTGTATCTGTTACTTGCCTTTCTCCTGAGTCCCTTCAGTAAAAGGACACATTCTATAACTGATCTTCTTTGACTTTCTCTGTGCTGTAGCCCCAGTGCTGCTACTGCTAAGTCACTTCAGTCGTGTCCGACTCTGTGCGACCCCACAGACTGCAGCCCACCAGGCTCCCCCGTCCCTGGGATTCTCCAGGCAAGAACACTGGAGTGGGCTGCCGTTTCCTTCTCCAATGCATGAAAGTGAAAAGTGAAAGTGAAGTCGCTCAGTCATGTCCGACCCTCAGCGACCCCATGGACTGCAGTCTTCCAGGCTCCTCCATCCATGGGATTTTCCAGGCAAGAGTACTGTAGCCCCAGTAGGTAGAACGATGTCTGGCCCACAATAGTACAATAAATGTTGAATGATTTGAAGTCATTTAACTTCTCAGGATTTCAGTTTTTTCATCCACAAAATGGGGATAATTATAACTACTCTGGACATTAGCAATAAAGCCTAATGTTTACTAAATGTTTACACTGTGAAAATCACTTCACATGCGTATTTTCATATATACCGTTACGATTTTTATTTTACAAGTAAGGCCGCTAAGTTTTAAAGAGGTCAAATAAGTGGCCTAAGGACACAAGGCCATAGTGAGGACCCGGGTATCAATGTAGACTTGTGTAACCTCGGAATCTGATCTCTTAGAGTTCCTTGCAAGATGCTTCCTTTCATTACGGCAAAATCGGCTATGCCGTCCGCCCCAGTTTGGTCTGTAGGACAACTGAAAAAAGCTATTACATCCCCCGTGCGTTTATTTTTCAAGATAAGCAGTCCATTCCCTTCAACCCCTCCTTAAATGATCCTCACATCCCGGTCACCATCCTCTCAAAAACCAGTCTGACGACGTCTCTCCCGTCCCAGAACTGGTTAATTTTCACTGGGCAAGTGGTTAAGGGACACGAGACCAACAGAAGCCGATTCCCAGGAGCTGAGCACCAAAATAAAGGTGTGCGAGGGTCCAAGCGGGCTGTGGTCGACACAGGAAGGCTTCCCGGGAGAGGTAATCCTTGAGCCCAAACCCAGGACACTGATAGCGGACCGGCCACCAAGGGCCCGCGCGGGACACGGCCGCGCCAGGGCGAGACAAAGCCTGCTGGGGGCTGGAAATTTCAGGGACACAAGCCATGTGATGAGGGAGTGCACGTGGAGGAGCGCGAGGCGTTTTCCTGAAAGTAAGTTAAACAAATACTGGAGGAAAGCGAAGTGGGAGGAACAGTTATTAACAAAATCGCGAACTTACCCCGCCACCCGGCCTCCGTAGCCCGACCGCAAAAGCGGCTGAGAACCGTAGCCTAGGCAGCGGCAGGCCAACCCAGAACTCGCGAGACCGAGGAGGTCTCGCGAGATCCGGCTCCCTGCCCCTGACAGGCGGGCGCGTTTTCCGGGCGTCATGGGAGGGCTCTGGCGTCCGGCTTGGCGACGCGTCGTTTTCTGCGGGTGGCCTTGGAGCCACGTTGGGCGCCCAACCCGGGCTGCCGAGAGGGCAGAGCCGTGTCTCCGGCCGGGGAGGAGCGGGCCGGCGGGGACTGAGCCGGGGCTGAGGCGGCTCGGGACATGGAGGCGCCCGAGCCCGGCGGAGCAGCCGGCTCGGCGGCCGAAGAGCACGAACCCCTACACGCGCTCGCAGGAGGAGGACTGGCGGCGGCGGAACAAGACGGTCCTCACCTACGTGGCCGCGGCGGCGGTGGGCATGCTGGGCGCGTCCTACGCCGCCGTGCCCCTTTACCGGCTCTACTGCCAGGTAGGGCTGGCGCGGTCCGCCCGGCGGCCCTTCTGGAGGGGCGGAGGGCCGGGGCGGCTCCCTAGACCGCGAGGCTCCGCGGGGCCCGGCGGAGGACTGTCCGAAATGACCTCCCCGAGGAAAACGGGCCTTGAAGTTCATCAAGAAAGCTAGTGACAGAGCTGCCGGTCCAACTCGAGCTCTTTGTGTTCTTGCCAGTACCTCACTGCCGAGTGAAATTCCCTGCTCTCAGAGCCAACACCCGAAAGGTCTGCAGCCTACACTCCTGTATTCACAATCTCCTGCTGCTCACACGCCTGCCTGCTTTTAAAATGTAACTTATGTTCATACATTCCCTCCGTGAAACACATACAGGTTCTGTGCAGAGGTTAACCCTGGAAACGGGAGTTCGCTTGCTGCTGCTGCTTAAACTGGGAGTAGCTTCTTATCTGTACAAACTACTGTGATTAAGGACTTTGTATAGATGATTTAGGACTTCGAGGCTTTTCCCCTTTGTTAATATGTAACTGTAATGTCCATCCTCCGGGCTCCCTTTTAGATCAGAAACTCTAGTGCAATGGTTTTCAAAGGGCAGACCCTCCCACGAGCAGCAGCATCATTATCTGAGAGGGGAACTTGAGTACAGATTGTTGGATCCAACTCCAGGAACTGTGTAATCAGGAACTCTAGGGGGCAGGGCCCAGCAATGTGTATTTTAATAAGTTCCCTAGCAGACTGTGATGCAGACGTATTGTTTGAGAACCGCAGGCACAGGGCTACTTCACCTGTTACATACACATGTTCTGCTAAGTTCTTAAGCAGCAGTTTGCTGCTTTGGGCATTAGGTCACCCATGGAGCTTCTTAAACATATCAGGGCTTCCCTACCCCAGAGATTCTGATTAGGAGACCTGGGTAGGGTCCAGGAATTTCTGTTTTAAAACCGTGCCATGAATGAGAGCTACACTTCGGGTTCATTCACTAAGTGAGTAATAGCGGGTTCCCAAACTTTGTTGTACATCGGAATCACCAATAATATTGAAACTGGAATCTAAAGGACTTTCTAGTCTCTTAATATCAGCATTTATATGGGAAGGGGCAGTGGCTTGATTGCTGGAGGATGAGTGTAGAATGTGAGTTAATGTTCATCACAAGCTAGCCTGGACCAAGCATGAATCCCCAAACTACCATTGATGAAATCATAAACAGAACTGAATCCAAAACATCTAGTGTAGATCTCTCCAAACCACGGGGCATGAACAGGGGGAGGTGGGTGGGTGACTTTATTTTCCAGGGAATATTTAACAATATCTGAAGACATTTTAGTTGCCATATCCTGGGAGGTGAAGGGGGAGGGTGCTGCCCAGTGGGTAGAGGTTAAGGGATGCTGCTAAACATCCAGCACTGCAGAGAACAGACCCCTCCCCCACCCCCACCAAAAAAACAAAGTAAGTGCCAAGATTGAGAAACCCTGCCCCAAACTGAAATGACAGATTTCATTCACATGGATGAAGTGCAGGGCATGAAAGTAAAAATCTATTGTGGTTTGCAATCCTAAACTTAAATCACAGTTGGATGTGCAGTAGTGACACTTCCAAAAGAACATCTTTTAATTTTTGGAATCACAGAACTTGAGAGCCAAAAATAAGGGATTATGTAAACCGCTTCATACACCGAGCTCATTTTATGAGTGTAGAAAGTGTAGCCCAAAGAAAGTAAAATTGAGTTTTTGGAGCTACTTAGTGACAGAACTAGACTGGAGCACAGGACATTTTCTTTTCAGGGCCTTTTTCTAGTTTAATTTTGCAAATCATCACACTAACTTGAAGACTGTATTCAAAGACTGTCAGAAAGACAACATTCAAGTGACTCAGGTTCTTCAGAAACAAATTACATCTTAAAACATAGCCTTCTTGAACAGAATAGGCTTGCCCTCTGATTAAACAAGGGTAAATAAAGGCTTGCCTTCTGATGTGTTTTGTAGGGTTATAACGTAGTTTCATAATGCGTGCCAGTGAAGCTGATTGACTTGTTTAACAAGCTGAGGTAGTAGTACTGTATTTTGCTGGGAGTCTTCCATAGCCTCAAATTTGGTATTTTTTTCCCAGTATAGTAACAGATTAATTATCCAGAGACCAGAATTCTGGCAACCTCAAGCATCAGAAGAATGATGACCCTGGAAGTAAGGATTTTTTTTTAAGCATCTCTGATAAGGAAATAAGTAACAGCAATGAAGATAGGCAAGAAGTGTCAGATACAGATTATCCTGATGCCTTTGATTAGTCCATTGAGTGACCAAAGAGATCAGGTTCTCTGATTAACTGATGATACCTATGTAAAAGCTGTATAGTACCAAAAAATACAGAAAACATTTACAGAAACACTTTACCAACATGGCAAAATACTTAACGATGCTTGAGGAAAGCAGACTATAGAAGTGACTTTACAAACTAATCTGTACAGTAAAAGTTATGATACAGAAAAGGACCAGATAAGAATGTGGAAAATGGAATTAAATAGTTTTATTGAAATGAGAGCATTGTGTGTATATGTTATTTCTATTCGTAATAATAGTTACGAAATACTAGCAATAAGGAGAAAGATGTTCAGCTAAAAATTCAGAGCTCTGTTACCAGTGGAGAGTCCATTCTCTTTCAGATGATTCATTTTTGATCATTTTTACAACCAGGTGATTACAGAAAAATATGACTTTAACATACATAGACCCTTGACACCCAAAAAGTGGTCAAATCATTAGCACATTCATAGGAAATGGTCGGTGATAGTATGTAAACCTTGCTGCTACTGGATTATTGTTTTTAAATTTTGTTTCATCGAGTGAATAGGTCATCAGCACCTAAAACTATTGTACTTTTGTTTAGCATATTATGCCTTGTTATCTTTTCCTAGACTACTGGACTTGGAGGATCAGCAGTAGCAGGTCATGCATCAGACCAGATTGAAAACATGGTACCTGTTAAGGATCGCATCATTAAAATCACCTTTAATGCAGATGTGCATGCAAGTCTCCAGTGGAACTTTAGACCTCAGCAAACAGAAATATATGTAAGTACTTAAAACAATGTTTAAAAGATTGCTTTTTCCAATTTAAAGATTGATTCTTTCATCACTTACTGTTTCACAATTTAGGAAACACTCATCTAAACTTAATTTCAGAATACTGACAGATTCCATTACTGTAATTCTTTTATTCCCACAGACTACTTTTTGACAGTGCACTACACTTAATGTAATAAAATATTCTTTTAAGTTATATGGCGTCATAATAAAAGTCACTTTGGAGCAATGGAAAATGTCCTATTTTTATTAGAATCATATTAAGAGTTCACTAAAAAGTTCTCTGGTCACCAATCTTGAGAGTAGGAACAGCTGTCCCGATGTATCAGATAGTAAAAAATATGTCTGCAATGCAGGAGACCTGGGCTTGATCCCTGGGTCACAAAGATCCCCTGAATAAGGGAATGGCTACCCACTCCAGTATTCTTTCTTGCCTGGAGAATCCCATGAACAGAGGAGCCTGGCGGGCTAGTCATTGGGGTTTCAAAGAGTCAGACACAACTGAGTAACACTTAAAACTTATTCACCCCAGGTAGAGATGATATAGGAAACTGTTGGAAAACATTGGTTATACTGAAAGTAGTTTACTGGTTTACATCAAAATATCCCTCTCTCTCGGAGAAGGCAGTGGCACCCCACTCCAGTACTCTTGCCTGGAAAGTCCCATGGACGATGGAGCCTGGAGGCTGCAGTCCATGGGGTTGCTGAAGGTCGGACACGACTGAGCAACTTCACTTTCACTTTTCACTTTCATGCATTGGAGAAGGAAATGGCAACCCACTCCAGTGTTCTTGCCTGGAGAGGCCCAGGGACGGGGGAGCCTGGTGGGCTGCCGCCAATGGGGTCGCACAGAGTCGGACACGACTGAAGTGACGTAGCAGCAGCAGCAGCATCCCTATCTCTTAAAATAAATTTAAGGATTTTTGAAGTAATCATGCTAAAAAGTTATATTCTAGCTCAGAAAGACTGTGCACCTTAAAAGTTGCTTAACATCTTGCCTAGAGGATTTAACTGAAATTACCTCATGAACTGAGGAATAAGCCAGAAAAGTTTCATTGTAACTCTTATTGGAAAGCTCTATGAATGATAGTGCTTTCCCAGGTTAGTAATCCTGACTGAATCTCTTCAGTGATTGAGGGTGTTAAAGATTGTGGTTCTGAGTATTAATTCCAGTCACATAGTAGTATACAAGGTATTAGTGGCTAATCTGGTACATGTGACAGAGCATCCTTAGGACACCAGTCAGTGTCCAAATACTTTAAAGCTTGCTTTTTATTTTATCCATTATTTTCTCTCAAAAGAAAAGCATTAGTGCTTTTTGGCTAAATAAAATTTCTGTTTAGTCAGTTTTACTTTGGTTATACATATAATTTACTCTGGTTGTAAACTAAGTTTAAGGTTGGTAACATTCTCTAAAAAGTGAAGTGAAAGTCACTCAGTTATGTCCAGCTCTTTGCAACCCCGTGGACTGTATGTAGCCCGCTACGCTGCTCTGTCCATGGAATTCTCCAAGCAATAATACTAGAGTGGGTAGCCATTTCTTTCTCCAGGGGATCTTTCCAACCCAGAGATCGAATCCAGGTCTCCTGCCCTGTAGGCAGATTCTTTACCGTCTGAGTCACCAGAGAAAGGAAGCCTTTTTCTAAACAGAATCTTTAGTCAGTTTATATAATATTCAGGGTAAGTGTTAAGAAGTTAGACTTGGCTGTTCTTGGACACATTTTAAATAACTTCATCTGCAGATTATTACTTCAAGACTTCAGACATACAGGAGAACAATCCGTAATGTATGTGCAATAGAGCAATGGTTCTCCACTGACATGCAAGTAACATTTGAAGGTCAAATGTTCTTGGGTAGCATTCATTATTTATTTTGAATGACTCTTAAAATTAGATTAGGTATTATGGTCTGAAATGAAAATACTGACTAATTTAGTATGGAGTGCAGATTTGTAAGATTTAAAGTGTTGATAATGTGTATTTTCCTTAAAACAGGTAGTGCCAGGAGAGACAGCACTGGCGTTTTATAAAGCTAAGAATCCTACTGACAAACCAGTAATCGGAATTTCTACATACAATGTTGTACCATTTGAAGCTGGACAGTACTTCAATAAAATACAGGTATAACTAAATGCAAATGTTACAGAATGTGATCAAAGTACCTGAGATTGTTTGGTAATAAATTTACTGCAGTGTTTTTTTAGAAGATACAAAATTTTGAAAGTTCATTTATTTTAAAATTCAGACTTTTTTCATTGCTTATAATAATTATGCAGAGGTTGAGAGCCAAATTATATGGATATCAGTTTTTTTAAGATTAGAAGAATTTGCTGATTCTCGATCTTTAAAAGCAAAAGTCAATCAGAGATAAAAGATGCTGTTATCCTATCATAGAATTTAAAGATTATAATTAACAGTATGCTTATTAAAGCCAATAAATGAAGCACAGTTTCTATTCTAGGTAGCAGAATAGAAATACTAATGAATACTTTTCTATAACTTTTAGTGCTTCTGCTTTGAAGAACAAAGGCTTAATCCACAAGAGGAAGTAGATATGCCAGTATTTTTCTACATTGATCCTGAATTTGCTGAAGATCCAAGAATGGTGAATGTTGATCTCATCACTCTTTCTTACACTTTTTTTGAAGCAAAGGAGGGGCATAAGTTGGCACTCCCAGGCTATAATTCAAATCACCAACTAAGTCCTGCTTCAAATTTGTGATTTTTAAAAAATCATGTACCTTGTCTTCTCAGAGAAGTATTTAAACTAATATGAAGCCTTCCGTTTTAAATGTTATCTACTGATGGTTCTTTTCTTCCCAACTCATTTATCCTACTTAGAATGTATGACAGTTCAAAACCATGTATGTTGGTAGAAACTTGATACAGCTCCCCTTTTAGGTTATCAGCACTTCATACTTGTAGCAATAAACTTTTATTATTATTTCTCAAATAATTGGTTATTTTCATTATGAACAGTCACTATTTTAAAAGCTCAAAACAAAAGAGTAATCACTGAGCTTTAACAGCTTACCCAAAGACTACATTTTGATTTCAAATCTGACTGTATTTTCCCTTTAAAATCTAGGGCTATCTTACATTCAGAGCACTAAACAAGTACTTTGAAAGTCTGGTATCATGAAATTTAAATAAAATGCATTAAGTATATCTAGTAGGCTTCCAGCATTTCTTGTGGTAATTTCAAGTCCCCCGATTTTAAATTGTAAGTGGGACTGTGAGGACTTACTAACATTAGAAGTTCTTCTGAAAAAAAAGAAAAAGTTCTTGAACTGTTTTAATAGTAATTCATTTGTCATTATAACTTGTGACAAAGGAAAGTACAAGTTATCCTAAATGTTTTCCAATAGACTTTCTTCCAAAAAGACAAAAACAACCATTTAGTGTTATAAGGAATTGTATTTAAAGGCAACCAATGTAGAATCCAGTGACCTCTTGAAGGTAAACCTGAAATACAGTTGAACTACAATCATCAAAGCTTTCACAACTTATAATTCTAAATAAGAGTGTTATTTATAAAGAAGTGCAAATTGACTTTTACATTCAACTTTAGGTAAATTAAAGGCACTCAAATATTCTTCCTGAATAATACAGTTTTTCCATGTCATGCTTTCACTTATTAACAATTATTTTGTACTGAAACAGTCTTCATCTACCCTTACCCCATCTCTTGTGATGATTCTAAATGTAGGAAGGCCTGTGAAAACATAAGGTGCTACACTTAACATGGTTGGCCTCAGTACCATGAATTTTTGTTCTGCCTAAGTTTTAAGGGAATGTATATTACAACCAAGTTCTTCGGAGATAAAGCTTAAGCTGCTGTCAGGAACCATATATGTTACTCTGAAACTGTGACTCTTCTGTTTAAACCTCATTAATGCAGAGGAAAAATATTCCACTGTGGTTTTGATGTTTTGGAAGGTCTTAACTTGTGGGTCTCAAAGCTGGACAGGGTCCACCTTTTGGAAAATTGGCACCCATAATGCTGCTAGTGAACTGGTCATCTATTTCCACCTGGAATAAAAAAAAGAGTCAATTATGTCCATCCTTTCCTCTCTTTCCCCAGTCCTTGATAACTAGACAGCCACACTCAAGTAGAGGAAAGATGGGAATGTACTACTTCCACGAGGCAAGTGTGAAGGTAATAAATATGGTTAATAGGTTATTGGTGGCTGTGTGCATTTATTAGTAAATAAATGGAATGATTAGTAAAGCAATAGAATCCAGACCAACCTAGAATAACAATAAATGGGTTCTACCAGTCCCAGTCAGCAAGTACTAACTGTACATAGAATACAAATCTGATTCTATTGCTAAGAATTTTTTATTGATCAGCTGTTTGTGTTAGCATTAATATTTTTATACCATAAACCAATTTCTGCATTCCTAAGATTTATAATTTTTAGCTAACATGGTCACAAAGAATCTATCTCATTGATCATTACAATTTGAGTGACATAGGAACTTGTGTAATACTTCACTCATCAAAGTGTCAGACTGAGATGGCCCTTACGAAGCGTAAATAATGAATGCAGAAAGTGACAGTTACACTGAAATCTTGTGGAATGTAAGGTGTGTGAGCTGAAGTCTTTACCTCAACAGTCACTGTGACTTTGGGCTCCTTTTTGGTGATGAACATCAATGTCTTCATAAATAGCTCTGAAACAAGTCATCATGGTAAACTGATAAATATGGTTATGGATCAATTTCAATGTACTATTTTGGCTTTTAACTGCCATCATCTTAAACCAAAAATCTGGTGCCATTTTAGGTGTTGAGGCTATATGAATAAATAAAAACAAAGGTCTCTTCCCTGAAGCTTACATTATAAAAACTACTTTAGATCCTAATGCTGCTATTCCCATGCGTCTTACAAATATGTATCTTATATAACCGTCTTATAATTTAATGAGAAATATGGCTCAAATTTAGACAGCTTGTTTTCTGCTTTAAAAAAAAAAAAAAAAAAAAAAAATCTCATAAAAATCAAAGCACTTTTAAGACATAATCGCTAACTTCAAGAAGTGCCAGCATGGTCCAGAAATTTTAATGTTTCTGTTTTGTCTTTCATTTTCCACAGAAGTATTTCAACCTCCTTCACGTTACTCAAATCTATGACGCCCCTCCTCTCAGTTGGAAAAACCTCGTATCTTAATAAATTAAATGTCTTTACATGGAAACCTGATTTTCCCATCACCAAATCTTCAAGTCTGTTTTCATCTGCACCATCATCTACTTTTATGATCCTATCTAATGACCCCTGGCTTCTTAAACACTTCACTCAGTCTCCCTCCCTGAATCTTCAACCTCTCCTTCTCTACTAAATCTTAACCCCTCAGGATTCACAGATATTCCAGCATTTCCCGTTTTATAAACTAATACAGTCCTTTATCCCATGTCTACTTAATTGCCTCAGTAATACCCTAGCTGCCAGACCACTTTCCCCAAATCCTTCGTGTTTAAGTTTCTTTATAAGCTGCCTGTGCACCGTCTACTTCATCCCTTTTTAATGCACTGAGATTTGCCTCTGTCCCTGTCAACTTCTACTGAATCAATCATGATCTGTTACTTAGTCCATTATCTAGTGTTGAGTCCTTGTCTGTCTTCAGTGACGTTCATCACATTTGTGCACTCCCTTCTTTTTGTTTCCAGACTGCGATTTCCACATCTGGTAATAGGTTCCATGTTGTTCTCTTTGCTCCTGACTTCCATTTCTCTCCCCCTGGGCCTGCAACACTGATTCCCAAACTTGTCACTACACTAGAAACTGCAGGTCTTAATTTCAATGTCCCTTCTCAGGCTTTCTCTAACCCCCAATTAAGTGAGTTCTTTCTGTTATATATTGTCAAGTCAATATCTTTCATACTACTAACACAAACTGCAAATGCATGTTTGCCTGCTGATTTAATTCTGCCTCCTTATTAGATTTGCCCTCCATTAGGTTCAACATTATAAATTAGGCACCAATCATTTCCCCTTGTACATAGCTAATTTTCAGTCATATGTCAAATGAGTGAATTGTGTATGTATATGTATATTCAAAAGTACTATATGTTCTGCTGGAGTAGAAATTCTTAACCTGGGGTTCATGGACAACCAGTGATGTGATAATCCCAGGACTTTCATGTAAGATTTTATGCTTTTTCTTAGGGAGAAGTTCCCTGGATCTCATGCAGTGTTTAAAGAGACTGAGACACCCTACCACCAGAAAGTAAGAACTATAGTGGCGGGGGTGGTTCTTCAGCCTTAAGTCATGTCCGACCCTTTGTCACCCCATGGACTGCAGCATGCCAGGCTTCCCTGTCCTCCAGTATCTTCCAGTTTGCTCAAGTTCATATCCATTGAGTTGGTGATGCTATGTAACCATCTCATCCTCTCCTGCCTTCTTCTCCTCCGGTCCTCAGTCTTTCCCAGCATCAGGGTCTTTTCCAGTGAGTCAGCTCTTTGCATCAGGTGGCTAAAGTTTTGAAGCTTCAGCTTCAGCATCAGTCCTTCCAATGAATATTCAGGGTTGGTTTCCTTTAGAATTGACTGGTTTGATCTTGCAGTCCAAAGGACTCTCAAAAGTCTTCTCCAGCACCACAGTCTCAAAGTGTCATGAGCTTTCAAAGTGGTAGAGAGTTCCAAAACTTCACCTCTCCAGCTTCTTGCTATTTCTTACCTTTGATATCTCCTACACCACCACATCTACTTACAACTATCTCATAATTAACTAGATTATAATAATCTGCTTCCTATTTGCTTGGAGAAACTGATTTAAAAAAACATGCATTCTTGAGACAACATACCTAGTTTAACCAGTTTCTAATTCCTTAAAGCACTAACATATTCAGTCATACTTTATCAAGCAGAATGAAGTTTCACAATCCTTTTAGGAAAAAATATTTAATGAACTCCTAAGCTTATCATAAGCCTAGGACTGCATAGTGGCTGCCTGTTTAAGATGAGACAAGTTCTGCAGGCCTGCTTCACTCACTTACAAATCATTCCAAAACATCACTACATTGAGGGTGTAAACCAGGGGGTCAGGGTCAAAAACACAAATGCCTACACATGTCAGGCAGAGCAGATGAAGGTATGTGGGGGGCCTGGTGAACTGAGACAGCATAGCCCCAAACTATTGCTAGCATGTAAAAATGCAGGCCTGGCATTGTTGTCATATCAAAAAGCATCCAGAGGTTCAGAAAGTTAGTGAAATAGTCCATCTTTTAACTTGGCAATTAATTTTTATGTGCATATTTAAAATTGACATAGGTCGAACAAAACACAGTTGCAGGCAAGATACAGCCTGTAGGCTGCTAGTTTCTAAACAGTCATTTCTATGAAAATGCTTTAATCATTTTAAACAATTTTGGAGGTAACTTTCAGTTAGTCAAAATATATTAAAACTAATGAGCCTGTCTGTGCATGCTCAGTTGTGTCTGACTGTGACCCCACGGACTGTAGCTCACCAGGCACCTCTGTCCATGGAATTCTCCAGGCAAGAATACTGGAGTGGGTTGCTTTTTCCTACTCCACTAATGAGGCTACCATCCCATAAATATTTATATACACTTGACCAATATGAAATCACAAAATAATATTGCTTTAAGGATTCCAAGTTAAAAAGTAATTTTTACATTAATAAGCACACTGTTGTCATAGGTAGTGAAGATTAAAAACAAGTTCTTATGTAAGTTTTTTTTCTGTCATTAGTCAAAGAACAACTAAAATATCCCATCAACGTGGTACTTAAGAGTCATCAATCAGTGAATGGTGCCTGTCTCGAGCTGGAGAGAATCTGACTTCTTCCAAGGCCTCTATAAGTAATATACCAATGCACATGATGGTTCTGCTGATTTCTTAGTGTGCAACCCCAGTGTTTTTAAGTCACATGGTCAAGAATGACAAGACCAACATTAAGAGCAACAACCACCACAAAATCTCATAAATCACTTTTATATAAGGTCATTGATTTCTGCTAAGGCCTGAACAAAGTTAAATGTATAACCAAACCCTGTGAGCTCTGCTACCAAAGGGAACCAAGACAAAAAATCATTTTGTAAATGACTTACTCTGTGGTGACAGCAGGAGCTAAGGGATCAAACTCCATTACTTCACAGTAATTGGGTGGCTGGAGATCATTCTTTGTCATCGCTGTAGGCAACAGAAAGAAACACACACTGTGCTTTTTGAGGAGATACACACCGTTAATACTCTCTCTAACTTTGACTTCAAACAGAAGATCCTAATGAACACTTGACAACCAGAAATAAGCACACTGGTGTCCCAGCGCTACTGCCCAGTACAAGTCTACAGGCACCCAGAGTTGGATGCAAGGTTCATTCACCTCAGCACTCAGAATACAGTGCTCAGTGCAACACAAGCACTTCCACAGTCTCCTCATGTCAGTCACGGGGCTTCCCTTGTGGCTCAGCGGTCAAGAATCCACTTGCCAATGCAGGAGATGTGCCTAGATTGGAAAGATCCCCTGGAGAAGGGCATGGCAACCCACTCCAATATTCTTGCCTGGGAAATCCCCTGGACAGAGGAACCCAACGGGCTGTAGTCCATGGGGTTGCAGAGTTGGACGTGACTTAGTGACAAATGACAACAACAACAGTCAGTCATAATGAAATCTGCCTTAAATCTACCTCATGTAGCTGAAAAGTGCAAATGCACTCTAATTTCTTCTCTCTGCATATCTGGTTTTAGTCACCAATAAATCTGTAGCAGACCCATCTATTCTCATAAGTTTCTTTATTTGGTGCAGATAATAAGGTCTTAAGTACCTGGATGATTGCTGGGCAGAGGTGGCAGTCTCTGGTTTGATGGTGTTGCTGGAACGGTCTGTAGGCTAACTGGCTGCAGTAATACTGAATTTGAATGTTCCAGAAACTGAAGAGAGCAGAGCACACGTTCAAATAAACATTCTAAGCTTTTATGATTTTGATTCCTAACCTTCCAAGTGGCACTATCCCAAGAATCATATATTCTCAATCAGATAAGAATTACTAATGGTTAACTATTATTTTAGTTTTTAAGGTAAAACCTACTGCTGTTCTGTCTGGTTTCAGGCTGCTTGCACCTTAATTCCCATATAAAATGTAAACTTAAATAAAATATATTGCTTAAAAAAAAAAAACAAAAGCCAGGAATGTATAGCTCAGTCCAGAGTCTCCTGTCCCACACTGAATATAAAACCTTGGCCTCAAAGAGGCAAAACCATTAAGTACAAAAAAGCATATCTGTCAGACCTGGTCAAGAGAATGCCTCACCACTGGGGACGCGGAGCAGAGCCCTGTGGGTCCTGTGATTATCTGAGGGAACACGGGTCACATGCTCTGAAGCAGGCAGAGCCCGTGCAGCTGAAGCAGAGTAAGCCAAGGGAGGGGGCCGGACGCACAGCGGGAGAGGCCACGGGAGAGGTCAGAGCGGCTTCTCAGGCTTTTATCGAGTAAAGTGGAGTCAGAAAGCCACAGGTGGCTTTAGAGCAAATGAGTAACATAAACTTTATTTTAAAAAAAGATTTGTTCTGGTTTCTGTCTGGAGAACAGATTGTGTGATGGGGTGGGGGTGGAGAGGGAGGTGGAGGCCGGAACAGCAGCCCTGCGGGAGGCCACCACAGTACCCATCTGATGGAGCTCGCGCTGGGACGGAAAGGGGAGGTGGCAAGAAGCGGCGGGATAACAGGTATTTTGAAGGCAAAGGTAAAATGGTAAAGGTCAAGCACAGTTTCCCAAGGTTTTTGACCTGAACAGAAACAGTGGTCATTTACAGAATGGGGAAGACGGCCGAAGGAGCAAATTGGGAGCTGAGGCTGAAAGAAAGCAAGGGGAGATGTGAAGTGGCAGGTGGAAATGTGAATTCTGCACATGGCGAAGGGGTATGGACTGGAAACAACTCGTAAGTGCTCAGAGTCTGAATGGTACTTCTTAATACGAGACCAAAAGACCAGAGAGGAAATAATGTGGGCAGAGAAATCTGAGGCCTGACTCCTGGGGTCTCCAACCCTGAGAGGCCGGTAGAGGAGAAGAGGTCAGCAAAGGGATGCAGAAGAAGAGCAGCAGGAGAGCCTGAAGGGAGCGGTGGCTGAAAGCACGCGTACAGACAGGAGGCGGCGACTGGCCTCAGCTGCTGCTGATCAGGTAGGATGCGCGCTGAGCACTGCAGGATGCGTCAGCCACCGGGAGGTCTCCGGTGACCTTGACAAGAGCTCAGCCCGGGAGGCGGCTGAGATGAGAACTTGTCTGAAGTCCGTCAGAGGATGGGAGGAAAGAGAGCAAAGATAGCAAATAGAAACAGTTCCAAGGGAATTCTGTTCCTTTACTATCTTTCTAATGGAAGTGAGACTATACTTATCTTAAATGATTAAAGAGGCAACAAGGAAAAGCCCTAACAAGGGCTTCATTTGAAGAAATTTTGAGCAGAACTTGAGAATTAAGGATTGGGAGCTCCATTTTAGCAAGATAATCTGCTCCCTGGGGGCACTGCCCAGGAAGGCCTTCATTACTTACATTCTCGTATGTATGACTTGAGGCGAGGTTTTGGCTGGTCCTTTGGGCAAACCTAGGATAGTGTGATAATACAGCATGATTACGAGAACACAATGCAAAAAGATGACCTTCCTGGTCTAAAAGCAATACCCCAAATGCACCTTCAGACTGCACAGAAGTATTAATTTTATAGAACAACTGCCAGTGGTGTTGGTGCCCACCAGGTCATAATGCCCAAACGCCAAAGAGAATGAGGACAAGGCACTGGTGCTGGGCAGCGGCAGCCCGAGGCCCTAGAGCACACTCTATCGGTCACAGCAGAGCCTTCAGTCTCCGCTCAGAGCAGCTGCCACCCCATCACTTCTAAAGGAGGAAAGGCAAGGCAGAGTAGAGGTTAGGACGGGGCACAGTTTGCAGTTGGAGTAAACACATTTGCCCTGTCTCTTTCACCAAGTGCAACTATAAAATCTGGACAGAAGGCATGGGGCAAATATCTGAGAACTGCAAGGTAAATACTAATTACAGGCTAATTGGGAAAGAAGACTAGAATTGGAATATCAATGAATTGTTGGTGAACTTACCATGTTCTGCCCCTCTGAGTATTTCCAAACTGGCATGCAGTGCAGCCTAAAGCCCAACTGGACAGGGAAGACACACAGCTCCAGCAGGATGCTCATTCTCACTCAAGGAGCAGGAAAGGGAAACCCAAGTGCCCAGAGTGTGCAGGGCAAGCCTCGGCCCTTTCTTCCTCTTCGTTCTAGCACTCTAATCCCCAGGCAATCCCAAGGTGGCCTCAGTGACAGCAGAGGTAACGGGGACCAAGAGGGGCTTAAACCTCTGAGAGGCAACTTCCACTCTAAAAGGGGAACTGTGATCATCCCGAGGATGAGGCAAAACCTTGTTTCTTTTATCCTTTCTGTCCTGCCGTTTGGTCCCCAATACAAGCATAGTCAAGGAAATGCATGACACAGTAAACCTGCAGCTTTTTGACTGGAGAGACCAAAAAGGGAATCCCAGGAAAGCAAAGAATCAGGGAAATCACAAAGAAGAATTCAGGACAACGACCTCAAAGTTGTTTATGAAATCCTGGGCTTACACCCTGATCTATGCATCCATGGCTGATCCCAATCAATGCCAAGTGAAAGTGAAGTCACTCAGTCATGTCTGACTCTGCGACCCCATGGACTGTGGCCTACCAGGCTCCTCCATCCATGGGGTCTTCCAGGCAAGAATACTGGAGTGGGTTAAAGATGTTGAGAAATGAACACACAGCCTGCTGTCCAGACCTTACAGTGACAAATGGGTGGCACGCGTGTGGGATACATCTCAGTAACACTCAACGGCTTTGAAAATTTAACTGACATCAGAACGAAAGCACACAGAAAGCAGGCTGAAACTGCGGTATAAACTTCACTAGGTTGTCTGCCTGCTAAAATCAAAGTACCAACATTCAACACAGGATTTAGATAAGACCAAGATGGTGATTGCAGCCATGAAATTAAAAGACACTTACTCCTTGGAAGAAAAGTTATGAGCAACCTAGATAGTATATTCAAAAGCAGAGACATTACTTTGCCGACTAAGGTCCGTCTAGTCAAGAAAATGGTTTTTCCAGTAGTCAGGTATAGATGTGAGTTGGACTGTGAAGAAAGCTAAGTGCTGAAGAATTGATGCTTTTGAACTGTGGTGTTGGAGAAGACTCTTGAGAGTCCCTTGGACTGTAAGAAGATCCAACCAATCCATTCTGAAGGAGATCAGCCCTGGGTGTTCTTTGGAAGGAATGATGCTAAAGCTGAAACTCCAGTACTTTGGCCACCTCATGCGAAGAGTTGACTCATTGGAAAAGACTCTGATGCTGGGAGGGATTGGGGGCAGGAGGAGAAGGGGACGACCGAGGATGAGATGGCTGGATAGCATCACGGACTCGATGGACGTGAGTTTGTGTGACCTCTGGGAGATGGTGATGGACAGGGAGGCCTGGCGTGCTGCGATTCATGGGGTCGCAGAGTCGAACACGACTGAGCGACTGAAATGAACCAAACTGAACTGAGATGATGTTTGAGTGGGCACTAAATCCAACAATATATGACCCTAAAATAGGAAAATGGGGATCTGGGGAAGGACTTGAGAAACACGGGGGAGAAGGCAAAGTAATGATGGAGAAAGAAAGCAAAGCGTGTGGCCACGAGACACAGAAGTAAAGGAGTGCCTATGCTCCCCAGAATGTGGAGGAGGGGAAGAATGGCTTCTCCCCTCAGAGTCCGGAGGAGGCGCCTGGCTTCCTTTCAGACCTCTAGTCTCCAGAACTCTAAGAAGGTGAGCTCCATTACCCAGTTTGTGGTAATATTTTTATGATAGCCACAGGAAACAAACACACTCAGCAAAACAAAGACAGCTACACTTAAGACATGTCATAGTCAAACTGTTTAAAATTAGAAAAAAGAAAAGTTCTTCAAAGCACAGACAGAAAGAAGTAACACGGAGTCAACACAGGAACAAGAATTTGAATGAATGTTACATTTCTCATTAGAAGCCATTTAGGCCAGAAGACACTGGAGCAGTGTTCAAAAACTGCTAGAAGAAAAGAAACATCAGCCCAGAATCTTATATCCAATCAGAGTATCCTTCAGGAACAAAAATGAAAAGGAAATACATAAAATATACTAAGAAACTTTCACTGCCATCAGATCTTCTCTAAAATAATACTAAAGGAAATTCTTCCGAGGCAAGAGAAACTGTGCCAGAGGAAAACGAAAGGAAAGCAACAGGAACAGTAAATATGAGGTAAATATGACGGACTATTCTACTCTTCCTGAGTCTTTAAAATTTATTCAAGGGCTGCAAGTAAAAACTGTATTATGAAAAAATTGTAAAACAATTTTTCATTGTCTGGTAGTGTTTTTTAAACATACATATACATAATATATATGATAACTATCATACAAAGGGGAGAGCTGTATGATAATAAAGTTTCTATATTTCACTTCAAGTGGGAAAATACTGGTTTTAAATACACTAAAAAAACTGCAGTTCCTAGAGCAACCAGTCCTCCCCTCCCCGTATATAAATTGTACAAAAATATAGTATCATAATAAAATGGATATTAAAAACATCCAAAGAGCCCAATGTATGAAGGAAAGAGGAAACAGAAAAAAAAAAAAAAACCACAACCAAAAAAACAGCAAAGGAAACAAATAGAAAAGCAAATCACACAATGGTGGTCCTAATCCAGACATATTAAATATAAACGGTCTAAGCATACCAATTAAAGACAGACATTGTGAGAGTATATAAAAAGGTAGACACTCACTTCGAATAGTTAAAAGGAAAAAGTTAGAAAAAGATATACCATGCAAATATAATCAAAAGAAAGCTAGAGTGTCTTTGATTACAATCAAAGTAAACATCAAGGTAAAGACAATTGTAAGGGATAAAGAGGGACATTACATAATGATAAAAAGAGTCAATTCTCCAAGAAGACAACAATCCTGAGTGCAAATGCACTGAAAGAGCTTCTAAATACATGAAGCAAACAATGTTACATAACCTTTCCAGAAATATCACATACCATATGACTATTCAGACCCTACTGTCAAAAAGACCAACTGTAATGACAGAGAACAGACTGGTGGCTGCTGAGGGTGGGGGGTGGGGGGCGACTATAAAGGACTAGCATAAGGGAGTTTTTTTGGATAATGAACTATTCTATATTCAGATTGCAGGGATGGTTACATGCATCTATATATATGTTAGAAAAAACATAGAGCTCTGCAGCAAACAAAAAAAGGGTCAATTTTACCATATGGAAATTGTAAAAATAAAATCAGATGAAAAGAAAAAAAAAGAGCAAACAGGTATTGAAATCAGATTCACTTGAATCTGAATCCTCTTTCTGCACTAGTTGGACAGCCTTTGTTTGGCAAGCTGCTATTTCTCAGTCTTGCTTTCCTCACCAGTACAGTGAGCCCTGGGGGTACCTACCTCAGAGCCCTGCAAGGAGCACTAGACTAAGGAGCCAGAGAGCATTTCTTACTCTTAGCCTGCTGCCCCATACCAAGTAGGCTATACGTATGACTTTATCCTATCATCATCACTGCTTTTCAAGAATCCTTTCCATTATGAGAAATTCCATCACTCATTTGTTCTGTGATAAAACTGTACTGCAAACAAAAGAGGGGTGGGAAAATCTTAAGACTGCCAGATATTTTGACAGCTGATTATGCCTCTCATATGTAATCTTTGGGCTTCCCCAAGTGGCTCAGAGGGTAAAGAATCTGCCTGCAATGCGGGAGAACCAGGTTCGATCCCTGGGTCAGGAAGACCCTCTGAAGAAGGGCATGGCAACCCACTCCAGTATTCTTGCCTGGAGAATTCCATGGACAGGGGAGCCTGGCAGGCTACAGTCCATGGGGTTGCAAAGAGTTGGTCACAACTTCCACTTTTTTCCACAAGTAATCTTTCACACATGATTCAACTCAGATTGATGTCTCAGGTAACTTTAGTGCTTCAATTTCCAACACTATAAAAAACCGGACTAGTGACTGTTTCCCTCAGGTAAGCTTTCAAAAATTAGAAAAAATATGTTCAAAAGACATTGTCTAGAAAACAAAACAGATGTCACCCATTATCTTTCATTCCAGTGAATTCTAAGAACTATTATAATTATTTTGATATCTGGATCTTGGGTAGACAATCATAATAGAGTTTCTAATGATCAGCTGATCACTGTTTTACGGTTCCTCAGAGACTCTTTTTAAAACTAAAGATTCCTGCTATTGAATCAGGTCTAGCCATTTTACTTTTTAATAGTCACTCAAGTGATTTTTATGCATCTTGAAGTATGAGATCCATGAAACCAAGCAGCTATTAGCTAGGATTTGATCTTTGTGTGGTTTTATACGTTTTTTTTTTTTTTTTGTAATGGGATTTCATTTATATGGTCAATCTTTCCAACAAGATTTTCAGGATAAAGGAAAATAGAATCAGCTACTTCAGACCACATGATTTACTAAGCAACTTCACTGGAGTGCTGCCTACAACACTTCAACAATTACTTGCACCACAGAAGTCAATACCAGAAGGCGTCAAGTTAAGGTGCTGAGCCAACCTGGAGGTTCAAACGATGGCACGTGAATCTTTCCTTTGTCTCTTCTACCCTTACACACTATCCTCCCTCTTTTTCTCCCTAGTTTCTTTTTCTTCTCCTCCCTCTGCACCTCTTCTTTTTAACACAGAAAAGTGACTAAAAAATACCTAAGTCCAATGACATAAAAATACAGCCAAGATATGCTGTTGTATGAAAAACAAAAGAAAGTTTTGAAATAGTACGTACAGTATGCTGCCCTTCATTTAATAAAGGAGAAAAATAACTCATATTCCTATTTACATAAAGATCCTCTGGAAGGATAAATAAGAAACTAACAGAGGGGTTCCCTGGGTGGAAGCAGGTATGACCCAAGGGAAGGCAACAAGCAGGATAGGAGTGGGGTAAGATCGAGTATTGTCCTTGTACATCTTTTTATACTGCTTTGATATCTGAAACATGGAGATGTATTGCCTATTACCTGAAATACATATATTTAAAAGGGAAAAAGAGAATATAGGCCTTGACGGAAGGCAAATCTAACTTCTGCTTATTTTTTTTTGCTATTTATCTACTCCATCCTGCCTCTTCTTAACCTTAGGTAACCATGCTTTGTTTAGGCTCTTCTGCATTTTTCTTATATTTCTTTATGCAAAGAGAGGCAAATATTAGCATATATTATTTCCCATTTTCTTACACAAATGCAACAGAGTATATACACACTGCTTTGCCGCTTTTCTCACTTAATAATAAATACACTGGTGATTGTCCCTCATGTAGAGGGCCTACTTTTTTTCCCCAGCAGCGTAATACAGTGTGTGAACGTTTATTTAATTATTCCCCAAACTGAAGGGCATTTGAATTGTTTCCAATTAGTATCTATTGCACAAATGTTGTTAAGAACAACTGACTTTATTTTACATAAGTGAGCACAACTACCTAGAAGTAAGACTGCAAGTCCAAAGGTACATTTATAATTTTAAATACATTTATAATTTTAACAGAAATTGCCATGTGCCCCTAATAACTGCACAATTTTGTTATAGTATTTGTCTCTCCACAGTCAACAAAGCACGTTAACAAACATGCAAATTTATGCCAATCTGTGAGGTAAAAAAATAGTCTTACTGCATTTTAACTTATCCTTCTATAACTGTAAGTAAGGCTGAGCATCACTGAGCAAAAATATGTTTTTAGACCCATTTGTATTTCTTTTTTGGTAAACTATCAGTTCACCAGACCTGCTAGTTAGCTGGTATATGAACTTGGGTACATTCTATTCCCTAAATCTCAGGCTTTTTTCCTATAAAATGGGAATAATGATAACACCACTGATTCAAGAACTATTGCAAAGATTAAATGAAATAAAAACAGCTCAGCAAAGTGTCTCCCACATAGCGAGTGCTCTGCAATCTGTGTGGCCATTTCTGTTCCTCTCACTGCCAATACATTTTTCCTACCTCCTGTTACCACTAAAAAAAAACCAAAGACAAACAGGATTTATTGAATGCTTATTATGTACAGAGTGCTATCCTAGGAGGTACAAATAGCATTTCACAGAATCTTTGTAAGAATCCTAGAGAGGATTCTTGGAAGAAAAATGAAGGCTCATGCTGGTTAAGTTTCTCATTCAAGGTCACACAGCTACTAAGAAATAGTACTGAAAGTCTAAATCAGTTATGTCAGATCCCTAGCAAAAATGAATGTGTTAGTTGCTCAGTCATGTCTGACTCTTTTCAACCCCATGGACTGTAGTCTGCCAGGCTTCTCCGTCCATGGAATTCTCCAGGCAAGAATACTGTAGTGGGTTACCATGTCCTCCTCCAGGGGATCTTCCTCACCCAGGGATTGAACCTGGGTCTTCTGCATCTCAGGTGGATTTTTTACCATCTGAGCAACCAGGAGTAGTACTGAAATTCTGTATCAGTTATGTCAGATTCCTAAGTCTCTACCTTTTCTATTATGCCATGTTTTCTTAACTATGAGGAATGAGATTGAATTAGTTCTGGAGTATTACTGACATACTTACAGGGGTGTTTCTGTATTTTCTAAGGCTAGCAGATCCACCTGTGTATTAAGACTGGGTTTGAAGTTGTTTGGTACAACTGGACTCAGAGAGCTGAAATCTAGAACACAAAATGGACTTGTTAAGCTTTAAAACATTTTGTCCATCAATTCTGTTGGATTTTCCACCGCCACCATCAGATGAAAGAGACTGAGCTTTGTCACCATAAAATCATGGTATTTCCTCAAACAAGAATTAAAAACATTTATGGCAATTGGAAAGAGAGAAATTCGCTGTCATAAAAAGAGGATGCTGTGAAGGTAACAAACATTACTATATTGGGTTTTCTAAAATCCCAGGCTGACTCAGAATGGAAGGGACTTTATGTCTTTTCTGGTGAAGCACAAAAGTAAAAAGCTGTATACACAGAGTTCTATTCTCACCTCTCCAAACTCTTAAGTTTCCATAATCATGAGATAACCGAAAGAGAATAATTATTTATCCCCCTTTGAAAACACTGATAAAAACTTGAAAACTCTTCAATATAATAGATTCTAAACATCCCACTGGTCTAAGAAAGAAGCCAACATTTTAGAAATGAGGTAAGTTTTAAGAAAACTACAAATTGAATAATGCTGAATATTTTGATTCTAAAATCTTGCTAACATAAATGGCAAACAAACTCATTTTAACTTGGCAGAAAATTCTGGATTTCAGGATTTTTCATTATGTTTGGTGGTAGTTTAGTCACTAAGTTGTGTCCAACTCTTGCGAACCCATGGACTGAAGCCTGCCAGGCTCCTCTGTCCGTCGGATACTCCAGGCAAGAATACTAGAGTGAGTTACCATTTCCTTCTCCAGGGGATATTTCCATTCCAGGGATCGAACCCAGGTCTCCTGCATTGCAGGCAGATTCTTTACCAACTGAGCTTCGAGGGAAGCCCCCATTTTACTTTGTAATTTACCAAAACTCTTTGGGAAGGATAATAGGAGGTAACAAATAAATTAGACAAATAGGCAACCCTAAGCCTACAGTGCAACATCATCCTTTACTTCCACAAAAACCCATTAATACAACTCAGTAGGAAAGTCTGAAGAGTTGGGTGGCTAAGAAGTAACAGAACTGGACTGGTGGATTTCAACTTGGGACTTCTCTGACTCAAAAGCCTGTGATTTATCCTCTACATTTCACCTCATGAGGCCTTGTAATTCCTGATTTTCTCTATCTGTATCAAATATTCCCTTACCTGATGCTGTAGTATGGCAGAGAAACCCAAAGGTAATAGTGAATGGGTTCAGAGTATGTCTAATGTTGGCCACGGAGTTGAACAAGCTCTGTAAGTAGGCCAGGTGAATTCCAAGCCAGTGGGATGGGTTTCAAGGACCTCCTCCCCTAGACACTTCCCATTCCCATACTCGGTATGACCTATCCACTGGCCAAGAAGTAATTACATCTCCTGATACAGTTCTCTGATACTCAGATTGACTTCAGTCCTTCTCAAGTTGCATTTAATCAAGAAACTAAGGAGAACGGTTTCACATCAAGCTCTTCTGCTGGCCTGAAAAGACCCACATGCTTATTTACTTAAGTCTGAAAGCTGAGCATTCAGGGTGCTGACTTCTCCCAGGGTGGTCCTAGGCATCGGAAGGCTGGGACTCAGGTCAAGGAGATCTGAGGATGGGGCAGAAGGTTCACTGGTAGTCTGGAAACAAAGCAAACAAAAACAGAGTTTAGAAAAAACTGCATCAGGCAGTTTATCATGGCTTTCTCCCCAGAGACTGTCCTTTGGAAAAAGAAAGATCCTATTTTGGAGGTATCCTGGGAGAGAATTCTCCATTCCATTGGCAATACTGACATGGCTTCCCTGCTTAATTAGAGAATCTTCTTCTGAGCTCTTATCAATAACTCAATGAGTCATTAAGGCAAATACTCTGCACTACTAAAACATTCCAAATCATTAATGCATATTTCTTCTTTTTTAAGACTTGTTTTAGGTAAGCTTTGCTCCTTACCATACAATTTATAAAATTTTCAATTGTTTATTTTATAACATTTCTATTTACTTACATTGGCATCTTCCCGCTGGCTCTTATTTTCCTCTAAAATCCTTTGTTGGTTTCGAGTAAACCTGTTTTAATTAACAAAATGCAAGTATTTAAAAGAAAACATATGAAAATGCTGTAATAGTTAACAAATCATTAATATGCAAATATTCACCAATAATCAACTTCATCCGTAATCAATTCCCAATGAAGTACTTTAATAACTTTTCTCCAGTTTTATGAGGAAATGGACAAATATTATAAACATTAATAATTCAATCACCAAGTTTTATGGTCTTTATTAACATTATGTATTTCCTTGTACTATTTTTTTTCTGTAAGTTAATCTATTTTAAACTTTGTTGAAATTATATTTACATAATTCAGTATCATAATTCCATTATGTTGACATCATTTTTCTAGTTATTCAGAAACACAATGTTTAGTTGTTATATACTTTACCTTATGAATATATCAGAAAGTGAAAGTGAAATTACTCAATCATGTCCAACTCTTTGCAACGCCATAGACTGTAGCCTACAGGCTTCTCCATCCATGGGATTTTCCAGGCAAGAGTACCAGAATGGGTTGCCATTTCCTTCTCCAAGGGATCCTCCCGACCAAGGGATCGAACCTGGGTCTCCTGCACTGCAGGCAGATGCTTTACCTTCTGAGCCACCAGGGAAGCCCATGAATATATCACATACTTAAATATTCTCCTTATTCCCAAGTATGCTTTCAATTTTGCCAAAATTATCAAAAGTTACAATTCTACATAAAATTCACATACAGTTAACATATTTTCATTGTTTAATCTTCAATTTTATAAGATGCTTGGCACCCAAAAATATTGACCTTTTACAACTTTGTTTTAATTTTACACTGTTCCTACTTTACTGTGGGTAAGGAAGGAGCAGCGAAACAAATCAATAAGAGAATAGGTTTGAAAGAATAGTGAAGTTGAAGGCAGAAATCCAAAGTACAAGCGTTAGCTTTATTACCGAGTAGTTAAAAGACCATATATATGGCCCTCAGTTGTCCAACTACTCACAGAGAATAGTAATGTTTGAGCCATTTCCTCAGAAAGCTATTTTAAACAGCAAGATACAGGGAGATGGGTAATATAGGTGGATGAATGTGGACATGCTTTGCAAACTAAAAGCTGCTTTGGAAACACACAGTATTACTATTATGACACATCAATTTCATGAACCTAAACACTTTAAAGTCTAAAAGCTTACACTGAATTAGAATATGGCTTAGATTTAAGGATTTTCCCTATTCTAACACACAGGCTTTTATTCCATTTACTAATGGCACTGGCTTCTTACGTGCTAGCAAGTTATGTGCAAGGTATGACCAAACCTCACAAAGCAAGCCTTGAGTAACAAATTTCTGTTTGCTTATTTGCACAACTATTCCCTGGATGTAACGAGTGGAAACCTTTGGAGATTCTGGGACAGAATGAGTGTATTTTGCTTGTGGGATGGACGTGAATCTTTAAGGAACAGAGCGCAGACGTTGGTAAGCAGAATCATCTCCCCACCAAGACATCCACATAGTAAATCAACGGAACGGTGAGTATGTCAGGTTAGAGGGCACATGGCCTGAAGGGTGCTAGTGAGCAGACTTTAACAGGGGGATTGTCCTGGACTGTAAGCCCAGTGTAATCAGGAAGGCCCTTAAATGTGGACAGGGAGACAGAAGAAGGAAGCAGGGGGGATACAACGTGAGAAGGACCCAGCCAGACATCAGCTTTGAAAACAGAGGAAAGAGGTCAGGAGCCAGGGAAAATGGCATCAACTGCACGCTGCACGGAAACGATTCTCCTCTAAAGCCTCCAAGAAGAAACAAAGTCCTGGTTCAAAAGTCAATCAGAAAAAGCTGTTCACAGGAGTAACCCACTCTCCTAACATCAAGACCAAATAAACACACATTCCTCCTCAGAGGAAGCTTTTTGTAAGTGGTCTTATGGTTTGCAATAATAGAACTTTTCAAAATGAAAACCAGGAGTCGGCACCCGACTGAAAACCGTTTTGGTTTCCTCAGACATCTTCCTACTTAGAAAGATTTACACCAAAGCAAACGAAGGGTGAGGACCGTGAGAGGCTGCTGAGGGGAAGAGAACTCGGTCACAGGGCTCACGTCTGCCTCTGGACACCCCATCACATCAGCGCAGAACGGCTGCTCGCTCTCACAGTGAGACACAGGGCAAACTTGTTTCACAGCTGTGCGTCTGATTCTCTGATTCTCTTGGTTCATTAATGATCAATGGGGGGAAAGTCCAAAACATAACTTATAAGACTCAGTGGGACAAGAAGAGGAGGAGGACAAGAAATTAACAAATTAACGAGCTAACACTGGCTACGTGTTTCATCTACATTATCACATTTAATTCTCAAAAACAAACGAAGTAAACAAGTCCTTTCCCAACAGGTAGTAGTATTCCCTTTAATAAACAGGGGGAAACCCAAGTCTTAAAAAGTCAAGCAATCTGTCCAGAATGGACAGCAGAGTTTGAAGCCGGGCCTGTTTACCTCTTTCCTTTGGTCACACCGGTCCCCTTCCCCAGCAGCTGGTGGGAGACAGGGCCACTAACTCCAGAAAGGCTCAGCAAAAACGGTTCCCCTAAGGGCGTCTTGAAATGTCACTTTGAGGAAAACCTCTGGAATTCAGTGAGCAGGGACCACAAAAGGGAAAACTGTCCTACCCAAATGCCAGTACAATCCCTATTCCAAACAAAGATCTAGGAGCAGTTTGGGGATCTTTAGAGGCCCAAGAAGGCCTAGGGATAGGTTTGGAAAGAGTCCAGGAGACTTGCCTGAAGCTGTGTTTGTATTTTCAGCACTTTACACAAAGACTGAGGAGAAAGCCGCCTCAGTCAAAGCAGCTGCCTGCCCGCCCCTCCCTGGGGACGGGTCCTGGAGCTTCCCACCCAGGCCCGCTGTGCCCTGGTCTGCTCCTGATGCTGCCAGCGCCGCCCCCACCATCCCCAGCTCAGACGGGACTTCCGCACAGAAGCTTCCCTGGCCTCTGACGTGCAGCAGGTCTGGCTGTTATTCTCAGCAAACAGACCTCTAATCAGTTCATCTATCCCACTTTCCAAGTGTGTATGTGTGTAAATATATATATATATATTATTGAAGGTGTTTTCTTGACTATAGGCTTGACTATAGATTACAATAGATTATAACACTATTACTTTGATGAATACATAAATGACTTGGAAACAACTTAAACACCTAACAAGTGAACTATGAGAGAAGAATGGACTATTAAGGGACTATTAAAAATAATGGTTTAGCCAAAGCATTTAAGAACATAGGGTACACAAATACAGTGAAGAAAATCAAGGGAGAAACAAAAGGATATGTTCTTTATATAATCATGACTATAAAACAAGTTTAGAAAAAAACTAAAATGTTAGAAATCTGTATCCGCAGGTTCTTTATCTGTGGATTCCACATCCAAGGATTCAACCAACCTCAAACTGAAAATATTTGAAAAAGAAAAAAAAGAAAAAAAAATCCCAGAAAGTTCTAAAAATGAAACTTGAATTTGCCATGCACCAGCAACTATTTACATAGCATTTACATTGTATTTACAACTATTTACATAGCATTTACATTTATTAGGTATTATAAGAAATCCAGAGATGATTTAAAGTGTACAGGAGGATGTACATTAAAGTGTACATGTAACCTATGCATTGGTTACATTTAAAAACTACACCATTTTACATAAAGGACTAGACAATCTGTAGATTTTGGTGTTGCTGGGGGCATGGGTTTCTGGAATCAATCCCCTGCTGATATGGAGGGAAGACTGTATTTAAAATTTTTGCTGTCATTCTTTTCTGAATAGAATTTTTTAAAAAAGTTCATGTTCATATACAGATTACCCTCACTGCTCTGACTTTGTCTAGACTGTCTTCTTCTCTTCTCGCTATCATTTCCATGTGGTTCTCCACCTCAAACTTAGGTTAAACCTCACTTTCACGACAATGGTCAGCTTGTACCAACGGTCTGTCTGAGAGCAAACGATGTGCGCAGGGCAGACGTCTGGTGATTCAGACCCAGGCTCTGTTCACAGGTCAGTGTGACACTGCCCACAAATGCCTCTCGCACTGCCCAGGTCACACTCATTCCTGCAAGCTGTAGCACACACTCCTGGAAGAGCAGGACCAGAATTCCCTGCCTTGGGAGGCAAGCACCTGTGTCCAAACGTGTTCTTGATCTTTCTGAGCACCCACCAGCAGGCACTCTGAGAATGCTGAGCCCTGGAGGACGGTCAGAGAGGGTGCCCACTGCTCACCTCTCACACCCAAGGATGGCATTATTCAAATCCTCGTTCACTTGAATCAGCTCAGCAGTGACGTCTTCATTCTCCACCACCACAAGCAGGTCCATGATCCTCTCCTGCATCTCCCGACCCGTCTTATAAAGTTTCTGTCAAAGAAGGAGAGACATTTCTTCTTCCATGCTAAAAACCAACTCATTTGCCCTTCTGAACAACTGCAACCAAGGTTTCCCTGGTGGCTCAGATGGTAAAGAATCTGCCTGCAATACAGGAGACCCAGGTTCAATCCCTGGGTCAGGAAGATCCTCGGGAGAAGGGAATAGCTACCCACTCCAGTATTCTTATCTGGAGGATCCCATGGACAGAGAAGCTATAATCCATGAGGTTGCAAGGAGTTGGATACGACTGAGTGATTAACCCTATCCCTTTCCCTTTCATACTACTGTGACCACTTCCACATGAGTCACCTATGGGAGATTACCAAAGTATTTAACTATGGACAGCTCATCCTTTCTCTGTAAGAAGGACATCAGAACAGTGTTTTCCTCTAAAAATCAAAATAGGGATCATAAAGACAATAATGTATTATACAGTGCTGTAACACTGGACTAGAAATTAGAGCTGGTGTACAGGAACTCTCGGTTTGTGGCTTATTAGCTATGCTATGGCAGGAAAGATAACCACTTGCTTTCTAAATCTCAGTTTACTTACTTGATAAGTGAAAAATACACTACTTGCCACCCACATCTGCCTCAAGGGTGACATAAAAATCAAATGGCATGTGTATAATGAGCATCTACCTCAAGGGGTGACACAAAAATCAAATGGCATGTGTATGATGAGGAACTCTGTAACTATGAAGCACAACAGAGAACATAAAGTGCTATTGTTATTTGTGGTAATGGAAGAAAGAAGTAGCTAAAATGCATTTACAGTGTATAATTTTCCTGTTATGTTCTACTTAAAGATGTAAAGTTTATAGTTACAACATTACATTCCAAGGTAAACTGAACCTGGATTAAAAAACTAGTCATCAATCCCATCTTTATTTAGACAGCCTGGAATCACTATTATATAAGATTCCACTCCCCAAACCAGCTTTTTCTCATAAGCATCAGAAGCACGTACAGCAGACTTACTGATTCAGAACTGCGAGACTGAGAGTTTGGGAATTCACATTTTTTGATAAGCATCTCAGTGTTTCTCATGTACACAGATGTTTGAAAACTGCGATCTTAAAACTGGGGACTTCCCAGGTCGCTCAGTGGTAAAGAATCTGTTTGTCAATAAAGGAGATGCAGGAGACATGGGTTTGATCCCTGGGTTGGGAAGATCCCTTGGAGAATGAAATGGCACTCCACTCAGTATTCCTGTCTGGAAAATCCCATGGACAGAGGAGTCTGGTAGGCTACAGGCCGTGGGGTCACAGAGAGTCAGATGGGAATGAGTAACTGAGCACATACACATCTTACAACTTAATTTCTCTTAGGCAAACCCTCAATGAGCCTGAGGAGCATAAGGCTGATACTAATATTCCTTAAAATCCACCATGGCCAGAATTTGTCCATGTAATAGTACATCGCTGTCTGAGCCACCACAGAAGGCCAACAGTACATCAGCATCAGGCAAAAACATAGGGACATTCCCCTTTTAAAATGAAAGCAGCAGAGCTGGCTAAACTGTAGCACTATTTATTACATTATCCAATCTTTCCCCTCCTGAAAGACAGACCTGCTGAAAAACTTACACTTTACAAAACCATTTAGCATCTCAAACAATCTATCACAAGATTTCCAACAGGAAATCTCTAAATAAATCAAGCCACTACTAGCTGGCATTTAGACTCAGAGGTAAAGGCTACCCCATCTCCACAGAATCTTAACAGAAATGTTAAGACAGAAGAGAAGGGAAAGGGGAAAAAAAAAGTGAAACAGAGAGATATCAGACTGGGTTTTCATACTCATATTGTACAACTGAAAAAACTGGCCACATTCCCAGTGATGTGGTAACTGTCAGCAGCAATTGACGAACTTTTTCTTAAAGGTTCAGATACCAAATAGTGCTTGCTGTGTTGACCACATGGTCTGTGTGGCAACTACCCAACTCTGCCCTGATACAAGCAACCACGGACAATATGTAAACACATGGCTGTGGCCAAATCCTCGTGAAACAGAGTCAGGTGGTGGCTGAGCGTGACTCACATACGGTCCCATGGAAGAGAGCAAACGAAAAGATTAGACTCAGTGGACCTAAGGCCTCTCCTGATACGGGGCTGGGTCTGGTTAACATTTAGCCTCAGTTTACTTTCTCATCTATAAAACAAGGATAACAACCATCATGCAGGGTTGCTGTAAGGACAGAAAATGGTGTGGTTGAAACCCCGCTGCGGGACTTCCCTAGTGGCACAGTGGATAAGAATCTGCCTGCGAACACAGGGGACATGGGTGCGGTCCCAGTCCATGAAGGTCCCATGTGCCACGGAGCCTCTTAGCTCGTGCGCCACGACTATCGAAGCCCACACACCCGGAGCCTGCAGCCCACAGCAGGAGAAGGCACCTCCATGAGAAGCGCATGCGCTGGGAGGAAGAGTAACACCCCCCACTGCTGCAGCTAGACACCCAGCTCAGCCAGCTGAGCTGCTTCAAAGCAATGAAGACCCAGCTCAGCCAACAATAAACAATTAAAAGTTTTTTTAAAAAAATGTCTGCAATACAGGGCAGTCATTGAATGTATTATGAATACCCAAGGAGGTATCACTAGCAGCTTAACTAGCTAACTAATACGTTCCTGTAATACCTGTGCCACTACCCAGGACCCGGTATTAAACGAAGGAAAAAACTAAGAACAGCTTTTGCTGCAACGCCACGACGAAGGAGAACTTTTCCTCTTTCTGCATTAGCATGCAGAATAGTTCGTCTTCTTGCTCACTGGCAGCCTTGCTAGAACAATGTCATGATCAAGGAAATACAATGGCTGTTAGATGCCTGTGACAAAAATGTAGAAATTGATTTGAAATGAATTTGCAGCCCACATCAATAGCCCCTCGTCATGGGAAGACCGTCCCTTTGCCCTCTCAAGAGACAGATGGAATGCAGACATGAAAGGAACACCACATTTCTCAGCAGGTTTGCAAAGCAGAATCTGAAAAACTTCTTCAAAAGCCGGCCCGCTCTGATCTTTGCAACTGATGTCTGTCTCGGAAGAAAGTCAAGCCACCTGGAAATGGTGCAGATCAAGCACCATGAACCAAAAGGACGGGTCAGAAGCGCCCCCCCCAGCAGGCTCTCGCAGAGCTCTGGATGTGGGGAGTCAGGGGGAGGGAGTCCAAACACAGAGGCACAGCTGCTGGTGCAAGTGCCCGTCGCGGGGGCCCTGGGGCTGCTCACTTCAGGCTGTACCAAAGCAAAGGCTGGCTGCGAAGCCAAAGGGAAGGTAACAATCATCTCAAAAGTCTTGGGAGTGAAACAAAAAGGAGCTCACCTAGAGGTGACGTCCAGATGGCTCCCACTCTTCCACACAGCACTTGGGAGCTTAGGAAGAAGATTCTGTCACACTTTCAACTCCAAATGCAACTGCCCCACATCTACCAACAGAGGGCAACTCCATAAAAAAAAGTGAAGTATCTGAACATATCCTTTGAGAAAGTAATAGCGGGAAGAAAGGCATGTGGTTGCAAGCCTTCTCTGGGAATAGTATGTCCAGCCCTCCTGCCATCACACACCTCCGCTCTCCAGGCCCTCCCACCCAGACAGCGAGAGAACCCAAGACGATGCTGGCCGCCTGGGTCAGCAAGGCAGTCCAGGTTCACAGTGGGAAGGGAGCGCTACACCGGATAAAAAGAAGCCTCAGGAGGACAAGGTCTGTACTCCAGCCCTATCGCTGCTGCCACTGCCATGGACAGATCATCACCTTCCTAAATATGCGGCCTCCTCTGTAAAGGAAAGGGAGATGGTCCCAAAGGTATTGAAAGGGCCTTCCACTCTTAACACCTTACAAGTCTCTGAATGGGAAAGACAGTAAGTCATTAGAGCAGATGACTTTTTACCAGTTATTCTCACAGGACCAAATTTCAGATTCATATGATTTTAAGCTTCTCTAATAAGTTAGAGTAAGACTTATTCTAGTTGTGCTTTTTAAAATCTGGGCTCACTTTATTCTACAGAAGACGAAAACATTTTCTTCTTTCACTGTCCTACCAGGTCAAGGCAAAAACCAAAATGGGAGGTCAGCCACTCACAGGTAAGAATAAGGTGACTCAGAGTTAATGCAAGAACAGAACATGCAATGTTGTTCCATTGCTGTGACCAGATACTTTTAACTCATCACAACGCTCATTAGACTGGATGCACCCTCAGAATCTCAGCACACCATTCTGGCAAACTAAAAGAAATCCCGTCTCTGCCCCTTATGAAGTTTAAAGTCCTGCAGAACAGAGTGGCTGGGAAATGTGTCTTTCACCAAATAGTTCTATTGCCTAAGAGTCTAACAGAGAAAGGAGCTCTGAGAATTAGCAGGTCTTCAAGATCTAACTCTTCCGCATAGATTGGAAGAACAGAGAGGGGGTTCCAAGTAAGTATACTAGATTTCAGACAAGGAAATAGGCAGGGAACATGTTTCAAATAAACAGAACAGCTGAGAGAATTTATGCGCCAACAGACAAAGCAGGAAATGATTCCAAGTAGAGGCTGCTTTTTAACGGTAACAGACTGCATACACGACTGTGATGGCTGGTAAAGCATAAGGAGAGCCAGGCCATGTGTGCTGCTGCTGCTGCTGCTGCTGCTAAGTCGCTTCAGTCGTGTCCGACTCTGTGCGACCCCATAGACGGCAGCCCAACAGGCTCCCCCGTCCCTGGGATTCTCCAGGCAAGAACACTGGAGTGGGTTGCCATTTCCTTCTCCATGTGTGAGTGGAGACTTTTCCTGTGGGCTGCACACCTTTTTGCCTTCCATCCACACGCTGCTCTGCTGAGTGCCCCAAGGCTGACCTGGAGGGAACACGCCACCAGGCCCCCTGCCACCTTGCTTCTGACTGGCTCAGTGGACGGGACCCACGGGGAGGAGACGGGAGAGTGCAGGGGGAGTGTGGTCAGGCTCCTTGTCAACGCTGGTCCTTCGCCACAGACACCGCTGCCCTCACGGCTGCCTGCAGAGTGCCACTCTTCCCACTGGTTCTGGAAAAAGTTCCCTCTTGCCTATTTACGCCTAGAGACAGCAGCTGACAGCCCAGGGTAACGAGCTAGCTCCTGTGGTTTCTCTGAACCCTGCAGTATCTCGCTAAATAAACAGTACCTTAATTTAATTCTTTTCAAATTACCCAAATGGAGCATGCCATCTGTTTGACTGATAAACCCTAGAAAGCACGAAAACAGAGCAATTTAAATATTATGGTAGCAACATAGGGTTAGACAAAGAGATCAAATCAAGAGAATAGCCTCTGGAAAGACATCCTTGCTCTGAAATATAGAATGTGATAAAGAGGTGTTTGTAATCAGTGGAGAAGGTATAAATTGTTAATAAAAGTCATTCAGCTAGCCAGCTATACAACTGAAAAAGATAAATGGAGGTAAAATCTCTAACTCAAACCAAGGATAAAAATTTTAATTTTAAACCACATAAAATTGAGGGGAAACCCATGGATGTATTAAAGATATCTTTGCTGAGTGATTGCATGGTTCAGCACTGCTTGGGAGCAGAACCTGAGTAATAAACAAGGCGAGCCTGTGGAGCATCCTCTCCAGCAGGCAAAGGCAGCTGCACAAACGTGCAGGAAAAATCAGCAGGCTGGAGGGATGACATGCGGGCACCCCTGGGAAGTGGCTGACTTTACACTGGGGGCCAGGGAAGCCCCCGGACGAGGTAATGTGCTAAGTTAGAAGGATGAGAAACAGCTGGCCGTTAGAGGACGCAGGAAGCATGAGAGTCAAGGGTGAAACAGCTCCCCAGCAAGAACGAACTCTGCATGTCCGGGAACGGGAGGGTGGCCAGACCGAGGAGGGCACCTGTGCTATGGAAGGAAGGCAGGAGGAGATGGGGAGAGGTTTTATGGCCAGAGGAAGAAGGCTGGGTTTTATTCCCAGTGTAAATGGAAGCCAATGGAGGGTTTCCAGCAACGTGATCTGGTTTACCTTCTAAAAAGTTACATAGAGATGTTCGGTACCATCAGTCATTAGGGAAATGCAAATCAAAAGTAGAAGAAGATACCACTTCACACCTAAAGTGGCTAAAAAAAACTGAATACAAGTGTTGGCCGAAAGTGGAGAAACTGCAACCCTCTGCATTGCTGGTGGGAATGTTCAATGGTGCAGCCACTGGGAAAAAGTTTACCAGTTCCTCACTAAGTTAAACAAAGAATTTCCATATGACCCAGTCATGCTACTGCTACTGCTAAGTCGCTTCAGTCGTGTCCGATTCTGTGCGACCCCACAGTCGGCAACCCACCAGGCTCCCCCGTCCCTGGGATTCTCCAGGCAAGAACACTGGAGTGGGCTGCCATTTCCTTCTCCAATGCATGAAAGTGAAAAGTGAAAGAGAAGTCGCTCAGTCATGTCCAACTCTTAGCGACCCCATGGACTAGCTACTCCCAAGCTATATACTCAAAAGGGCACAGGTATTCAAACAAAGACTTACACGTGGATGTCCGCAGCAGCACTAGTCACAATAGCCAAAAGACAGAACAAGTCAACTGTCCATCAACTAACAAATACAGAAAATATATTCAAAGTATATACATACAACGGAATGTGGGCTATAAAAGATCCTATGACATGGGTGAACCTTGAAAACATTATAGTAAGTTAAAGAATCATATTTTATAATTCCATTTATATGAAAGACTCCAAAAAGGTAAGTCGTTAGGAACAGAAAGCAAGGAAGTGGCTGCCTGGGACTGGGCAAAGACAAGAATCAGGAGAGACTGCACTACGGGTAGTGGATTTCCTTCCGGGATGGTGGAAATGTTTGGGACCTAAATAGAGGAAACGGGGGGAAGGGACAGTTAGGGAGTTTGGGAGGGACAGGTACATACTCCTACCGTTAGGAACAGAAAGCAGGGAAGTGGCTGCCTGGGACTGGGCAAAGACAAGAATCAGGAGAGACTGCACTACGGGTAGTGGGTTTCCTTCCGGGATGGTGGAAATGTTTGGGACCTAAATAGAGGAAACAGGGGGAAGGGACAGTTAGGGAGTTTGGGAGGGACAGGTACATACTCCTATATTTAAAATGGATAACCAACAAGGACCTCCTCCTCCTCCTCTATCAGTTGGACAGGGAACTCTGCTTAATGTCATGTGACAGCCTGGATGGGAGGGGAGTCTGGGGGAGAATGGATGCATGTGTATGGAAGCCTGAGTTCCTTTGCTATCACAACATTGCTAATTGGCCATCAGTTCAGTTCAGTTGCTCAGTCGTGTCTGACTCTTTGCGACCCCATGAATCGCAGCACGCCAGGCCTCCCCGTCCATCACCAACTCCCGGAGTTCACTCAGACTCACGTCCATCGAGTCCGTGATGCCATCCAGCCATCTCGTCCTCTGTCACCCCCTTCTCCACCTGCCCCCAATCCCTCCCAGCATCAGAGTCTTTTCCAATGAGTCAACTCTTCGCATGAGGTGGCCAAAGTACTGGAGTTTCAGCTTCAGCATCATTCCTTCCAAAGAAATCCCAGGGATGATTTGGGAACCCCAAAAAATAAAGTCTGATACTGTTTCCACTGTTTCCCCATCTATTTCCCATGAAGTGATGGGACCAGATGCCATAATCTTCGTTTTCTGAATGTTGAGCTTTAAGCCATACTCCAGTACAAAATAAAAAGTTAAAGATAATAAACAGAGGAAATGACTGTGAATGTGAATGCCACTAAATTGGACATTTTTTATTTTTTGGCTATGCCACATGGCTTATAGGATCTTAGTTCCCTGACAGGGATCAAATCTGAGCCCTGAGCAGTGAAAGCACGGAGTCCTAATCACTGGATCTCCAGGGAATTTCCTAAATTGCATATTTAAATTGCAAACTTTAAAATGATTAATTTTATGTTATGTTACAGTTCTTAGTTTCCTGCACAGCACTGTACTCTGTCCTGAAAATATCCCTGACAACAAAATACCTAAAAGTATTGGATACAATATGAAAATATTTTAATGTACATGCCTAAACTTTGAAGAAAGCATGAGAAGTCCTCAAAGGCTAAATCCAAATAGGATCCAAAGATATGGAGGCAATAAAGGCACAAGTATCTGAAAGGCATGTCTCTAATCACCCTAAGAGGCAGGAGACCAAGGCTGGGGCCTGAACAAGGTGCTGAGATGGATCAAAGACCCCCACATGCAGCTGGAACATTTGAATGGCTACAACCTATATATGAAATATATATATATATAGACAGATAGATAGACAGATCTGTGCCGCCCCTCCCTCCCCCACATCATTTCTGACAGAACTCCTTAATCCCTTGGAACTTCCCAGGTGACAGGAGCATCTTTTGTTCTGACAAGTAAACTCTTGATGGGCTTCTGGATGGTGGCTGGTCACCAGAAAGACCAAACATGATTAGGAGGTTGGAACTTCTAGCCCTAACCTCTATCCTCAGGGTATGGAAGGGGCACTGGAGATGAGATGGAGATCATGCCTACTGAATGAAACCTCTATAAAAACCCATCAACTTCGGGATTCAGAGGGCTTCCAGGCTGGTGAACATATACACGTGCTGGGATGGGGGTGCACTCCAACTACGCAGGGATGCAAACTTTATGTTTAGGAATGCCAACTTTATGTTTAGGAATGCCCTAGACCTCACTCTTTGTATCTCTTAACCTGATTTTCCATCTGCAATATTTGTAATATCTGTTATAATAAACCAGTAAATATATGTACGTGTTTCCTAAAGCTCTGTGAGCCATTCACGCAAATTATCTAACCTGAGGAGAGTCCTGTGGGAACCCCCCGTTTATAGCCTGATGGTCAGAAGTACAGGAGACTCTAGACTTGCAAAGGGCATCTGAAGTGTGATGGTCTTGTGGGACCAAGCCCTTAACCTGTGGGATCTGATGTTAACTCTGGGTACTTAGGAGATCCCAGGTGGCGCTACTGGTAAAGAACCCACCTGCCAATGCAGGAGATAAGAGATGTGGATTCAATCCCTGGGTCAGGAAGATCCCCTGGAGAAGGAAATGGCAAGCACTCCAGTATCCCTGCCTGGAGAATCCCCATGGATGGAGGAGCCTGGCAGGCTACAGTCCCAAAGAGTAGGACACGACTGAAGCAACTTAGCATGCATGCTGGGTACTTAGTGTCAGAACTGAATTTAGTTTTTTTTAATATTTATTTTTATTTATTTGGCTGCTCTGGGCCTTAGCTGCACTGTGGCACGTGGAATCTTTTTTTCCGTTACAGCATGCACACTCTGAGCTGTAGCACGGGGGATCGAGTCCCCCAAACAGGGACTGAGTCCCTTGCATTGGGAGCACAAAGTCTTAGCCAATGAACCACCAGAAAAGTCCCAACAACTGACTCTGATTTTAAGACACCCAGCTGGCACTGGAGAATCGGTCAGTGTGGGCAAAAGAGCCCACACATTTGCTGTCAGAAGTGTTAAGTTAAAAAGTTAGAATAAGCAGCTACAGAGAAAAAGCTTCTCTTTGCAGGAACATGGCAAAGAGGAGGAGACGCCCCGGCTCTGGAGGGCGAATTCTGGCAGCCTGACTGCATTATCACCTCTCAGGCTCTCAGAATCCATGAGTCGCTTGAAGTCCTTTTGCTCCGGCCTAATTAGTGACACTGGAAGTTCTCCACTCGTGGAGGGAGGAGGTCTTCTGAGGAAGGTCCACTGGAAGGGTGTCTTCCTCCTGGGGTGGTGTGACCCTCAGGCGGCTGACCCCACCTTCAGCATTGGGCAGTGACTGTTCTCCCTCTTCTGGTCCTCTGGTGGTCTGTCTAGGTTCTCCAGTAATCCTCGGAATTTAATTTTCAGACTGTCAACTTTAAAAAAAAAGCACAGTGTGAGAGCTGTGAGTGAAGTTTTAGTTGGGGCAACGAGCGACAGCACCGCAGACAGCTCTGAGAAACTGTTTCAGAGACGCAGGGAAAGGACAGGATGTATGTGATTTTGGTAAAGAGGCAAGTGAAAACAGAGTGTGAGTCGCTCGGTCGTGTCTGACTCTCTGTGACTCCATACACTGTAGCCCACCAGGCTCTTCTGTCCATGGGATTCTCCCGGCAAGAATACTGGAGTAGGGTGCCAGTCCCTTCTCAGAGGATCTTCCCGACTCAGCGACTGAACCCTGGTATCCTGCATCGCAGGCAGACTCTTCACCGAATGAGCCACAAGGAAGCAGCTGGTAAAGGGGAAGGACATGCAATGAAGCACATATTTTTTGTAAGGGTTCTGCTGGTCTCATGAAGCTTCTGTGAGTCATGAGAAAGAGTCAGTCACCATGAAGGACTTTACTGCTTTTCTAGATATGAGCAGATAAAAGAATTTGGCTCATAAAATTAGCTCCTGAGAATATCTAACTATCTAAAGAGCCGTCCTGCCAGTTTCCTGGGGCACAGAGTGCCTCATTTCTGCTTTCCGCCCTGAACTCCTTCAGCGGGTGTTGAAGGTCACCAGCTACAGCAGCACAGGAGTTAATCCTTGCAGGGGTGGATGACAGGTGCCCACTGCAAGTGCCAATTTGTAGTGGACAATATTTTGTCTGTTGTTTCAAAGAGGTTTGGCAAAGAGGTGAATTATTTTAACAAGCTAAAGGGGAAAAAAAAAGATTGATTAGCTAGTTCGGGAGGAAGAAAAAAAATAGTGTCTATTTCCCAACTCTCACAGTGGACTTCAGACCCTATAATACTTCTGGACAGATGCACTCTGTATGCCCCGCGTTGCTCTAGGGCCCTTGATGCCTCTCATCCGGCCCCAGCCCCAACTCTGAGGAGCCCCCTCCCGCAGGCTCCTGTGGAAGCCTCGGGGAAGCCAGGCAGGGAGCCAGTGATGTCTGGGGGGCCTGCTTCACTAATCTGTACTGTTTACACAGTTGTGAGAAAACCTCTGAAAAAGTACAAATTAAAAAAATTACTTTGTTTCTCCACAGTTTATCTTTGCCAGTTTCATTTTTAGATTCCTGAACCAAGACAGGTTCCTTTCCTCTATTTCCATAAATTGCATCATATTATTTTAGATCAACCATAGTGAGGCAGGATATTACAAAACAAGAAATATGTATTTGGTCTTCATCCCCAGTTCCTAACACAGAGCTTCTAAAACCCTTGGGATTTCCTGAGTAGTATGAGAGAAACAGCCTTTGTTATACTTAGTAACTCCCTTTCAACCAACCAAGCAGTAGTTTATGCTAACGAGGTGATTCTTGGCAGACAGCAGAGGCTGCCTGAGAAACCGACCTGGGATCAGAGAGCTCAAACTTGCAAACTAACCCCACAACCTCCAGGACGGGAGGGGACCTGGGCTGCCTTAATCACCAGCGGTCTGCTTAATCACCAGCGGTCTGAGACTAAATAAATCCCACCTCTATAATGGAATCTCTATAAAACCCTGAACGACTGGGTTCAGAGAGCCTCTGGGTGGTGAACGTGTTCAGGTGCTCGGAGGATAGCGAACCCCAACTCCGCAGGGACAGAGAGCCCCTCTGTCCAGGACCTTCCAGACCCTTCCCTGCATGTATTCTTGGTCAATGAGAAAAATGCTCCCTGCCCCACTGTAAACAAAGGATGCTGCAGGGGTCGACTTAGAAAGTGGTCACCACCTGGAAGCTGAGAGTTGTTTCCTCTGGTGGGAATTTGGGGGACTTCAAGTCTGGGAGACAGCATCTCCAGTGACCCGGAGAACTGTTCCAGGAGGCGGGGTGAGGGTGGGTGAGGAGTCAGGTTATACAGAAGCTTGCAGCAGAAGCAGACAGTCTCAACATCCAAGGATTACTATGAACTAAGGGAAACCAAGTATCTGAAGCAATTTAGCACTTTTCTATAAATGGGAAGAAGCAAGAGTCTGGGCTTACTGAAATGGTTCCTTTCATTTGCAGCTCCCTATCTGGGGCCAGCATACTGTGATTTTATTATTCACATCCTTAATTCCTTGCTCACCACAGGGAGCAAGGGCAGTTAGCATCAGCAGGGGCTGTTGGATGACAGGCAGTGTTCTTCCGGGGCTCAGAAATTTACATCTGGTAGGCCAGCAACCCAGACGGCTGTGACCTCCTTGTTCATTGATATGGCAGGAAAACAGTCCCTTTGACAGAGCCAGCGAGCCATCACGTTACAGCCTCCCTGACAGTGAGCCCCGAGGGAAGCAGGATGCCTGCCATCTAGCAGTGGGCCTCTGGAGCCACCCCCCACCCCAGAGCAGGGCACGCTGGCCCCAGATAACCAGGAACGATTTCAGAGAGCCAGACTCCTACATCCCCCACACACAGAAAAGCACTACCTTTCTTAACCTGAGACACTTGGTTTTCTCTTTTAGTTAATCAATTACTTTATTGATGGCTATGCTGGGTCTTCGCTGTGCACATGGCCTTTCTCTAGCTCTTGTGTGCGGGCTTTTTGCTGCAGGGTGTCTCTTATGGAGGAGCACGGCTCTATCATGCAGGCTCAGCCAGCAGCTGCAGCTCGCGGGCTCCACGCGGGCTCAGCAGCCGTGGAGCACAGGTTGAGCTGCTCTGCAGCACGTGGACTCTTTCCGGACCAGGATAGAACCCGTGTCCCCTGCATTGGCCGGTGAATTCTTAACCCCTGGACCACCAGGGAAGCCCTGGTCTTCTTTACCTAACAGTAACCTTTTGATGTTCTCGGAGAAGGAAATGGCAACCCACCCAGTATACTTGCCTGGAAAATCTCATGGACAGAGGAGCCTGGTGGGCTGCAGTTCATGGGGTCAGAGGAGCCTGGTGGGCTGCAGTTCATGGGGACAGAGGAGCCTGGTGGGCTGCAGTTCATGGGGTCATAAAGAGTTGGGCACGACTGAGCGACTAACACACTTTGATGTTCTGGCTACCTGGTCTTTGTTAGAAAAACTCTCCCATGTGTCTCCTCCCGGCTTCTTCAGAGTAGTACCTTAGAGCACGTGACAAGCTATGTCTTGGGCCTAGGCCCTCAGTTTTGTCCATCGAATAAAACACAATTCTAAAGTTTTAGGTTGAACATTTTTCACTTGACATCATCTGGCTGTTCGTCTGTATACTCTGTAATGAACTGATAATAGTAAGTAAAGTGTCTCCCTGGATGCTGTGAACCATTCTAGCAAATTACTAAACCTGAGGAGGGGATCGCAGGGCCCCCCAATTTGATTTGTAGCCAAAACAGGGCAGAAGAGTGGGTAACCTGAGGACCCACAACTTGTGATCGGCATCTGAAGTGGGGACAGCTTTGTGGGGCTAAGCTCTTCACCTATGGAGTCTGTGCTGCTTCTGGGTCGCTAGTGCCAGAATTACTTCATGTGAGGGAAAAAAATTCAGACCTAGTAACCAAAGTGTGAGTAGAGAAATAATTTCCTTTTATGATGTTATTTAGATTACTAGAAAAAGTTCAAATACTTGTCAAAAGAATTTAAGAACAGCACTCCCCACACCAGATCTCCATGTGCTACTATCAAAAAGCATATGAGAGACAAATAAAGTTGCACATTCAATAGGTTCCATAAACAAACTGACCGAGGGCCAGAACCATTCAACTTGAATTGGCCATGAGTGTGTTCTAAGCTGGTTTACAGCCCAGTCTCTTTATGATTCAAAGCAACACACAGCCCTAAGCTCTGGCATCAAAACAGCAACCAACAAATCAGCATTATCCTAGCAAAATTCAACCAAACATCTGGACCCAAAGACTTGGACACAAAAAGGCATTTAGTACACTCTAGAATAGCGGCAAATAAAACAGGATTCACACATTTGAATGGGATGTTTCAGTGGACATCTTATGAAAGGCCTGTTAGCCACAGATGGACGAAAGCATGACAGAAAAACCCTATCACTGCATTTGAGAGCTCTGATCGGCTGGGGAGACTGTATGCAACTGGGAATATTGCTGTGTCCCTTCTTAAAAAATATTATCTGCTACATACCCCTCTACTTTGATACCAAATTTTATAAAATTTAGTTTAACATGCTCAATATCATGAGTCACAAAATTTCTATCCATAAACATCCTCAATTGTGGATTTTTAAAAAGGGATTACTATATAGGAACTCTAATGATTAATTTTATTTTTAATCTATTCATCATATCAGTGTAGTTTCTCAGTCGTGTCTGACTCTTTGCGACCCCATGGACTGCAGCACGCCAGGCCTCCCTGTCTATCACCAACTCCTGGAGCTCACTCAAATTCATGTCCATCAAGTCAGTGATACCATCCAGCCATCTCATCCTCTGTCATCCTGTTCTCCTCCCGCCTTCAATCTTTCCCAGCATCAGGGTCTTTTCTAATGAGTCAGTTCTTCACATCAGGTGGCCAGAGTATTGGAACTTCAGCATCAGTTCTTTCAATGACTATTCAGGACTGATTTCCTTTAGGATGGACTGGTTGGATCTCCCTGCAGCCCAAGGGACTATCAAGAGTCTTCTCCAACAACACAGTTCAAAACCATCAATTCTCCAGCACTCAGCTTTCTTTATAGTCCAGCTCCCACATCCATACATGACTACTGGGAAAACCATAGCTTTGACCAGTCGGACCTTTGTCGGCAAAGTAATGTCTCTGCTCTTTAATATGCTGTCTAGGTTGGTCATAGCTATTCTTCCAAGGAGCAAGCGTCTTTTAATTTCAGGGCTGCAGTCACATCTGCAGTGATTTTGGAGCCCAAGAAAATAAAGTCTGTCACTGTTTCCATTGTTTCCCCATCTATTTGCCATGAAGTGATGGGACCAGATGCCATGATCTTAGTTTTCTGAATGCTGAGTTTTAAACTAACTTTTTTACTCTTCTCTTTCACTTTCAACAAGAGGCTCTTTAGTTCATCTTTGCTTTCTGCCATAAGGGTGGTGTCATCTGCATATCTGAGGTTATTGATATTTCTCCTGGCAATCTTGATTCCAGCTTGTGCTTCATCCAGCCTGGCATTTTGCATGATATATTTTGCACCTAAGTTAAATAAGCAGGGTGGCAATATACAGCCTTGATGTACTCCTTTCCTGATTTGGAACTAGTCTGTTGTTCCATGTCCAGTTCTAACTGTTGCTTCTTGACCTGCATACAGATTTCTCAGGAGGCAGGTCAGGTGGTCTGGTATTCCCATCTCTTTCAGAATTTTCCACAGTTTATTGTGATCCACACAATCAAAGGCTTTGGCATAGTCAATAAAGCAGAAGTAGATGTTTTTCTCAAACTCTCTTGCTTTTTCAATGATCCAACAGATGTTGGCAATTTGATCTCTGGTTCCCCATGAATCTCCTCATACATAGAATTTACATAGAAACTAAGTCCAATGATAAATGACTTGCCCATGACTAAGAACCCCAAAAATCATTACCAAAATGATGTAATATTCTTAAGTAAAATATCTGTAAAATAATATACTTAAAGCCACTGATCCAAAATACTGATTGTTTTTCCATGTATATTATACTCTGTTCTACAGGATATTGAGATACTTGGTAAACAGATAGTCTCTGGTCAACAAGTCTGTAAATCTCAGGTTAAACAAAGACTCTTTGAACAGATGAAAGAAAAAAATACTCAACAGGGTATTCACCCTGGTAGTCCAGTGGTTAAGAATCCACCTTGCCATCCAGGTGACTTGGGTTCAACCCCAAGTGGTAGAACTAAGATCCTACATTACACAAAGCAACTCAGCCATGTGCCACAATGACCGAAGCCCGCCTGCCCCAAGCCAGGGCAGCATGACCAGAGCCCGTGTGACGCCAGCACGGAGCTGGCGCTCCAGAGCCCATGTGACGCCAGCACAGAGCTGGCACTCTAGAGCCCGTGGGCCACAACTGTGGAGTCCTCATACTGCAATGAAGATCCTGCAGGCCACAACTAAGACCTGGCCCGGCCAAATAAGCAAACATGGTAATTAATTCAAAACCACTCAACAAAACATTAGCCAAATCTAGCAACACAAAAAGAATCATACACCAGGATCAAGTCAGATTCACCCCAGCATCACAAGGATGGTTCAACAAATGCAAAATCAATGTGATACATCACATCAACATGAGATAAGACAAAAACCACATGATCGTCTCAGTAGATGCAGAAAAAGCATTTAATAAAATTCAACATCCATTCATGATAAAAACTCTTATCAAAGTATATAGAGAAGGAACACATCTCAACATTACAAAAGCCATTTATGACAAATCCATAGCTAACATGATACTAAATGGTAAAAAGTGGGAAGCCTTCCCAATAAATCCTGGAACAAGACAGGATGCTCACTTTCACCACTGCTTCAACACAATATTGGAAGTCAGAGTCAAAGCAATTAGAGATACACAAAAAAGAAATAAAATGTATCCAGACTGGATGGGAAGAGGTAAAACTGCCAGTATACATGCAGATGACAAGATACTCCATATAGAAAACTCTGAAGACTCAAGAGATAAACTATTAAAACTGATGAATAAATTTAGCAAGGTGAGCTGCTGCTGCTAAGTCACTTCAGTCGTGTCCAACTCTGTGCAACCCCACAGATGGCAGCTGACAAGGCTCCACCGTCCCTGGGATTCTCCAGGCAAGAACACTGAAGTGGGTTGCCATTTCCTTCTCCAATGCATGAAAGTGAAAAGTCAAAGTGAAGTCGCTCAGTCGTATCCGACTCTTAGAGACCCCATGGACTGCAGCCTACTAGGCTCCTCCATCCATGGGATTTTCCAGGCAAGAATACTAGAGTGGGTCACCAGGGCCTTCTCTGAGCAAGGTAAGCAGGATACATTATTAATACACGGAAATGTGTTGCATTTCTTTATACTAACAAATGAAATATCAGAAAGTAAAAAAAAATAAATAAAAAAAATTTAAAGTCTCATAAAAAAAAACAATACAAGGAATAAGCCTAATAAACATCATAAAACTGAAGATGATTCAAGGAAACGGAAACATATCCGATGCTCTTGGATTAGAAGAACTATTACAGTTAAAATGGCCATGATACTCAATGCAATCCACAGATTTAAGGCTATCCCTATCAAATCACCCATGACTTTTTACAAAATTAGAATAATCCTAAAATTTATATGGAACCACAAAAGACACAGAATTGCCAAAGCAATCCTGAGGAAAAAGAACAAAGCTGGAGGCATACCCTGGGCAGACTTCAAACAATACTGCAGAGCTCCTAATCAAAACAGTGTGGCACTGGCACAAAAGACAGGCTTCTAGATCGATGGAACAGAATAGAGTCCAGCAATCAACCACGGTCACACCTACAGCTATGTAGGTCACACTACGCCTAAGGTCGGGTTCTTTGACATAGGAGCTAAGAATAGACAGTCTCTTTGGCCAGTGGTGCTGGAAAAGTTGGACAGCCACACGTAAACCAATGAAGTTAGAACGTACCCTCATACCATAAACAAAAATAAGCTCAAAATGTCTTAGAAACTTAAACCTAAGACATGACACCATAAAACTCCTAGAAGAGAACATAAGCAAAACGTTCTTTGGTGTAAACTGTAGCAGTGTTTTCTTAGGTCAGTCTCCCAAGGCAATAGAAATAAAAGCAAAAGTAAACAAATGGTATCTAATCAAACTTACTAGCTTTTGCGCAGACAAGGAAACCACAGTTCAGTTGCTCAGTTGTGTCCAAGTCTTTGTGACCCCATGGACTGCAGCATGCCAGGCCTCCCTGTCCATCACCAACTCCCAAAGCCTGCACAAACTCATGTTCATCAAGTCGGTAATGCCATCCAACCATCTCATTCTCTGTCATCTGCTACCACAAAAAATACAAAAAGAAAACCTACAGACTGGGAGAAAATATTTGCAAATGATGTGATCCACAAGGGATCAATTTCAAAAATATATAATAATATACTGAGTTCATACAACTCAAGAACAACAACAAAAAATGAACATCTCAATCAAAAGACACACATCTGGCCAAGAGGCACACAAAAACACTACCACAAAAAATACAAAAAGAAAACCTACAGACTGGGAGAAAATATTTGCAAATGATGTGATCCACAAGGGATCAATTTCAAAAATATATAATAATATACTGAGTTCATACAACTCAAGAACAACAACAAAAAATGAACATCTCAATCAAAAGACACACATCTGGCCAAGAGGCACACAAAAAACATGTTAAACATCACTAGTTATTAGAGAAACGCGAAGCAAAATGGCAATGAGGTCTCATCTCACACTGGTCAGAATGGCCATCATCAAAAGTCTACAAATAATAAATGCTGAAGAGGGTGTGAAGGGAATGTAAATATGATGGGAATGTAAACTGGCACAGCCACTACGGAAAACAGTATGGAGGTTCCTTAAGAAACAAAAAATAGAGTAACCGTATGACCCAGCAATCCCTCTCCTGGGCATATAAAGAAACGGTGAGAGCTCTAATTCAAAAAGATATGCAGACACAATATTCACAGCAGCACTATTTATAACACCCAAGATATGGATGCAGTGTAAGTGTCCATCAGAGGATGTATGGATAAAGAAGATGCTCCCAAGCTGTGGTTTTAAACCCTCTATGCACCAGAGGGACACCACAAACTCAAACCCATTGATGGAGGGTGTGGGTGGCAGGGGCTTCTTGAGGAGTCTATCTGACTCTCCTGTGCTCTCTGCAGGTAGGCTTGCATAGATATAGCTTGAGAAATGACCTGTTCTTTTTTCTTTACCCATTGACCCCTGGATTAGAATAAACAATCCAGGACACTTGAGACTGCCCACAATGAGTACACCACAGAACACAGAAGGAAATGAAAGATGCCCTGTGACTACAGACCGTGGAAGCCACAAGAAGATGGAATTAGGTGCAGCTAACAAACCAGCTGTGAAAAGAAGAGAAGAGAAAAGCAAAGGAGAAGAGGAAAGATATAAGCATCTGAATGCAGAATTCCAAAGAATAGCAAGAAGAGATAAGAAAGCCTTCCTCAGCGATCAATGCAAAGAAATAGAGGAAAACAACAGAATGGGAAAGACTAGAGATCTCTTCAAGAAAATTACAGACACCAAGGGAACATTTCATGCAAAGATGGGCTTGATAAAGGACAGAAATGGCATGGACCTAACAGAAGCAGAAGATATTAAGAAGAGGTGGCAGGAATACACAGAAGAACTGTACAAAAAAGATCTTCATGACCTGGATAATCACGATGGTGTGATCACCCATCTAGAGCCAGACATCCTGGAATGTGAAGTCAAGTGGGCCTTAGAAAGCATCAATAAAAACAAAGCTAGTGGAGGTGATGGAATTCCAGTTGAGCTCTTTCTAATCCTGAAAGATGATGCTGTGAAAGTGCTGCACTCAATATGCCAGCAAATTTGGAAAACTCAGCAGTGGCCACAGGACTGGAAAAGGTCAGTTTTCATTCCAATCCCAAACAAAGGCAATGCCAAAGAATTATAGCGCCACAACCACTGAGCACACACACCTAGAACCCGTGCTCCACACCAAGAGAAGCCACCGCAGTGAGAAGCCCGTGTGCGGCAGTGAGGATCCAGTACAGCCAAAAACGAATTAATCACTCTTAAAAAATGAGCTATCACTAATCTGTCCAGATATTTGAGGAATAAAATTAAAGAGGTGAGATGAAAAAGAGAACTTGCACCCAAGGAAAGAGAATCCACAGAGCAAATGGAAAAGCATCTTTACAAATAATTATCCTTAAAGATAAAAGGGGAAAGCTCATCCATGAAAGAGCTACTATAGTGAAATAAATTCTTAAAGTAAAAAATTGTTGAAATAACAAATGGTGCTGGGAAAACTGGACAGCCATACGTCAAAAATGAAATTAGATCATTCCTGATAGTATATGATAGTATCGAACATGATGCTCGGGGCTGGTACATGGGGATGATCCAGAGAGAGGAAATGGGGTGGGAGGTGGGAGGGGGATTCAGGATTGGGAGCTCATATACACCCATGGTGGATTCATGTCAATGTATGGCAAAACCAACACGGTATTGTAAAGTAAAATAAAGTAAAAATTAAAAATAAATAAATAAATAAATTACTATTAAAAAAAAAAAAAGAAATTAGATCATTCCTTAACTCCATATACAAAAACAAGGTCAAAATGAATTAAACACCTAAATGTTGGACTGATCACTTTACAACTCTTAGAGGAAAACAGCCTGAATTCTCCCTGACATATATCACAGCAGCATCTTTTTAAATCCATCTCCTAGAATAATGGAATAAAGGCAAAAATAAACAAATGGGACCTATTTATGCTCAAAATTTTTGCATGGCAAAAGAAACAATACACAAAACACAAAGACAACCTACAGACTGGAAGAAAGTATTTGCAAATGATGTGACTGATAAGCGATTAGTCTCCAAAATTTACAAACAGCTTTTGACACTTATAGCATCAAAACAAACAACCCACTCAAAAAAACGGGCGGAAGATCTGAATAGACGTTTCTCTAAAGAGTACGTACAGATGTCCAATAGACACATGAAAAGATATTCAACATCGNCTGGAAGAAAGTATTTGCAAATGATGTGACTGATAAGCGATTAGTCTCCAAAATTTACAAACAGCTTTTGACACTTATAGCATCAAAACAAACAACCCACTCAAAAAAACGGGCGGAAGATCTGAATAGACGTTTCTCTAAAGAGTACGTACAGATGTCCAATAGACACATGAAAAGATATTCAACATCGCTAGTTATTAGAGAAATGCAAATCAAAACTACAATGAGATATCACCTCACACCAACAGAATGGCTATCATCAAAAAATCAACAAACAACAAATGCTAGAGAGGGTATGGAGAGAAATGGAACCCTCCTGCACCGGAAAAAAATCTATGACCAACCTAGACAGCATACTAAAAGGCAGAGACATTACTTTGCCGACAAAGGTCTGTATAGTCAAAGCTATAGTTTTTCCCGTAGTTATGTATGGATGTGAGAGTTGGACTATAAAGAAAGCTGAGTGCCAAAGAATTGATGCTTTTGAACTGTGGTGTTGCAGAAGACTCTTGAGAGTCTCTTGGACTGCAAGAAGATCCAACTAGTTCATCCTAAAGGAGATCAGTCCTGTGTGTTCATTGGAAGGACTGATGCTAAAGCTGAAACTCCAATACTTTGGCCACCTGATGTGAAGAGTTGACTCACTGGAAAAGACCCTGATGCTGGGAGGGACTGGGGGCAGGAGGAGAAGGGGACGACAGAGGATGAGATGGTTGTATGGCATCACTGCCTCGATGGACATGAGTTTGAGCAAGCTCTGGGAGATGGCAGGGAGGCCCAGTGTGCTGCAGTCCATGGGGCCATGAAGAGCTGGACATGACTGAGACTGAACAGCAACAACAACACAGCCACTCTGGAGAACAGTATGGAGGTACCTTAAAAAACTAAAATTAGAGCTACTGTATGACCTGCAGTCCCACTCCTGGGCACATACCCAGAGGAAAACATGGCCCCAGGAGACATGCACCCACGTTCACTGCAGCACTGTTTACCATAGCCAAGACATGCAAACGACCTACATGTCCACCGAGACAAATGGATAAAGAAGATGTGGTGTACACCAAGGAATATTAACAGCCATTAAAAAGAATGAAATATGGCCATTCACAGCAACGTGGATGGACCTAGAGAATGTTATACTGACTCAGGTCAGTCAGAGAAGAAGAAATATCATATAACATCCGTTATATGTGGAATCAAAAAAGAAATGATACAAATGAACTGACTTACAAAACAGAAATACACAAACATAGAAAACAAACTCATGGTTGACTTACAAAACAGAGAAGACTCACAAACATAGAAAATGAACCCATGGTGGCCAGGGGAAGGCTTAGATAAGTACTTTGGGAAGGTCATGTACACACTGCTATATTTAAAATGGATAACCGAAAAAGACCTACTGTGTAACAACAGGGAGGCCTGGCGTGCTGCGATTCATGGGGTCGCAAAGAGTTGGACACGACAGCAACTGAACTGAACAAACAACTAAGGCATGACGACCCCTACCCACGCCTCTCTCCCCTCAGGAGACCAGACAGAGAAGCAGGACTGTCTGTGTCCAAGTGGGAGCAATGCTTGGGACAGAGACAACCGACACTGTTTGCAGTTGCTGGTAGCGTGCAGAAAAAATAGGAAGTATATATTGAATACCAAGGAGATCAAACTAGCCAATCTTAAGGGAAATCAACCTTGAATACTCGTTGGAAGGATTGATGCTGAAGTTGAAACTCCAGCATTTTGGTCATCTGATGCCAACAGCTAACTCACTAGCAAAGTGCCTGATGCTGGGAAAGATTGAGAGCAGAAGAAGAAGAGGGCATCAGAGGATGAGATGGCTGGATGGCATCATCGAGGCAATGGACATGAACATGGGCAAACTTCAGGAGATGGTGAGGGACAAAGAGGCCTTATGTGCTGCAGTCCATGGAGTCACAAAGACACAATTGGGTGACTGAACAACATATAACTCAGAAAACTACCTACCAATACATCCCACCCAGAATCACCCCATGCTAATGATCCTGTTATTGTTGTTTAGTCATTAAGTCATGTCCTACTCTTTGTGATCTCATGGACTGTAGCCCACAAGGACCCTCAGTTTATGCGATTTCCCAGCCAAAAATACTGGAGTGAGCTGCCATTTCCTTCTCCAGGGGATCTTCCTCACCCAGGGATCAAACCCGAGTCTCCAACACTGGCAGGCATATTCTTTACCACTGAGCCACCAGGGAAGTGCCATGTCAATGCTACATAGCCTGAAAACTGCAGCAAACGCAGAAATATGCAGAAACAGTACCAAGCACAAGATGCAGCAATGGTGTCGTCCCCTCAGCATGAGCAAGCTGGGTCACAGAGAATGCAGACCAGCTGTCAGAGGTCTCGCACACAAAATGAGCTCAACAGACTTCCTGGGCAGTCCAATGGTTAAGGACCTGCCTGCCAGCACAGGGGACATAGGCCTGATCACTGGTCCTGGAAGACCCCACATGCTGCGGGGCAACTAGGCCCACACGCCACAACCACTGAGCACACACACCTAGAACCCGTGCTCCACACCAAGAGAAGCCACCACACTGAGAAGCCCGTGTGCGGCAGTGAGGATCCGGTACAGCCAAAAACGAATTAATCACTCTTAAAAAATGAGCTATCACTAATCTGTCCAGATATTTGAGGAATAAAATTAAAGAGGTGAGATGAAAAAGAGAACTTGCACCCAAGGAAAGAGAATCCACAGAGCAAATGGAAAAGCATCTTTACAAATAATTATCCTTAAAGATAAAAGGAGAAAGCTCATCCATGAAAGAGCTACTATAGTGAAATAAATTCTTAAAGTAAAAAATTGTTGAAATAACAAATGGTGCTAGGAAAACTGGACAGCCATATGTCAAAAATGAAATTAGATCATTCCTTAACTCCATATACAAAAACAAGTTCAAAATGAATTAAACACCTAATGTTGGACTGATCACTTTACAACTCTTAGAGGAAAACAGGCTGAATTCTCCCTGACATATATCACAGCAACATCTTTTTAAATCCATCTCCTAGAATAATGGAATAAAAGCAAAAATAAACAAATGGGACCTATTTATGCTCAAAATTTTTGCATGGCAAAAGAAACAATACACAAAACAAAAAGACAACCTACAGATTGGAAGAAAGTATTTGCAAATGATGTGACTGATAAGGGATTAGTCTCCCAAATTTACAAACAGCTTTTGACACTTACAGCATCAAAACAAACAACCCACTCAAAAAAATGGGCAGAAGATCTGAATAGACGTTTCTCTAAGGAGTACATACAGATGTCCAATAGACACATGAAAAGATATTCAACATCGCTAGTTATTAGAGAAATGCAAATCAAAACTACAATGAGATATCACCTCACACCAACAGAATGGCTATCATCAAAAAATCAACAAACAACAAATGCTGGAGAGGGTGTGGAGAGAAATGGAACCCTCCTGCACCGGAAAAAAATCTATAACCAACCTAGACAGCATACTAAAAGGCAGAAACATTACTTTGCCAACAGAGGTCTATATAGTCAAAGCTATAATTTTTCCCGTAGTCATGTATGGATATGAGAGTTGGACTATAAAGAAAGCTGAGTGCCGAAGGATTGATGCTTTTGAGCTGTGGTGTTGGAGAAGACTCTTGAGAGTCTCTTGGACTGCAAGAAGATCCAACCAGTCCATCCTAAAGGAGATCAGTCCTGTGTGTTCATTGGAACGACTGATGCTAAAGCTGAAACTCCAATACTTTGGCCACCTGGTGTGAAGAGTTGACTCACTGGAAAAGACCCTGATGCTGGGAGGGACTGGGGGCAGGAGGAGAAGGGGACGACAGAGGATGAGATGGCTGTATGGCATCACTGCCTCAATGGACATGAGTTTGAGCAAGCTCTGGGAGATGGTAAAGGGCAGGGAGGCTGGTGTGCTGCAGTCCATGGGGCCATGAAGAGCTGGACACGACTGAGACTGAACAGCAACAACACAGCCACTCTGGAGAACAGTATGGAGGTGCCTTAAAAAGCTAAAAATAGAGCTACTGTATGACCCTGCAATCCTACTCCTGGACACATACCCAGAGGAAAACATGGCCCCAAGAGACATGCACCCATGTTCACTGCAGCACTGTTTACCATAGCCAAGACATGCAAGCGACCTACATGTCCACCAAGAGACAAATGGATAAAGAAGATGTGGTGTACACCAAGGAATATCAACAGCCATTAAAAAGAATGAAATATGGCCATTCGCAGCAACGTGGATGGACCTAGAGAATGTTATACTGACTGAAGTTAGTCAGACAGAAGGAGAAATATCATATAACATCCGTTATATGTGGAATCAAAAAAGAAATGATACAAATGAACTTACTTACAAAACAGAAATATACAAACATAGAAAACAAATTCATGGTTGACTTACAAAACAGAAAAGACTCACAAACATAGAAAATGAACCCATGGTGGCCAGGGGAAGACTTAGATAAGTACTTTGGGAAGGTCATGTACACACTGCTATATTTAAAATGGATAACCGAAAAAGACCTACTGTGTAACACAGGGAACTCTGCTCAATGTTATGTGCCAGGCTGGATGGAGGGGCATTTGAGGGAGAATGAATGCATACATATGTATGGCTGAGTCCCTTCACTATTCACCTGAAATTATCATGACATTATTAATCGGCTACACCCCAATACAAAATGCTTTTGGTGCTAAAAAAATAAATAAAAATAAAATTTAAAAAACTGTTGAAATAAAACTTTCATTAGCAGGGCTGAACAGACAAACCAATATTCAAGTTTAAAAGAAATAATACGTGAACTGGAGAAGCTTTGCTAGAACTACAGCACAAAAGAAGGAAGACTCAAAATGTATAAAAGAGATGGGATAAGAAAAATATAACTGAAAGTCTCATCATCTAAACAATGTTCCAAACGAAGAGAACAGAAAGAATACTAGAAAAGAAGTATCTGAAGTAAGAGCTGAGAATTTCCCAAACTAAAATAAACGTAAGTTGACAGTGCAAAAGGCCTATCAAGTGCTAAGTAGGTTACAGTTTAGGGAAACACACATATGCACACACACCCCTGTACACAGTACAGTGAAATTTCAGAAGCATTAGAGACAAGTCACAAATACAACCAGAGAAAACAGACTATAAAACAAAGGTGCAAGAATCCATAATACCGTACTTCTCAATAGCACCACTGGGGATAAGAATAATGAAGCAAGCAATATCCTTGAAGTACTTATGGAAAATAATTCTGTATCTAGAATTCTGTATTAACCCCTTTTATCTGTCGAAGGATAGTAACTGTTTTTAGAGAACACTGTGAGACCTTAACACAGCAGCCAAAAGACATCTTTGGACATGTAAACCCTCAAGGTTTACCGTAAGGAAACAGCAGTTAAATATAAGTGGTAATGTTGAAAAAGGGTATTTTTACCATTTACTGTTTCCCAACCAAGCGATAATCAAGAAAAATTTCACTTACTAACAACCAAAGGACTTAAAGGAAAAATAACAACAACATAAGAGTTGGGGAGTGGGAATCACAGAAAAGCAAGAAATATGACAAGTTTCTTAACTTTTCTGGGAAGAAAAAGATTTAGAAACTGATTTTTTTTTTCCCTGCTTCTAAAATTATGTTAGAAGTGTGTGCTAAAATTTAAAGTAGATAATCAGAACAAATCTATCAGAGGGAAGAAATGGTCTGGATGTAGAGACACAGAAAAGGGTCTGGGAGGGCCCCCACCGCAGTCAGAATGAACAGCTGGTGGTCCTTCACAGGCTCACGCAGGTCCAAATGCACCGTCCACTCACTTGGTCCCAGCCTCAGCAATGCCTCTCTCTGAACCTTTCCAGAAACCCTCCCCTTTCTCTGTGCCCCCCACTCTGGAACTTACAGTATGATAAATACATTTCTATTAGAGCAGCAATTCTATAACACTTGATTTTACAAAACACTCTTGCTTACTAGTCCCAAGTCCCTTAAGGACTAGGGACAGCCTCCTCATTTCTATATTCTTTACCACATTGTAGTTACCCATTATGTCTGTTGAATAGACAGATACAGAAGCAACATTACATGTACACCCGTGGCAGATTCATGTCAATGTATGGCAAAACCAATACAGTATTGTAAAGCAAAAAAAAAAAAGCAAACAGACTACCCGAAATTGTATATGGCAAGGCTATCAATGATTAATGATGTTAAATTATTTATTGCAAGAGGGTAAATACCACATCTAACTTACTACTGCATCTCTGATAAAAGTCATCCGTGCATCTTCCCGTTAAGTTTCAAAAATCAAGGAAAGACGCTGGGGGATGGACTAGTCAATGTGAGGGTGTCTTCCATCTCACAGGCTCAAAGTTTAAAGAATAAGAAACACTGTTACCAATTGTCCCTGAAATCATACTACACCTGCAGAAGCTCTATGTCTTCATGGTTCTCAGACCCAGGAATATTCTCCATCAGTATGGCAGACATTACTCTCACATTCATTTTCACCATATCCAATTCACTGTGTAGTTTTCCAATCTGTAGATGGCAATACAATAACCAGTAAGTGAGACATAGAGAACAACTCTGCTTCCTGCTCGCAGAGAAAACGCTTTTGTAAAACTGAGCACTTTCAAATTTATATAAATGTACATATAATTATTTTACAGGTATATAATCTGTCACCTTCTAAAAGGTCTTGAGAGCTCTTGAATTACATTTAAAAACATGCTCTAGGAAAGTTGATGAAGGGGAAAAGTCAGATTAGAACCAAGATGGAGAAAAGAGAAGATGATCATATCAGGAACCTGGACAAAATTGCAAATGTGAGTCTGGATTTCCTGGAAACCAATGGGAAAGGAAAAAAATGAATGTTTTATAGTCCCATTGTATTAAAGAAAGAAGAATCAAGAGAGAAACAGTTTTTTTGTTTTTTTTTCCCCTTCCTGGATTAAATTCCAAGAGTAATTAATCACATGGACTACTATATAATACCAAATAATAATAATACAAGGTCTTTTATAAAAAAACTTTGGCTACACTGGGGCTTTCTTGTGGTGTACGGGCTTAGTTGCCCTGTGGCAGGTGTGATCTCAGTTCTCCAAGCAGGGGTGGAACCTGCGTCCCCTGCATTAGAAGGCAGATTCTTAACCACTGGACCACCAGGGAAGTCCCTACAAAGTCTTAAATGATAGTTCCCTTACAGCAGGATAGAAATGAGCTTCATTTAATAATTGCCTGTCTAAACCTTCAATAAACAGATAATAGACAAAGCAGTAAATGTAATTTGATTGGCACAATTAATATCAGTTATAAGACTACCATTCACTGAGCTGTCTGAAATGGCATATGGGCAGTCTTATCAGGGGCAACAGGATTAGCTGCGTAAATAAACTCCATGTACAGCCAAGCCTCCACAAAGCCACATAAGCCACTAGACAAGCACAACTGTTAAAGCTCAGGCTTTCAGAATCAGGCAGAATTCATGGGATTAATTCCACTTAGAGCTGAACCATCATACACATACAGTTCAGTCTCATTCTCTGTAAAATGAGGCTAAAAGATACCTCCACTTAATGATAACATTGCTAAGAATAAACAAACTATATATAAAGTGCTTAGAACTTAGAAAAAGTCATGAATAAATACAATCATTGCTATTGTTACCTGCTCTGGGACCAATGTAATAGTGGAGATCTTGGGAACTACAGAAGGAAGCGCTGGTGCAGAAGGAACAGATGGTGGTGGATTCAGTGACATCTATGAAACACGGAAATATTATTATTTGAATTAACTTGGCCACTGCAAGCCCATTTTTCCATTCAGATGACTCACTCACTAGGGAGAGTTAGCCCTCAGGACAAAGCCTTCACCAAGGTCAGCCTTTGGTCTACACATGATTGCTTTCTCTACCAAGGCAGGACTCACCAATCTACCGAAGGGAAGAGCTACTGATTTTACATTATGGAAAGAACTACTGTGTTTACATTATGTTTTTACATTACATTACAGGCAGCCAAGAGTTGACTTATAATCAGTCTCTCAAAGCGTTATAAGTTCAAAACCTGGAAAGTTATTTACAGACTTGAGAATGAATACATGTGAACATAAAGAGACTCTTCTATGGGCACAGTATTAATAAACAAATTTATTACATGACTACTAACAGAGGCCCTTGCCGGTCTAGCACCAATCTTTTCTTTTGAAAATTGCCCCTACTCTGCTCTACCTAAACGATTTCTATATGAAGCCATCACATTCTTCCAAGACCTCACTTGTGCAGAAATGGAAAACTGGCCCATGTTGGTTCAATGAGTCCTTTCTCTACAATTTTGAGCTTTGAATCTGAAAAAGCTAAGGCTGCAACATGAAAATGTGGGAGCTATGTTGTCTACCATTAGCGCCACCCGGGGAGCCCGGCGCCAAGTCAGACTGAAGTGACTTAGCAGGCACATGCATAGCAGGCCCCGCGTGTTGTCTACCACGTGAAGAAAACTGGTCTGCAAGGAGAGAATGAGCTGATTGTCAAAGGGGAGCAGACGAGTAATGAGGCATTTGAACTTGGTTCTCTGTTGTTACAAAGATCCAGATAACACCAGCCTTCTTGTGGCCTGGTTATTCTATGAAATCACAGATTCATCTTTCGGCTTAAGCTAGGTGGAGCTAGAGTCATTCCTTTCAATGAAAAAAGACCCAAGCCCTTCACTGTCTTTCTCTACACAGGTCAAAAAAGGGCCTCCTACCTCTTGTCTGGCTGTTTCAGTCTCTGCATCTGATGGAGGAAACTGAACCCCTTTCTTAAGGAGGTCCAGGTACACGTCTTTCACTTCACTGACATCCACACCTCCTGGGAAACCCTGCGACCATGTCTGAATTCAAGAGATGGAAAGTTTCAGAGATAAAAGAGCAGCAAAACAAAACACAATTCTGAAAGTGACGACCAAAAAACCAGAGACTGACAATTGCGAAGCTTACTCAGAATGCCATACACAAAATGTACATTTTTTGTTTTTTGTTTTTTTTTTTTTTTTTTTGCTAATGG
>SJYT01033675.1:88125-98606 GCA_006410635.1 Cephalophus harveyi
TTTTTGTTTTTTGTTTTTTTTGGGGGGGGGGGTGGTTACTTGTTTTTGGCTGTGTCACACAGCAGGTGGGATTCTAACTCCCCAACCAGGGACTGAAGCCGTGCCCTCGGCAGTGAAGGTGCTGGAAGCACATTATCTTAACCACTGGACCACCAGGAAAATCCAAAATGTCCATTTTTAGAATTAGAATAATGTAAAATATTTTTAATCATCAGACTGCCATGCCTAAACAATTTGCTGCTGCTGCTGCTAAGTCGCTTCAGTCGTGTCCGACTCTGTGCGACCCCATGGACTGCAGCCCACCAGGCTTCCCTGTCCATGGGATTCTCCAGGCAAGAGTACTGGAGTGGGGTGCCATTGCCTTCTCCTCCTCAACAATTTAGTGAAATTCTAAAATAGATACTATTGATTGTTTTTTGCTATACTAAATCTAGAATTAATAGACTCTAAAACAGCATCTGTAGATCTTTTGCCAAATAACTCTGCAGGCAGTGAGCTATCGACCCGAGAAGATAGTTTCCACATCTGCAAAATAAATGTATACATCACTATCTCTTCTATCTGACATAGAGAAAACAGAAACTGAGAGACAAGTATGGAAAAGACTATAAATTCTTCAGAAAAAGGCCAGTGTCCAATGCCAAGAAATTATTACATGGAAAACAGAATAATAAAAACACCCTGAAGCTCAATTCCAGGCTTATAAAGGATCACTGAACCAACTGGGAGTTAGGAAACTAAGCTTCTAATCTTAGACATTCACTATCCCATAAAGTATATAACAGACTTACCTTAATGAAATTCAAAATTCTATTCTGAATGTCTATCGGCAATGTGTATCTGGGATTCAGCAGTTTAACTAGACTATCTTTAACAAATTCCTTCTTCACAATCAGAGACTGGAAACTCGGACCACAGTTCTGCACGCACATGTCAATAAGCTGAAGAAAAAAATCAAACATTTTATCTCTTTGGCAAAACCACCTCCAAAATATAAAAATTGCTAAGTGATGATTTCCACCAGCACTCTAATTAATAAACAAAATTTGGTTATCCACTAAAATATATGGCAAAATGTTTGGTTCTGGGAATGTGAGGAAATTTAAGGCATAATGTAATTGCTTAGCAGACAGACAGTCTTGTTGGGGAGCCAGGACACAATTAGAACTGGTAACAATGTGAGGTGGTAATGTCAAGAGCCAGTGGGAGGTGCAAACCAAGCATGTTGGCTCTAGACAAGGTGACATTTGTCCTCGTGTTTCCAGGAAAGTTCTGGTGAATTCCTATTGCCCCAGCTTTATTAATGACATCATCTCCTTTCACTTCCAAAAACATCCTTGCCTGGATGAAAACTTACATGGTTACTCCAGCTACAGACCTTTACTGGCAGATGTGACCATTTAGGGCCAGGTGTTTAAGACATTTGGAAAAAGGTGGTCCTAAGCTGGCCTTTGAAAGATGATCAAGAAAAGGATAAATCCATATAAAGCAATAGTCTAGATAGGCAAATCATAAAAAAATTTATGTACAGGTGATGAAGTGTATGAGCTGTGAGAAGGAAAACAAGTTTTCTGGTTTGTAGAGGCTTCTTTATATCGGCAAACTGGAGACCCTGGGGAACTGGATAGATAAAGTCTGGAGGGGCATCATCCAGACTGTGCAGAAAGTTGTGCGGCAATGTAAAGAATCCGGACATTATTGAGAAGGCACCAGGAAGCCGAACTGGATGGATAAAGTCTAGAGGGGCATCATTCAGACTATGCAGAAAGTTGTGCGGCAATGTAAAGAATCCGGACATTATTGAGAAGGCACCAGGAAGCCACTGGAGGGTCCTCAGTTTGTCACCATCACACCTCCATTCTGAACTTGAGAGAAGGTTGGTGCAGCACCCTACCCAAGCAACTGGAGGGCCAAGACCCTGAAATGATGGAGAGATCCAGCAATGATCCCCTAGTAGAGCCTGATGCAGACAGGCTTAAACTAGGATGATGAGGGTATAAGGAAGGGGAAGACATGAGAATTATGAAGGCAGGACTTCCAACAACTAGGTATTTGTTCACAGGGAAAGGCTGAAAGTTAAATGACTGTTACTCTGCATGAGATTGACAGCACTTTGGATGGAAATCTGGAAGTGGATGGGATAGTATGACTGGCCTAAGGTCAAAATGATGGGCTGAAACTTACCTATTTTGAGTTTATAAGTGCTGCAGACTGAATGTCTGTGTCCCTCCCAAATTCCTATGGTGAACCTCCTAATCCCTAACATGATGGTATTTGGAGGAAATTAGGTCATGAGGCTGGAGTCTTCATGAACGAGATGGTTGTTGTTCAGTCGCTAAGTCATGTCCGACTCTTTGTGACCCCGTGGAGTGCAGCATGCCCAGGCCTCCTTGTCCTTCACAATCTCCCAGAGTTTGCTCAAACTCATGTCCATTGAGTCGGTGATGCCATCCAACCATCTCGTCCTCTGTCGTCCCCTTCTTCTCCCGCCTTTCTCAGAAAGGAGGGATAAGAGAGATCTCTTCTTGGCCACATAACGATACAACGAGAAGACAGCCATCGACAAGCCAGAGGGCGGGCCCTCCTCAGACACTGGACCTGCCAGCACCCTGACCTTCGACTTCAGAGCCTCACGGACTGGGAGAAATAGCAAAGTCTATTGCTTAAGCCACCCAATCGACGGTACCTTGTTAGGGAAGCTCAAGGTGACTAAGACAAAAGGACAGAGACATTCAAGTGGAGATTTCTGGCTGAGAGCTGTACATGCGCAGATACAGTTCAGGAGAGACTTAAGCCCACAGGGAGTACCTGGGGCTGCCTTGCATGAACAGAGAGGAGGGGGCACAGTGGGATTCAACTGGGAGGCCGGAAGGAGGATGGAGAAAGGCAACCCAAGAGCAACCAATGGAAACTGAGGCATAAAATAAACAGAACATAATGCTCATAAAATCAAAAGTGGGCAGGATTTTCAGGACGATGGAGTGTCAAACAGTTAGGAATACGGAGTGAGAAAAACTCAGGTAGGTTTGTTGATTAGCGAAGTCATAGTCATCTTGAAAAAAATATTTTCAATACAGCAACATGAACAGAAGACAGGCTAAGAAAGAATGAGCTGGTACTGAAGGACTGCATGCAGAAAGCAGATTTCTGAAAGTGATCTAAAAACACAATGAAATCTCTAGTGTCCATGCTTCCACCCCTTCTCAGAGGTCACAAAGACCATAATATGACCAGGATAGGTATAATCTCTGTAGAAAAGGAGTCCTGAAAATTGACTTTACACCGTGCTCTGTACCGTGTCACTTTAATGGCAATATAAATAGAAGAAGATATGAAAGCTACAGTTATAAGGGCATTGCTGCTAAAAAAGCAACCATAAAATACAGAAGCTGAGCACATGCAGCATGTGAAACATAGGGAGAACCTTTAACCAAAGGAAAATAAAACCAGAATCCAAAACATATTAAGATGAATCTATTTTAATACAAGTTGTTTCGAGAAAGACAAGTTGAATAACAAAGGACTTTTTGCTTGATACGCTATTATGAGTTTTTATCAGGTGAAACACTGAGAGGAAAAGTGCCTCTAGTTCAATGGCAATTTATAGAAATACTTCCCGTAACCAGTTAACCAGTCTTAGGCAAAATACTCTGCTTCTAAGTCTCATCTTCTGTAATAGTAAAAGAAATGCTAACTATTCCACAAACCACTTTTTACTGTTGGAGTATCAAGATTTTATGTTAATGGGTAACATTCCCAGGAGGTTACCTATAAAAATCAAAGAGTCAATATGAAATGCTGAGAATGTTAACATCTGGAGATCATAAACCATGCCCTTTGTGTTTGCCCATTGGAATCTAGAGTGTCAGGTCCAATTACTTCTATGCTATCACCCCTTCCTTCATGTCACGGTACCTGTCATACCCCAGCCCACTTAGCTAAACAATAGAAGTTAAGAGTGGTGAATTGGAAAAATCAAATACCTTGTTTCTACACATTATGGAATTGGGCTTTGGTGTAATTTATGTGTTCCTATAACCTATGAACATGGAGCTACCCAGGTGGCACAGTGGTAAAGAATTCACCTGCCAGTGCAAGTAAGGCAGGAGATGCAACAGAGGTCGGTCTGATTCCTGGGTTGGGAAGATTACCCTAGAGGAGGAAATGGCAACCCAGGCCAACATTCTGGCCTGGAAAACTCCATGGAGAGAGGAGCCTGGTGGGCTACAGTCCACGGGGCTGCAAAGAGCTGGACACGACTGAGCGACTGAGCATGCATAACCTATGAGTCAAGAAACCATCATCTGAGGTGGAGGAGGGAACCCAGGAGGAGCCAACAACCAAGACTGCAGAGTATGCTGATCTGAGGCTTCACAGTTGTCCCTTTGCATGTGGCTGGGCAAATCACTTATCCTGACTAAGCCTCAGCATCATCAACTGCAAAATGAGCCTATCTTCCTCCAGAGACCTGCTGTAAGGCTTAAGTGAAAAGTGATGTATATGAAGAGCCTGACACATAGCAGGACCTTAATAAATGGTAAGTACTGTGATTGTCTGCTCACACAGATAATTTCCCATCAAGAAAGAAAATATTGACGAGCCAAGATAAGTACTCCTTTCAAAAATGTTAGGAAAAAAAGCTCCGTGGTAGTTTTATTTCTCATGGTAAATTTCTAAACTAAGCATAGTAACCCAGGCTTTGGGGTCATCCAGAGCTGAAAACCATACCAAGGTAAGGCCACTAAGGGGATGAGCTTACTTTGTAAGTTTCTAGAGGAATAAAGATATTTTACACTAATTCTGAAGTCCCCGTAACTCACCACCTAGCGGGTGCTTCAACTAATTAACTGATTCCCAGGAACCACTTTCTTCTTCACAATAATAGTATCCTCCTGAGACTTATCATAACTGACTCATTCAAGTAAAGACTAGACTCTGGCTAAGAGTTATCAGTTCAGTTCAACCTAGATATCCATCGACAAATGAAAGGATAAAGAAGTTGTGATACATAAACACATAAAAAGGAACACATTTGAGTCTGCTCTAATGAGGTGGATGAACCTAAAACCTATTATACAGATTGAAGTGAGTCAGAAAGAGATAGATAAATACCATATTCTAATACATATATACAGAATCTAGAAAAATGGTACTGAAGAATTTATTTACAGGGCAGCAATGGAGAAACAGACATAGAGAATAGACTTATGGACATGGGGAGAGGGTGAGATATATGGAAAGAGTAACATGGAAACTGACATTACCATATGTAAAACAGATAGCCAACGGGAATTTGCTGTATGGCTCAGGAAACTCAAACAGGGGCTCTGTATCAACCTAGAGGGATGGGATGGGAAGGGAGATGGGAGTGAGTTTCAAAAGGGAGGGGATATATGTATACCAAAAAAAAGAGTTATCAGTTCAGTTCAGTTCAGTTGCTCAGTCATGTCTGACTCTTTGCGACCCCATGAACCGCAGCATGCCAGGCCTCCCTGTCCATCACCAACTCCCGGAGTCCACCCAAACCCATGTCCATTGAGTCAGTGATATCATCCAACCATCTCATCCTCTGTCGTCCCTTTCTCTTCCTGCCCTCAATTTTTCCCAGCATCAGGGTCTTTTCAAATGAGTCAGTTCTTTGCATCATGTGGCCAAAGTATTGGAGTTTCAGCTTCAGCATCAGTCCGTCCAATGAATATTCAGGACTGATCTCCTTTAGGATTGACTGGTTGGATCTCCTTGCAGTCCAAGGGTCTCTCAAGAGTCTTCAACACCACAGTTCAAAAGCATCGATTCTTCAGAGCTCAGCTTTCTTCATAGTCCAACTTTCACATCCATACATGACTACTGGAAAAACCACAGCCTTGACTAGACGGACCTTTGCTGGCAAAGTAATGTCTCTGCTTTTTAATATGCTGTCTAGATTGGTCACAGCTTTCCTTCCAAGAGCAAACATCTTTTAATTTCATGGGTGCAGTCACCATCTGCAGTGATTTTGGAGCCCAAGAAAATAAAGTCTGACACTGTTTCCACTGTTTTCCCATCTGTTTGCCATGGAGTGATGGAACTGGATGCCATGATCTTCATTTTCTGAATGTTCAGTTTTAAGCCAGCTTTTTCACTCTCCTCTTTCACTTTCATCAAGAGGCTCTTTAGTTCCTCTTTGCTTTCTGCCATAGGGTGATGTCATCTATGTATCTGAGGTTATGGATATTTCTCCCTGCAAACCTGATTCCAGCTTGTGCTTCATCCAGCCCAGTGTTTCTCATGATGTACTCTTCATATAAGTTAAATAAGCAGGGTGATAATATACAGCCTTGATGTGCTCCTTTCCCGATTTGGAATCAGTCTGTTGTTCCATGTCCAGTTCTAACTGTTGCTTCTTGACCTGTATACAGATTTCTCTGGAGGCAGGTAAGGTGGTCTGGTATTCCCATCTCTTGATAGGAAGAGTTATAAAGCCTGATAACTAAATGGTTTTAAAAATAAGACAAAACAATAGGCTTCTTGACAAAACCGCACCACCAACTGATAGTAGGAAATCAGAGTCTAGTCAGATCCCAGCAAAGACCTAATCAAGGCTAACAAGTCCATGGAGAACCTAAATGACAGATAATACAAAGGACATTTATAATTGACTTTGACAGGCTCTCATCACTTCACCATGATAAAATGGAAATGTAATATATGAGGATCCATTGTTAAAGAGTTTATTGGTAAACAAATAATTGCCTTTGACAGACACTGGATATCTGTTTCTGTGACTAATTTCTCTCATAATTAAGTCTGGCTTAAGTTTATGTTAAAGTCTGTTCTAAAAAATTAAATACACCGCTCCAGTGCAGTGAGTAGTCTCGGATGAGGTGCCTGGGCCATTAAATAAAGAACTCAAGGAAAGCTGCATGAAGCTATCAAGAATCAAAGGTCAATTCAAAGACGTCCAAGAAGCAGGGATCTTCATGAACTCTGGCCCTAACAATGAGGAGCTATTCTGGCTCCTAACCTGTGACTCTCGCCTTTACTTTGGCACAGGTCTTAGACTCACTGGCTCTCACGTGCTGGTATGGAAACCAGGAGGAGAGAATGAAACAGTTACCAGAGGTGGAACAGGGAACAGGCAGCAAGCTGTGAGGAAGGCCTGAGCGATCAGATGACCTGCAGGAGAGAAAGTGTGGGGACTCATAGACAGATGTGGGTATAAGACACAACACTAGGGAACAGCTCAGCTTCCTCAGGGGAGAGTCCTGATTCGTCCCCGGAGGGAAGGAAGCTGGATGGAGGAAGCGATGGACCAGGGACAGAAAGCCACCACAGAAAGGTCAGGCAAGCTGACTGTAACACAGAGAGAGACAAAGGCATCATACAGAATCCACAGCAGTCAGAAGGTGAAACACCGCAGGCTGAAATTTGGAAAGTGGCGTAAATTTATCTTCTGCCCTTAGGTTCCTCAGTCAATTCTCCTAACCTTCAGCAGCCTTGGGACGTCCTCCATTTCAGGGCACAGCTGTATACCTTTCTACCCCAAATCACAATCACTCCCTGAGTCCTTCCTGGATGCTAGGGGAGGGGGATGGGGGCTGAAGGACGCTCAGTCAGACAACACCTAATACTCTAAATCTTCTACCACAAAGAAGTTGAAGACACAAATGAAACACTATGACTGTTCTTTCAAGGGGCATGATTTGTTCAGACAAGCAAGGTGGCGTGGGGCCAGGGCATGGAATTCAGAATCTGAGACCTGCACTGAAATCTTGCCTATGCTACTTAAAAGTTGGAGGGGGGGGAAAAAACTATCACTTAACCTCACCAATTATCAGTTTCTTCATCTGAGAAGTGGAGTCAATAATACAACTTCTTCACAGGGTTGTTGAGAGCATCAGCCAATGTGCAAGTGAATGTCACTCAGTTGTGTCCAACTCTTTGTGACTCAGTGGACCACAGGCTGCCAGGCTCCTCAGTTCATGGAATTCTCCAGGCCAGAATCCTGGAGGGGGCAGCCTTTCCCTTCTCCAGGAGATCTTCCCAACAAAGGGATTGAACCCAGGTCTCCTGCATTTCAGGTGGATTCTTTACCAGCTGAGCCACCAGGGAAGCCGAAGACTAAAGTGGGTAGCCTATCCCTTCTCCAGCAGATCTTTCTGACCTGGAAATCAAACCGGCATTTCCTGCCTTGCAGGCAGATTCTTTACAGCTGAGCTACCAAATAAAGTACCAGGCAAAGGTGTATTTCCATCACCAACCCACTGTTCTCCTATTTCCCGTGGAGCACCTTATTCCTCTCTCCAGTTCCCTCCACTCTGTGACCTCCCTGAGGAGGCAACCTCAGTGAAGGAGAAGGGAGAGGTCCAGAAAGGTGGAGGAGACAATCCCTCTAAAACTGTATTCTGACCCTAACTGGTAGGGTTTCTTCAGTGACAGTATAATTAAGACTTCTTTTCCAAGTAAGCAAGAGGTGCTAAGTTCTTTTCCCCCTGAAGCTAAAAAAGGGGGGCAAAGCTCAGCTCTGCTCCACAGCCCTCTAGATAACCATGCCCAACCCTCCTAAGGGCAGTCTGATGCTGCTGGCAGAGGAGCACCATAGCCCGGTGTGGCGTGGGGCCAGGATGAGGTCAGCAAAGGCACTCAGAAGACACCAGAAAGCACACAGCTCACTCTCAAGCAGCAGGCAGGGTCTGCAAAACGTACCGAAGTGAAACTGGCAACTCACCCAGCAACTGCAGGGGTCACACAGCCAAGGTTGGGGGAAAACGCGAACACGTCAAATAAATGTCCACACCCATATCAAGAAACACGGTGCACAGAATTGTTTCTATCAACAAAGAACTTAATTCAAATTATATCAGGCAGCAGAACTTGGTTGGACCCTAGAGAGCTGCCAGCACCTCAGAATTCCAGAGGTGTGCAAGCAAGGCAGGGAGCTAACAGGGGGGGCGTTTTTCAAGCTTCAGTTCTCCTCACGTGTCACACATACACAGACTTCTTGATCAGCTCAGTTCCTCCAAGTTGTTCATTACCAGTTCTCATCTCCTAACCAGGAAAATATGATTTTCTAGGAACACTCATTTTCCACCAAATTAAATGCTCTTACAATCAACACAACTCCCTTGATTCTGTAATTCTCAGTAAATGAATCATTTTAATCCATACTGTACATAACTTTTTGCTCACCTATTATCTCAGAGTATTTGTATCCTTTGATACAAATATTGTATTTGTATCCAAAATTAGAAATGTGACTATAACTTAGGCAGTTTTAGTCTCAATTTAACAGTAAAGTACTTACTGACAAGGTGAGTTGAATTTCTTTATGATTGTAGTTTTTGGAAATCCTTTTCTTCAAAGCTTTTACTGCATCTTTTGGCCTACGACAACAAACACAGTAAAATCATCAATGCAGGCCCTGCAGAAAGCAAGTCTGTCTCTGACAAGCACTGTGCGGCATGGAAAGAGGAAACGGCTGAGGAGACACCCAGGGTCTTAGTTCTGCTGCGTGACACTGGGCAGATGAGTGAACTTGTTATACCTGTTTCCTCATACATCTAGGCAGACAATACCACCTACCTCCTTGTGAAAACCAAATAACGTATTCAGATGATCATTACCTAGAAAGCACTTCATGTGAAATGTACTCACATCCACAGCCCTCTCTATGTCAATGCACAGAATCACCTTACATGAAATGAATTTCCAAAAATGTGACCTATGTTTATTATTAGTGTTTCCTACACACCCTATTGTTGTTTTTGTTGAGTTGCTAAGTTGTCTTCAACTCTTTGAGACCTGTAACCTTCCAGGCTCCTCTGTCCATGGGATTATTTAGGCAAGAATACTGGAGTGGGGTGTCATTTCCTCCTCTAGGGGATTTTCCTGACTCAGGGGTCAAACCCACATCTCTTGCGTCTCCTGCATTGCCAGGCAAATTCTTTAGCACTAACACCACCTGGAAAGCCCCAAGCACCCTACAGGCAGTGGGATATAGGAGGAGGAATTAGGACTAACTAGGACTAATTGATATGCTACAATTTTATGTTACAAAAGGAAGAACTATATATAAGTAGACAGTCCAAATTCACTTCAAGATGACCAGTTTTAAGTAAGTAATGTGGATGTAATGTACAACATGATGACTGTAGTTAATTCTGCTATATGATATATTTGACAGCTATTAAGACAGTAGACACTAAAAGTTCTCATCACAAGAGAAAAATTGTTTTCGTAATTTTATGAGGTGTAACTGTGATGCTAACTTATTGCAGAAATTGTTTTGTAATATATGTAAGTCAAGTCATTTGCTGTACATTTTAAACTTATACAGTATTGTATGCCAATTACACTTCAAAACTTAAAAAAGATGTAAATCCTTTTTGCATATTACTTTCTAATTTTGTTATGTTTGCATGGGTAGAATTTCTATTATATGATAATATAATTATATAACATTATGTACACTTACAATTGTAACTCTTATAATAGATATATTT
>SJYT01033675.1:98862-122785 GCA_006410635.1 Cephalophus harveyi
TTGGAAAAGCTTAAAAGAATAAAGATATTGTTTTAAAAGAAAAAAATTGGGGGAATTCCCTGGTAGTCCAGTGGCTAAGACTGTGAGCTCCCAAAGCAGGGGCCCAGGTTTGCTCCCTGGTCAGTGGACTAGATCCCACATGCCACAACTAAGACCTGATGTGGCTAAACAAATAAATATAAATAAAAAAGGAAAAAATAAATAAGTAAAACAATTTTACATTGAGATCCCTTTTTTCCACTATCAATGAAGAAGTCAGTATTATAAGTGAAGAAAAGGTTCAGAGGAACCAAATGCGGGAAATAATATTACAGAGAAACCATTATAAATACTTTAAAGTACTAGTTAGTACTTTAAGCACTTTCCATTGATAGAGTCAATAATTAAGTGTAATGTTTTCTTCATCAGCATCAGTTCTGTTCAGTCACTCAGTTGTGTCTGACTCTTTGCGACCCCATGGACTGCAGCATGCAAGGCTTCCCTGTCCATCACTAACTCCTGGAGTTTATTCAAATTCATGTCCACATGCTGTCGAGGTTGGTCATAGCTTTTCTTCCAAGGAACAAGCGACTTTTAATTTTATGGCTACGATCACCATCTGCAGTGATTCTGGAGCCCAAAAAAATAAAGCCTGCCACTGTTTCCACAGTTTCCCCATTTATTTGCCATGAAGTGATGGGATCACTTGAATGTTAAGTTTTAGTTTTAGATAGAATGCTAGCTTCCTGAATGCTGAGTTTTAAGACAACTTTTTCATTCTCAGCTTTCACTTTCATCAAGAGGCTCTTCCTGCCTCTTGTCTTCTGTCATAAAGGTGGTGTTATCTGCATATCTGAGGTTATTGATATTTCTCCTGGCAATCTTGATTCCAGCTTGTGCTTCATCTAGCCTGGCATTTCACATGATGTATTCTACATATAAGTTAAATAAGCAGGGTGACAATATACAGCCTTGATGGACTCCTTTTCCTATTTGGAACCAGTCTGTTGTTCCATGTCCAGTTCTAACTGTTGCTTCCTGACCTGCATACAGGTTTCCCAAGAGGCAGGTCAGGTGATCTGGTATTCCCATTTCTTTAAGAATTTTCCACAGTTTGTTGTGATCCACACAGTCAAAGGCCTTGGCATAGTCAATAAAGCAGAAATAGATGTTTTTCTGGAACTCTCTTGGATTTCGATGATCCAGGGGATGTTGGTAATTTTATCTCTGGTTCCTATGTCTTTTCTAAATACAGCTTGAAAATTGGGAAGTTCACCGTTCATGTATTGTTCAAGTCTGGCTTAGAGAATTTTGAGCATTACTTTGCTATCGTGTGAGATGAGTGCAATTGTGCAGTAGTTGAAACATTCTTTGGCATTGCCTTTGTTTGGGACTGGAATGAAAACTGACCTTTTCCAGTCCTGTGGCCATTGCTGAGTTTTCCAAATTTGCTGGCATACTGAGTGCAGCACTTTCACAGCGTCATATTTTAGGATTTGAAATAGCTCAACTGGAATGCCATCCCCTCTACTAGTTTTGTTCACAGTGATGCTTCCTAAGGCCCACTTGACTTCACATTCCAGGATATCTGGCTCTAGGTGAATGATCACACCATTGTTATTATCTGGCTCATGAAGATTTTTTTGCATAGTTCTTCTGTGTATTCTTGCCACCTCCATACCATTTCTGTCCTTTATTGTACCCATCTTTGTGTGAAAAGTTCCCTTTTTATCTCTAATTCTAGTCTTTCCCATTCCATTGTTTTCCTCTATCTTTGCACTGATCACTGAGGAAGTCTTTCTTATGTCGCCCTGCTGTTATTTGGAACTCTGCATTCATCAACATACACTAAGATAATCTCTTTAGCTGTTCATGATTACTTTAAATGTGCAGGAAAATCAAGAGAACTGTATCCCTTACAATAAGTTATAATTCAGACTAACTCACAAAATAGTGTTAACGGTTTTGTTTTTTTAATTTCAACTTCTTAAAGTTTAAGAAGTGTAACAAAAGATACCATATTGTTTAAGAACTCAGCGTAAACATGGATGAGTTGGCATTCAGAAGAAAAAAATTGTCTTGTGACAGGCAGAGGAAAACAACTGCTAGATTATTTCCTGGTTGATAATGACAACTGCTCAGAGACAGTTCACCACCAGGAGTCCACTAGCTTCTTCATAATATTTTTCAGTTACAATAACATAAAATATTGGCAATCAGAGGAAAAAGAATTCCTAATGAAGAAAACAATATCTCCCCCTCTCCTTAAAGAATAAGGGATTTGAGCCTCACAGAGACAAAATTTGAAATTATTAAGGAAAAGGCAAAGAGAAAAATTATAATGGATTCTCAGATATTCCACATGCTGAAAAAAACAGCCGTCCTAATATTTCAACCTGACATGTCTTCAAAAGGCAGTGGGTGCTTAAAAGGTGATGGAAACACTATTTCAACAAGAAAACCAAAGTCTGCGAGAGAAAACTCAAGTTCGCGGGAGAAAACACACTATAGTTCTGACGCTTCTTATGAGACAAACACATGAACCACACTCTGAACTCACCCATCGTGGGTGGTGTTAATTATGTCACAAATGTGCATGAACTGGCCCCAGTCTTCCGTCTGCACTCCAGCATACGTAGCCTTTTCTGCAAAGAAAAAGTTATGTTGAGTCTGAGCTACAACAGAATAAAACATGTCTCAAAAAAAAGTGAAAGTCAGTCACTCAGTCACGTCCGACTGTTTGTGACCCCATGCACTATAGCCTGCCAGGCTCCTCTGTTCATGCAATTCTCCAGGCAAGAATACTGGAGTGGGCTGCCATTCCTTTCTCCAAGGGATCTTCCCAACCCAGGGATTGAACCTGGGTCTCCTGCATTGCAGGCAGATTCTTTACTGTCTAAAGCACCAGAGAAGCCCCAAACATGTCTGGTTTTCCAGAAACAATCTGCCTGGGGTTCCCTAGCAAGCACCATTAAGTTTACATCACCAAAAGGCAGGCAGATTTTTTTTTTTTGCACAATTCCCAGTAATTCAAGAATCAGTCAAGATCCAGGTTCAGAGTGCTGCTGTTGCCACAGTAATAAATGACCTATTAATAAAGGCTTCAGGGCCAGAACAGCCCACCTAAATCTCCATCTGCCTGCCTGTCTTTCAGAGAAGGACAGCTACCTACAAGGTGAAGTGCATACTGCTAAGTATTTTATCTTACGCAATTTCATTTAACCCACTGTCAGAGATGATGACATAGAAGTTCAAGAAGGTTAAGGAAATTACCCAAGGCTACACAGTCAGTACAAGGTAGAACTAGCATCAAATCTAGGTTGTTTTCGTTTGCTTTTTTAAAAGTCACGTATTCTCCTTGGCAGAGTGGTGTTGAGAAAAAGAGAGATCTACTGAAACTGTCTGTGTACTTGCCAGCACCTGTGTTAACCAGCGCTGCACCAGACATACTTGAAGGCTCCTGTACCTGGAACCCCATCATTAAACAAATAGTTTTTCCCTGTCCAGACAGCCTCCTTAAGAATACAGAATGCCACCTGCAAAGAGGATCATAGAACACTCAACCTGAGTGATCTTAACATCTTTCCTAAAAGGAAAGGAGAATATTCCTGAGCATGAAAACATGAGGACCAACAGGGAAAGGAGCAAAAATTAATTGAAAGGATTAAGAAGAGAACAGAGGTTTGGCTGGCGGAACTCCAAAGCCGAGCCTCCTCCCCACCTAGCAGAAGCACCAGCTGCATTTGGCATTCAAAATGGACAAAGCTTACCAACCCTGTGTTTAGTCACAAGGTTCTGTCAGCCAGTTTCTTTGCTCCCCATTCCATGCTCCTTCCTCCCACCTTCCCATCTTCCTAGAAATCCTTCAAACTCCTCCTTCAAAATCCATGGCAGAGTTAAGTTCTCCCTTTTCGTAAGTTTTGGGTGTTTTACATTTCTCTTCTATTGCAAAGGTACTATACTATTATCACTTCCCCATATATGTGTGCATCTTCCCCATACCTTGATGGCTAAGACCAGGTCTTGCCTGTGCCTGTTTCAGGTCCAGGCATACAGTAGGCAGTCAGTACATGTGTATACCACCAAAGAATAAATCAGATTATGAAGATGCAGTCCGACTCCATTGCTGGTCAGAGTTTAACACCCGACAGAGAAAAAGCCAGCAACAGTTTGGAAAGCATTTCCTCCTTAATGGAAGTTACACTCACTATCTCATAAAGTTGTGGGAACCAAGCTTCAGGTTGGGTGGCGTGTACTTTTTAAAGAGCAGTTAACTAAGCTGCAGGCTAAACTGTCCAAATCTGAGCCTCCTTGTTATAACTACCAGGCTCTCCTGATTTCCTCGTCCCACTAAGTTCGCCGACATGATCACGCTCTGCTTGGCACCTCCGGGCACGGGTGCCACACTCGATTCCCGAGGGAGGCACGGAGCCGCGTCGGTGAGCAGCCCCGGGCCCGGCTCCGGCTTCCGCGTACGTCGACGGGGGCGCGCCCACGGGAGAGCCAAAGGAGTCGGGGAGACACCTGCGTGGCCCTCGGTGGCCCGTAGAGGCCTCTGTTGTCCCCGAGAGAGAGCCTGGATCTCCTCCCTTCGCTCCTGTGCTCAGCACGTCCCTTCTCTTTGTTCCTCCCGAAAAAGGAGCTCGGGCTGCAAAGGCCTGGGATCGCGAGCACGCGTCTGGACACCTGCCTGTGCCGGCGAGGTCACTGCACTCACCCTCCTGGAACCTTCCCCTCGCAGAGCGGGCACAGTCCTTGGCTCGCTTTCGTACAGGCTCGCCCTGCCCCAGAGGGCGACACCCCTGCGGAGGGCCAGGCCCGCCGCCCCCGACCCCCGGGCCACCTGTCCGCTCCCACGCCCACCGCGCTGGAAGGCGCTGGGGAACAGTGCGGAGCCGGGCTTCGAGAGAGACGGAACACGAAAGGGGTATCGCCGCACCGGCGGGCGCGGGCCCGGGAAAGTTGCGGGGAAGCGGGGAGCTCCTCGAGCCGGGACTCGCGCGGTCCCGTGCGGCGGGGAACGGAGTCGGGGCGCGGGGCCTCACTTACCTATCAGCTGGCCCAGGGAGTTCGCGTACGCGTCCCGGTGACTCCTGCCGAACGCCATGGCCGTGCTGCAAGCCCGCCCGGCCTCCGCCGCCCGCGACTCCTCCCGCACGGCCCCGGCTCCTCCCTCGGCCGCTGCGGGGCGCCAGGCGGGGCGGGGCGGGGTCCACGGGGTGGACTTGGGGGCGTGGTCTTGGAGGGGCGGGGCGGTCCCCCACCCCACCCCCGCCAGAGGGGTCGGCCGCGCGCGCACGTGCCGCGCCCAGGGGACAGGCCTCAAGGCCCGGGGGGCCGCCGGGGCCGAGCGCGGATCCTGCTGCTCTCGGGGCGGGGCTCTGCCCTTCTCGGCGCCTCCTGCGCCCCCTTGTAGAGAAGAAAACGCGGAGTTACACAGTCCACGGTGAACATTAGCCACATAACCCGCCCAGGTCAGCGTCTGGCACCCACAGAACAAATGTTTAGCCACTGAGGGAATCGAGCGCCTGGAAATATTTACCCCGCCCTGCTTATTGACCCGGCCCCGATCCCGGAGTGAAGGCGTGTCCCTCGCCCTTAGGCTGCAGGTGAGGGTCAGGAGAGCGGACTGGCTTCAAACCAGGCGCTGGCCGTCGTCTTGCCCCCGTTTCCTGAGGGACCGCGTGGCGCCGGCAAGCGAGCTCCGGGCTCCTCCTGGGAACTGTCCTCCCGCGAAGCTGAGGAAAGGAAAGGGCTTTCCTTCTGCCCGGGCAGACTGTTCGTAGAACTGCTTTGGAATGTGAATCCGAGCTTGAGCTCTTCAACCGCTTCCCTGTTGCCCTTTCACTCTTCTGGGGCATTCGATGAACATCTGATTGGCTACCGCCACAGTCTCCCGTGATGCCACGCTGCTGGAGGCTGGGTGTCTCCAAGGTGATGGCAGTTAGCACCACATGGGCTCCCTGCACTTCCAGGTCTCACTTCCTGCCGTCCGCTTGGGCCCTGCTCTACGAACCCTTCTTTGGTCCTGGAAATGGTGAGGAGATCTGCCTTATGTTCCTAGTCATATATATAAGCACATAAATCAAAACCAATTCCAGTGTGCACCAAGGGGCTAACTCACTTGGGTGTTTTGCTCTAATTTATTTCTAATTTTACTTGACTCTTGCGAGCTAATACTTGGGATTCCAAAATCTAGAGTGAAGCATTTTTGTTGTAAATGTCTCCTACCTGTGACTAATACTCTCCACATGCATATCCAGGGGAACTCTTTTATATGGTGCTACTTATTAGTTCCTTAGTCATCACTACAGCTTCTGCTGACACTGTTGAAAACCTCTTGTGACATCACCAACCTAATCTCTTTCATATTATACAGTGTACAAAGCATTTCACTCTCTGAACCCCACAATCAAGCAACCTTAAAGAGAAAGTCAGTTTCAGGTTAGGCTGCTCTTGATGTCGTGGCCTTCCATCAGGGCATGAGAACAAGGAAGGAATCAACACGCAGATTTTTAACATAACTGCTATTTCTCACGCAGGAGATTTTTTAAAAAAATTTTCTTGTGCTATGGGATTCAGGCACCAGGGAGTACATTCAGGACATTATGGCTGGGTAAACAGAACCAGGTTGATGGTTACTACTGAGGCAGGAGATAGAAGGACGCCAGGCTAGGCGTTTACTACTGCTGCTGCTGCTAAGTCACTTCAGTCGTGTCTGACTCTGTGTGACCCCATAGATGGCAGCCCCACCAGGCTCCCCCATCCCTGGGATTCTCCAGGTAAGAACACTGGAGTGGGTTGCCATTTCCTTCTCCAGTGCATGAAAGTGAAAGGTGAAAGTGAAGTCGCTCAGTCGTGTCCGACTCTTAGCGACCCCATGGACTGCAGCCTACCAGGCTCCTCCGTCCATAGGATTTTCCAGGCAAGAGTACTGGAGTGGGGTGCCACTTCCTTCTCTGGCATTTACTACTAGCCTCCTGTTAACATTTTCTGAGGAAGAAGGCACATAGGATCAAGGCTAGATATTTACAATCAGCCTTCTGTTTGCACTTCAAAATAGAAATAACAGGGTTTCTTTGGTGGCTCGGTAAAGAATCCACCTGCCAATGTAGGAGACAGGGTTTCAGTCCCTGATCCCAGAAGATTCCCACGTGCTGCACAGCAACTAAGTCCGTGCACCACAACTATTGAGCCTGTGCTCCAGTGTCAGAGCTGCAACTACTAAGGCCGCATGCGAGAACTACTGAAGCCCACGAGCCCTAGAGCCCATGCTTGGCAAAACAAGAAGCCCGCACATCTCAACTAGAGGGTAGCCCCTGCTGCTGCTGCTGCTGCTTAGTCGCTTCAGTCATGTCCGGCTCTGTGCAGCCCTATGGACTGTAGCCTGCCGTGCTCCTCTGTCCATGGAATTCTTCAGGCAAGAGTACTGTAGTGTATTGCCATGCCCTCCTCCAGAGGCTCCTCCCAACCCAGGGATCGAACCTGGGTCTCCTGCGTTGCCAGCCGATTCTTTACCACTGTCACCAGGGAAGCCCAGAGAGTAGCCCCAAAGAGAGAAAAGCAGAGAGAAAAGCCTGCACAGCTATGAATATATATATATATATATAAAAGAAGGCAATGGCACCCCACTCCAGTACTCTTGCCTGGAAAATCCTATGGACAGAGTAGCCTGGAAGGCTGTAGTCCATGGGGTCGCTGAGGGTCGGACATGACTGAGCGACTTCACTTTCACTTTTCACTTTCCTGCATTGGAGAAGGAAATGGCAACCCACTCCAGTGTTCTTGCCTGGAGAATCCCAGGGATGGGGGAGCCTGGTGGGCTGCCGTCTATGGGGTCGCACAGAGTCGGACACGACTGAAGTGACTTAGCATATATCTAATCTATATAAATATTTGATTTGAAATATAAATATTGTATTTATTTGAAATATATCAAAATGTATATTTGATTTATATGCTTAACTATATATAACAACAGAAACAAAGAAACAAACAACAGAAACAAAGCCTAAGTAGCTAGGCTTTGCCCCTGTGGACACTTTAAGATAACGGCTATGGCAGGGACAAAGAGGGACTAAACCCTGTTCAGTAGAAGATCAAGAGCTCCCATCCTTGGGGCAAGGGAGACACTGCACAAGTGCAGAAAGGCTCCTTAGGGGTCAAAAGGAGGGGGCACTATCCCATATCTGTCTCTTATACACATCTAAAACAAACAACAGAAACAAAGCCTAAGTAGCTAGGCTTTGCCCCTGTGGACACTTTAAGATAACGGCTATGGCAGGGACAAAGAGGGACTAAACCCTGTTCAGTAGAAGATCAAGAGCTCCCATCCTTGGGGCAAGGGAGACACTGCACAAGTGCAGAAAGGCTCCTTAGGGGTCAAAAGGAGGGGGCACTATCCCATATTATGTGATGCCAAGACCCCCCCCCCCGCCCCGCCCCCAAGTAGGCCTCTGGGCTGGAGTTCATCTTGGAAAAATGTTGCACATGCTTGTGGGAAGTGTCCTAGGGCAGGTCAGATATGGAAAAAGAAGCAAGATAATTGACCAAAGGTAAACAAAGATGCAGAACTGCCTTCCACAAATGATTTAACTGCCTCTTTATTGTGCTCCTCCTCATTAAGACATCCATACCCTTGCTCTCCAGGTGTGAATCTTTGCCTTGCTTCTGTCTTAAACAAACTTTCTCTGTGTGCTCTCTCAATTGTGTGTGTCTCTAATAATAAACTTTGTACCTGTTTTTACAGTTTTTGTGTCCTTGAAAAATGCATTTTTCAGTGGGGCAAGAACCAGGGAAAATTTGCTTCTAGCCTCTAGCCTTGATGATCTAGTGGGTAGGATTCCTGGTTTTCATCTGGGCTGCTGCTGCTGCTGCTAAGTCACTTCGTCGTGTCCGACTCTGTGCAACCCCATAGAAGGCAGCCCACCAGGCTCCTCCATCCATGGGATTTTCCAGGCAAGAGTACCGGAGTGGGTTGCCATTGCCTTTTCCTCATCTGGGCTACCCCGGTTCAGTTCCTGGGCAGGGAACTAAGATCCCGTTTCAAGCCACCATTCACTGCTGTCTCTCCAGGATCACTACCTGAAGCTTTTACCTCTTCCTGTGCCCGTGGAGAGTGTTGTGATGGTTGCAGCCTTCTTTCTGTGTTCTGCCACTTTCTCTGTGATCCCCCAAGTCCCCAGGGGTGAAAATCAACCCTGTCAATGTTAATATGGTCTGAGAGTAGGATAGAATTCACAGCTAAGTCAAGGTCAGAGAAGAGACAGACTCCCAGAAAGAAACAAGGATAAAATTTCTGGGTACCAGGAGCAAAATCTCACCACAACTTTAATTCTAAGGAAACTTTCTAAACACAAGTCATAATCCTAGGTAGAAGCAAAGAAAATAATCTTTACTTTCAGTTCAGTTCAGTTGAGTCGCTCAGTCGTGTCCGACTCTTTGCAACCCCATGAATCGCAGCACGCCAGGCCTCCCTGTTCATTACCATCTCTCGGAGTTCACTCAGACTCACATCCATCGAGTCCGTGATGCCATCCAGCCATCTCATCCTCGGTCGTCCCCTTCTCCTCCTGCCCCCAATCCCTCCCAGCATCAGAGTCTTTTCCAATGAGTCAACTCTTCTCATGAGGTGGCCACAGTACAGGAGTTTCAGCTTTAGCATCATTCCTTCCAAAGAACACCCAGGACTGATCTCCTTTAGAATGGACTGGCTGGATCTCCTTGCAGTCCAAGGGACTCTCAAGAGTCTTCTCCAACACCACAGTTCAAATGCATCAATTCTTCGGCGCTCAGCCTTCTTCACAGTCCAACTCTCACATCCATACATGACCACTGGAAAAACCATAGCCTTGACTAGACGGACCTTAGTCGGCAAAGTAATGTCTCTGCTTTTGAAAATGCTATCTAGGTTAGACATATTTAAATACACTTAAATGCCTGGAACTGGCAATCTATTTTATTGTAGTCTTCCTAAGCCTGAAGGCAGGTATGCACTTCGTTTTTACAAATATGTAATCTGAGACTAAAAAAATAAATAGCTTGACCTGAGTTTGAGTCATGGCTGCTTAATTCTAAAGCCTGTATTTTTGTTACTACATGAATCTGCTCATTGAATATGTCTCATTTATTTTATTTTAAAGGATCTGTTTGGTTCAAAGGGAGACCTCATAAAGAAGATAGGAATAGGAGTCGTCATATACTTGGCGGCCACAGGGTCCTGCTGTTGTTTCTATACTTGTTCAAGCATGCTAATATTATCTGTGAAAAAGTGCAAGTCACTCAGTCGTGTCTGACTTTGCAACCCTATGGACTATACAGTCCATGATATTCTCCAGGCCAGAATACTGGAGTTGGGTAGCCTTTCCCTTCTCCAGGGGATCTCCCCAACCCAGGGATCAAACCCACATTACAGGTGGATTCTTTACCAGCTAAGCCACAAGGAGAGCCCAAGAATACTAGAGTGGGTAACCTATCCCTTCTCCAGTGGATCTTCCCCACCCAGGAATTGAACCAAGGTCTCCTGCATTGCAGGTGGATTCTTTACCAACTGAGCTATATTATCTGTACTAGAACAATATTCTAGGTGCCACCTGCCAATGCAGGAGATGCAGGTTTGTTCCCTGGGTCAGGAAGATCTCCTAGAGGAGGAAATGGCAACCCACTTCAGTATTCTTGCCCGGAAAATTCCATGGACAAAGGAGCCTGGTGGGCTGCAGTCCATGGAGTCACAAAGAATTGGACATGACTGAGCAACTGAGCATGCATACATGCTCTAAGTACATTACATACATTCTCTCATTTAATTCCATAATAACTCTATGAAATCATTACTATTATTACTCTGTTTTACAGACTAGAAAAACCGCAGTCACCTTGCTAGTAAAGGACTCTTTGATTCCAAAAGTGGAAACTTTATTCTATGTACTGTCATGGATAAAGCCTCGATGGTAGGTAGTACCATTTACTTTTTAAAAGATGGGTTCTAGGGGATGGTACCTGGAGAATGAGGTGACCGATCATGGCAAATACATGTCTGGAAACAAAGCTGATCCATCATTATGTTTTAGGCAGTTAAGAGTCTTTTTCATCCTCTTGATTCTCTTGATTGACTCTGTTCTTACCTCTAAAGTTTTTAGGTTGTCAGATCTGGACATGCCCTTATAAATCACATAATCCCTACCCCATCATCTTATAGATGACAGCATGGACAGCCAGAGAAGGAAAGTGACCAGCCCCAGGCCATTCTGCTCCAGCTAGGAGATGTAACACAATAGCCTTCCCCTGAGTCCCAAACTCTTCTGCTACAGGCACCCCTTTTCTGTTTTAGTATTTAAATTAAAAGTTGTGTTTCCCTAACCCTCCCCACAGTATTTTCTCTAGACTGCTCTTTATCCTTCTGTTTATCTAATGGGTTCAGTTCCAAATACCTCCTCCACTCTCCTCTCTAGCTGTCCCAATATGGACTGCCATTTGATGGTCATTTCCATAGCTATCTGAACATCAGATCTGAGCCAGTTAACAGTCACATCCTCTATGCCCTCTCTGCTATGCAATGCCATCCCAGCCACCCTTCTTTCCCCCTCACCTTTCAGGGTACCTCCCTGTCATATCCTCCTTTTTCTGGCTGCTACTTCTCATGAGCTTCATCTGGTTCCGTCTTCCTCCCTACCTGCTAAACCTGTTAGCATTCCCACAGTTCTGTAGCCTGCCTCTTCCTCTTTATCCGTTTCCCTCAGGATGCCTTCTCCTTGTCCCTTCTCCATGAAACCTTTCCTGACCAAGAGAACTGAGTCCTCCTTTCCTGTCTTACAGATTTCTTTCTTGGAGCTCACAACACTGTACTGTTTCTTTGTTCAGAAGTATGTTCCCCACTCCTAGATATAAGCCCCTCAAGGGACTAGAATCTGATTTGTTAGGTTTGGTATCCAGACATTTTAAAGGCCTTGCTGTTGTTGTTCAGCTGCTTTAACCAATTCAGTTCAGTTGAGCTCAGTTCAGTCACTCAGTCATGTCCGACCATTTGCGACCCCGTGAACTGCAGCACCGAGCCTCCCTGTCCATCACCAACTCTCGGGAGTTTACTCATGTCCATTGAGTCAGTGATGCCATCCAACCATCTCATCCTCTGTCATCCCCTTCTCCCCTTGCCTTCAATCTTTCCCAGCATCAGGGTCTTTTCCAATAAGTCAGTTCTTCCCATCAGATGACTAAAGTATTAGAGTTTCAGCTCCAGCACCAGTCCTTCCAATGAATATTCAGGACTGATTTCCTTTAGGATGGACTGGTTTGATCTCCTTGCAGTCCAAGGAACTCTCAAGAGTCTTCACCAACACCACAGTTTAAAAGCATCAATTCTTCGGTGCTCAGCTTTCTTTATAGTCCACTCTCATATCCATACATGACTACTGGAAAAACCGTAGCTTTGACTAGATATACCTTTGTCAGGAAAATAATGTCTCTGCTTTTTAATATGCTGTCTAGGTTGGTCATAGCTTGNACCAACACCACAGTTCAAAAGCATCAATTCTTCGGTGCTCAGCTTTCTTTATAGTCCACTCTCATATCCATACATGACTACTGGAAAAACCGTAGCTTTGACTAGATATACCTTTGTCAGGAAAATAATGTCTCTGCTTTTTAATATGCTGTCTAGGTTGGTCATAGCTTGTCTTCTAAGGAGCAAGAGTCTTAATTTCATGGCTGCAGTCACCATCTGCAGTGATTTTGGAGCCCAAGAAAATAAAATCTGACACTGTTTTCATTGTTTCTCATCTATTTGCCATGAAGTGATGGGACTGGATGCCATAATCTTCGTTTTTTTGAATGATGAGTTTTAAGCCAACTTTTTCACTCTCCTCTTTTACTTTAAACAAGAGGCTCTTTAGTTCCTCTTCACTTTCTGCCGTAAGGGTGGTGTCATCTGCATATCTGAGGTTATTGATATTTCTCTCTACAATCTTGATTCCAGCTGTGTTTCATACAATCTGGCATTTCGCATGATGTACTCTGCATACAAGTTAAATAAGCAGAGTGACAATATACAGCCTTGACGTACTCCTTTCCCGATTCGGAACCAGTCTGTTGTTCCATGTCCAGTCTTAACTGTTGCTTCTTGACCTGCATGCACATTTCTCAGGAGGCAGGTAATGTCGTCTGGTATTCCCATCTCTTTAAGAATTTTCCCATCCAGCTCTGATGTTAATAGAGCTAGACTTATACAGATCCCTTTCCTCCACCATCTCAATATTCTGCCTGACTTTCTTGTTTTGATGAAGGTAGTTATTGATATGTTGGAATCACCTGTGGTGGTGGCTTTTTGGCTAAGTCGTGTCTGACTCCTGCGACCCTGTAGACTGTATTCTGCCAGGCTCCTCTGTTCATAGGGATTCTCCAGGCAAGAATACTGGAATGGGTTGCCATGTCTTTCTCCAGATCTTCCTGACCCAGGGATCAAACCCGCTTCTCCTGCATTGCAGGCAGATTCTTTACCAACTGAGCTACAAGCTACTGTAAAGAATAATGATACCTGGGTCCCATCCTCAGAGATTCTGATTTAATGAGCCTGGATGCATCAAGGGTATCAAGATTTTTAAAGGTCCCCAGATTGGCTTGTGCCATACTTTGAATACCAGATTGGAAATAGCATGCCTTCCTAAATAAAAAATCTTGGAATTATTCTCAATTTTTCTCCTTCAGTCAGCTTCAGATTCCTTTTGATCTTGGCAAGGCACCAGTGAGCAGTGGCGTGAAGCAAAATCTTAATTCCCTGCTGGCCTGGAATAGCCTAGATATGCTGAATCTGAATAGCCTGGATGAAAACCAGGAGTCCTAGTGACCAGACCAGCAAAGGCTAGAGGCTAGAAGCTCTTTTTCCCTAAATCTTTGCCCTCAGTGAAAAATGCATTTATCGTGGAGGCAGAAACTAAATGCAGGTACAGAGTTCATTAGAGACAGGGCACAACAAGTGGGAGAGCACACAGAGAAACAGATTGTTAAGACAGAAGTAAGGCAGATACGCACATCTAGAAAGAAAGGGTGTGGGTGTCCCTCTTAGGAGGAGCACTGAATAGTGGTGATTAAGTCATTTAAATAGGGCAGTTCTTCCAGGTCTTTGTTTACCTTTAGTCAACTATCTGGTGTCTTTTCCCACACATAGTCTTCTACCCTGGGTGTACACGTACTCGTCAGCCAACGTGGGCCTTGAAGTGAAGGCTTTTGGGAGAAGCAAGACACATTATGGCCTGACATCATCCCCTGACTTCTGACCCACGAGGAGCCTTTCTGTGCATAACTAGTGTCTTCCTTGTCCCAAAAAGGGGGCGAGGGTGAGCACAGAGTCCGTAATCCTTTACTCAAACACTGTTTTGCCGCCTCTTTGTCCTTGCCATGACTTGACCTTAAAGGTGTTTACAAGAGACAAACACTGGCTCTTTACCCTGTTTCTGTTGTCGTTTCCATTGCAGAGGGCAAACAGGAAGCTGACTGTAAATGCCCTAACTAGGGCCCACCTTTCTCTTGTCTCAGGAAATGCTAACAGTTCTAAGCAGCTAGCCCGAAGCCCACTTCTCTGTGCCTCATGACATGTAAACAGTTGTAATATAAGCTAGTTTTAAACAGAGGCCACTTGTAAATGTCTAACCTGGAGCCTATCTGTCTCCGGCCTCACTTTGCGTCCTTTTTCCATCTTCTTGCCCTTTCTTTCTCTATGAATATTGCTCAATCCAGCAGTTCTTAAGTACTATAAGACTTAATATTCTTTAGGGATGAAATTGGACTGAAGCTTGGGTTCTCTCAAACATAACCAAGACCTTCTGCATCTAAAGACATATTACTACTAATTATCTTTAAAAATAAGTTTTTACCCAATAATTCTTGCCTATTATTTTCAAAAGCTATATGTACAAAGACATATGTTGACTTTATTTCCACAGTTATTTTTAAATATCTAAATCTTAGCAACTTTTTATTCTGGAAATTAACTTCCAAGCTCAGTCTTTTCTCTCCTCTTGCTCTTGGGCTTTCGGCTGAGCTCAGATACCCAAGATAAGAGGGGGCAGGAAGAGACAGGGTGATGGCAGCTAGCACTGGTTGATTTGCTACTGTGCCAAACGCTTGAGAACAAGCTTAGGTATCTCCAATACTAAAAATAGTTATAAATTAAGAATCATTATTCCCATTTCGGAGGAGGCAATGGCACCCCACTCCAGTACTCTTGCCTGGGAAATCCCATGGACGGAGGAGCCTGGTGGGCTGCAGTCCATGGGGTCGCTAAGAGTCGGACACGACTGAGCGACTTCACTTTCACTTTTCACTTTCATGCACTGGAGAAGGAAATGGCAACCTACTCCAGTGTTCTTGCCTGGAGAATCCCAGGGACGGGGGAGCCTGGTGGGCTGCCGTCTGTGGGGTCGCACAGAGTCGGACACGACTGAAGCGACTTAGTAGTAGTAGTAGTAGTATTCCCATTTTAATAACTGACTTGTCTAAAGTCACGCAGAGTTAGGAGATGGATTTGAGTTTGTCTCACTTCAAAGCTTAGGCTCTTTTCCATTTCGTCACGCTGCACCCAGAGCCAGGTTCCAATCAATCGGTTCTTCATTGATCTTGGGAAGTACCTGTGAAACTGAGCAAGACTCTGCAGGGCCCTCCCAGGTACAAAAACCCTTTCATGTCCCCCATTCTTGTTTGTAGAAAAAGTTTCAGTCTCCTAGGCCTTCTCTGTGTTCCAAAGAGCAGGAATAAGAAGGTAACAATTGGCGAAGTGAAGGGATGTAGAAAATGAAAAAGGAAAACCAGTCAATCAGGAAAAGTAATGATAGCTGAAACAACAATTGAGCAATAAAACAGAATCCTATTTCCTCCTCAAGGGGGATATACACAACACTCTGAACTGTATCTTTGAGTTGTTCCACAGAAACTAAGACCCACCCCCCCCACACACACACACAGATGGAAGGTGGTGACTACAGCTGACAACAGATAGACCCCAGACTGGTTTGAACCAGAAGGATGATGAAGAAACCTCCTGCTGTTCTTGAACCATCTCCCTGTTACCTCACCATCAGCCAATCAAAAGACAGTTCACAAGCTAACGATGCAACCTGCAACCTGCACCTCAAATGAGGTAAGTTGTTTGTTTTTAAAAAGACCTTCCCTGAAAGCCATTGAGGAAGGAGTTCAGGTCTTTTGAGCACTAGCTGCTCTTCTTCTCTTTGTTTGGTGCCCTGCAAAAAACACTGTACTTTCAGTGTCAGTAGACTGGCTTTGCTGTGCATCTGTGAGTGGACTCAAGTTTGGTTTGGTAACACCTGCAGCATCTAGTCCAGCACTCCTCATCCTGCAGTCTAAGCAGAAGTTTGTTGAATGATTTCAAACACTGACTCTTCTTCCATAGTTGGTCTTTAAGCCACAAAAATGCTTTCATTAGCTTCCTTTATACTTATAATTAAGAAGTGCCACTGACATTTGGCACTGTGTGCAGGTCAAGAAACAGCAGTTAGAACTGGACATGGAACAACAGACTGGTTCCAAATAAGGAAAGGAGCATGTCAAGGCTGTGTATTGTCTCCCTCCTTATTTAACTTATATGCAGAGTACATCATGAGATACGCTGGCTGGATGAAGCACAAGTGGAATCAAGATTGCCGGGAGAAATATCAATAACCTCACATATGCAGAAGACACCACCCTTATGGCAGAAAGTGAAGAAGAACTAAAGTGCCTCTTGATGAAAGTGGAAGAGGAGAGTGAAAAAGTTGGCTTAAAGCTCAACATTCAGAAAACTAAGATCATGCCATCCGGTGCCATGGATGGGCTCCAAAATCACTGCAGATGGTGACTGCAGCCATGAAATTAAAAGAAACATGCCCCTTGGAAGAACATCTATGACCAACCTAGACAGCATATTAAAAAGCTGAGACATTACTTTACCAAAAAAGGTCTGTCTAGTCAAAGTTATGGTTTTTCCAGTAGACATGTATGGATGTGAGAGTTGGACCATAAAGAAAGCTGAGCACTGAAGAATTGATGCTTTTAAACTGTGGTATTGGAGAAGACTCTTGAGAGTTCCTTGTACTGCAAGGAGATCCAACCAGTTCATCCTAAAGGAAATCAGTCCTGCCTGAATATTCATTGGAAGGACTGATGTTGAAGCTGAAACTCCAATACTTTGGCCACCTGATGGGAAGAACTGACTCATTGGAAAAGACCCTGATGCTGGGAAAGATTGAAGGCAGGAGGAGAAGGGGACGACAGAGGATGAGATGGCTGGATAGCATCACCGACTAGATGGACATGAATTTGAGTGAGCTCTAGGAGTTGGTGATGGACAGGGAAGCCTGGCATGCTGTAGTCCATGGAGTCACAAACAGTTGGACACAACTGAGTGACTGAACTGAACTGAACTGAAATCTGGGACTAAAGAGTAGTTGTTAGCTAAATTTTTTCATCTCAAAGGATTCCAGTAAGGTTTTAAACCAAAGTTTTATCTGAAAAATAAACCAAGGGAATGGATATTTTCATAACCTAAGTCAACTTGCTTTTGGTGGCTTTCATGACCTCAACAGTTCACACTTATTTGGAGTTTGCAGTTTAATTCCTGTGTGTTCTGTTGGAAATCTAGCTCAGATTTGCAAGTCAGATCACCTAGTTTCAAATCACAGATCTCAAAAGATAAAAATAATTCCAATTTTATAAGGTTGTTTTGAAAAATGAGATGATATATGTATAGCACTTAGAATCGTGCTCAGAATATACTAAAGCTCACTAAATATTAGCTAGTTTATTAATCTACTAGGTGAACTGAAATGTCCACTATTAGAAAAATGCTCTTGAAGTTTGGCAAGGTCTCTCTAAAAGTCACTAGTTAAATATGCAAGGGTCACATATCTAAGAAAATAATGTCCTGTTAGCAACCGCCTGGTCGCGCTCAGCAGTAAAGAATCCACCTGCAATGCAAGAAACACAGGAGATGTGGGTTCAATCCCTGAGTTGGGAAGATCCCCTGGAGGAGGGCATGGCAACTCACTCCATTTCTTGTCTGGAAAATCCCATGGACAGAGGAGCCTGGCAGGCTATGGCCCATGGGGTCACACACAGAGTCGGACACGCCTGAAGCAACTGAACCCAGTATTATAGCAGTCACACATTTAGTTTCTGTTGGCATGCTGTGATTTATATATGATTTCTTGATCAATTTACTGAAAAAGTCTTGTGGGAATGGGAATCAAAACACCCAAACAACTCAGAACTAGTGTTCAGGCTGGAGTGGGGAAAAGAGCTGGCTAGGAGGATGCTCTGGGGACATTTATTCTCCAGGAGAGTCTTGGGAGAGAAGGTGGACTGGAAAGAAAACAGAGACATTAATTTAGATGTTAAACTTGGTTCAAATGCCAGTGCTGCCATTCACTAAAACAACTCAGAACTAGCGTTCAGGCTGGAGTGGGGAAAAGAGCTGGCTAGGAGGATGCTCTGGGGACATTTATTCTCCAGGAGAGTCTTGGGAGAGAAGGTGGACTGGAAAGAAAACAGAGACATTAATTTAGATGTTAAACTTGGTTCAAATGCCAGTGCTGCCATTCACTAACTGTGACCTTTGACAGGCAAATCATTCTTTCAGAACATGTTTCCTTATCTACAACAGGGGAGCCAATTCCATATTTTCAGTGTGTCTCACGGTTAAATGACACAACATTTCAACATTTGAAACAAATGCCTTGGCATATTGCTGGTGCTCAAAATTGTTAAAGCCCAAAGCCAAAAGTGAGCTTCTATTCCCTACTTTCTGCAACATCATTTTGGCTATGCCCTTTAGGATGCTGATTATAATCCAAAGTTGTTTTGTATGATTTTTTTTTTTTCATTTATTGCCTGCTTGCTAAAGTTAATATGGCCCCTTTCAAACTGCAAGACATGCCTTTTTATTTATTTATTTATTTATTTATTTTTTAAGACATGCCTTTTTATTATTCTACCTTGCATTGCAGGGAAGACCCACCACACGGTTTCTGATAGCCTCTAAAAACACACCTAACCAAAAAGATCCATTTTTGCTCCCCCACATTATGAACTCAGGCCCAGCTGTTCTCTGCCTGAAAGGCAATATTAAAGAGACAAGTGCTGGTGGGAACAGAAAGTTTGCTTTATTCAGTGAGTCAGTTCAGTCGCTCAGTCATGTCTGACTCTCTGCAACCCCATGGACTGCAGCAGGCCAGGCTTCCCTGTCCAGCACCATCTCCTGGAGCTTGCTCAAATTCATGTCCATTGAGTCGGTGATGCCATCCAACCATCTCACCCTCTGTCGTCCCCTTCTCCTGTCTTCAATCTTTCCCAGCATCAGGGTCTTTTCCAATGAGTCAGTTCTTCCCATCAGGTGGCCAAAGTATTGGAGTTTCAGTTTCAGCATCAGTCCTTCCAATGAATATTCAGGACTGATTTCCTGTAAGATTGACTGGTTTGATCTCATTGCAGTCCAAGATCAGGGTCTTTTCCAATGAGTCAGTTCTTCCCATCAGGTGGCCAAAGTATTGGAGTTTCAGTTTCAGCATCAGTCCTTCCAATGAATATTCAGGACTGATTTCCTGTAAGATTGACTGGTTTGATCTCATTGCAGTCCAAGGGACTCTCAAGAGTCTTCTTCAACAATACAGTTCAAAAGCATCAGTTCTTCAGCACTCAGCTTTCTTTATGGTCCAACTCTCACATCCATACATAACTACTGAAAAACCATAGCTTTGACTAGACAGACCTTTGTTGGCAAAGTAATGTCTCTGTTTTTTAATATGCTGTCTAGGATGGTCATAGCTTTTCTTCCAAGGAGCATGTGTCTTTTAATTTCATGGCTGCAGTCACCATCTGCAGTGATTTTGGAGCCCAAGAAAATAAAGTCTGTCACTTTTACCATTGTTTCTCCATCTATTTGCCATTAAGTGATGGAACTGGATGCCACGATCTTCATTTTTTGAATGTTGAATTTTAAGCCAGCTTTTTCACTCTCCTCTTTCACTTTCATCAGGAGGCTTTTCAGTTCCTCTTCGCTTTCTGCCATAAGAGTGATGTCATCTGCATATCTGAGGTTATTGCTTTATTCAGGAGACCGGCATTCTGGGGAGATGGTGGACTCATGTCCAAAACCCAATTTCAAAGACTCTGATTGAATGAAAGTTAAAAAAGGAGAACTATTAAGGGAGGAAGTCAGAGTCTGTTACCTTCCATTGTGTGCAGACTTTCTTCGGATTGGTTGGTGGTAAGGTAACAGGGTGGTGCTACAGGAGTCTGGTGTTCAGCCAGAAGCTGCCCTCCTCTACCTGGGTGGGGGCCTTAATTCCTACAGAAGAACTCAAAGATTGTTATGTCCATTCCCTGAAGTGGAGTGAGGACCCTGACCAGAGGCTGCACCATTGTTTCTTGACTGCTCCTCCTTTGTTTCTACATTCTCTCCCTTCCCTGATAAGCAACTGTTTGAAGCTGCCCTTCGGAACTCAGGGCTTCCCTGGTGGCTCAGAGGGTAAAGCGTCTGCGTGCAGTGCAGGAGACCTGGGTTAGATCCCTGGGTCGGGAAGATCCCCTGGAGAAGGAAATGGCAACCCACTCTGGTACTCTTGCCTGGAAAAATCCCGTGGATGGAGAGGCCTGTAGGCTACAGTCTGTGGGGTTGCAAAGAGTCGGACACAACTGAGTGACTTCACTTCACTCACTTTGGAACTCAGGGAAGTCCAAGGAAGCTGCTGCTGCTGCTGCTGCTGCTGCTTAGTTGCTTCAGTCATGTCTGACTGTGCAGCCCCACAGACGGCAGCCCACTAGGCTCCCCCGTCCCTGGGATTCTCCAGGCAAGAACACTGGAGTGGGTTGCCATCTCCTTCTCCAATGCATGAAAGCAAAAAGTGAAAGTGAAGTCGCTCAGTCGTATCTGACTCTTCGAGACCCCACAGACTGTAGCCTACCAGGCTCTTCTGTCCATGGGATTTTCCAGGCAAGAGTACTGGAGTGGGTTGTCATTGCCTTCTCCAAAGGAGGCTGGATGAAGCCTATTTCCTACAAACAAGACATGTAGCAGTAGCCTCTTAATGTCCTGCTGCATTTCACCCTCCTCCTCACCTCTCCTTCATCATTCAACTTACTTTAATCTAGCTGTAAGGTCCCTTTATATTTATTTATTTTTAATTTAATTTATTTATTTGTTATTCTTTGCCTTTTCTTACTGTTCATGAGGTTCTCCAGGCAAGAACACTAGAGCGGTTTGCCATTCCTTCCTCCTCCTCGTTATTTTTGCCTGTGCAGGGTCTTCATTGCTGCGTGCAGGCCTTCTCTAGCTGCTGCGAGTGGGGCTACTCTAATTGCAGTGCACAGGTTTCTCACTGCTGTGGCTTCACTTATTGCAGAGCACAGGCTTTCTGCACGTTAGCTTCAGCAGTTGTGGCCTGTGGACTCATATTGTGTGGGCTTGCTTGCCCCAAGGCATGTGAAATCTTCCCAAATCAGGGATCAAACCCATGTCTCCTGCACTGGCAGGTGGATTCTTAACCACTGGGCCCTCAGAAAGATCTGGTCTTGCCAATACTAAGATCCAACAGATTTTGTTTGATTGTGTGTTTTTGCTTTTCCTGCTTCACCACAACATGGGATCTTAGTTCCCAGACCAGGAATTGAACCCATGACTCTTGCATTGGAAGCATGGGGTCTTAACCACTAGACCACCAGGGAAGTCCCTGGTCTTGCCAGTACTAAGGACAGTCCTATCGATTCATCTTACTTTTCCTCCTAATGCCGTTTGTCACAGTTGACCTCTGCCTGCTTATTGAAAACATTTCTCCTCTCATGTCTTGTGATGAGATGGTGCCCTCTCCTCTGCTTCATCATTTCCCTATGGTGCTGATCTAAGCCTCTCTCTGCCCCAGCCTCCCTTTCTCCTATTACTTTGTCTTACTGTCTTCACAGCATTTACCACTATTTGAAATGGTCTGATTTCATGATTCATTTACGTGTTTATAGTTATCTCCCCCTCATCTGGCTCTGTGAGGGCAGAGGAAGGTCTGTTTGTTCATCGCCACGTGGCTCAGTGACTGTGGCATTGCTAGTACATTCCATGGTTCACTGAAGGTTAGACTGTTGTAAGATGCCCTATTATTTTAGGAACTATTAATAAAATAAAAGGTATCCAATTGAACTATGACCTACTGCTTCCTGTTTTTATATTTGTTTAAATAACCTTTTGGGATATAATAGTCCTGGATTTTTTTGCATATATGACTCCTGTTCATATAAGGAGCAGAAAGATGGAAGCAAACAGTATAACAAAAAAAATTTCCCATACCTAATTCAACTTTTCTGGCTCATCCCTGACTCAGCGATGTCAGTGTGTTGATGTGTTTTCCACACCATGTCATACTTTGTGCTGTCAAAAGCACTGGTGATTCAGCATTCCTCAGACTGCTCCCTGTTTCCTCCTAGTCTTTTGTCCTAGACCGTTGACAGCCATTTTGCAAGATTTGCTGGTGGTACTTTCTTTATCTTACCAGAAAGTATCAATGAAATGTTTCTCAAGCAACAAGGAAGATTGTCTTTGTTCTTCCCAGACGGTCCTCAAATAGACTTGGGGAGGGATGCTGAAACCTGAAGTGGTTACTGTTGTCTCATGAGCCACAAACAATAGCAAGAAGACTGTACGTGTCCAGGGAGTGACAACTCTAGCCACATCTCTGCTGCCGCCTGGTGACAAATTATAACACACCACAGGTTGCCAAATGCATCAGAAGTGATAAAACATGAAAAATGATATGACATCAAAAAAAGAGTATTTTAGAATTGTTGAAATTCCTTAGTAAATACTTTATAGATATTCACTGAGTAAATAAATGAATAGAACCCATGTTGCTGCTGTGTAAGGCAACGAAAGTCTAAAATAAACCACCTAAAAAAGAAAAATCACCTATAAAAGAAATTCCATGTTTTTAAGGATTAGTTCATCAGCCTTCAAATTCTGAAACCAGCAAAGAATTCTTGATGAGGATTATAATTGTATCTAGAGCAGGTTTTTCAATGGAGAATGCGTTTTTTCACCTACCGTTTTATTTATCATTTATTTTATCTTATCTTAGAAGCCCACTTTAGTGTACTTTAAATTATCTGCTTTTAAAAATGTGTATTACTCACATTTTCAGTAGGATGTCCTGGGTTTCTGCATATGGAGAATAGAAACCATTTCAGTTTTTTGGTAACCATGAGAGGGCAGCCTTGTTTTACTTTTCCGATGTTCCCGCAGGCCTAGCTGCGTTGCCGCATTCTGGCAGAATGACTCCTGGCAGCCTGAGGAGGCAAGGGCAGGCGCTGTGTTTTCCAGGGTGCTTTTCTGCTAAAGGCTTGCTGCTCTGCAGGGAGTCACATGGATGCTGCTCTTGCTTTTCCTCCTGGCCTTCACATTGGCAGTAAAACCTGATGTTCTTTAGCTGGGAGATGGTTGTTTGGGGATTGACATGTAATCACTAATAAGGTGGCTGCAGAAAGGGATGGTTTCATAAAAGCCACGTCTGGGATTTGAAACTCTGGATGGAAGATATATACCTAGAGTTGTGCAAGCTTCAAAATACAGTAGAGGCTACCTGGAGAGGCTACACTAGGAAAGATGTGAGGTTAAAGGTGAGTCTAGCAATTGGCATAGATGGTCAGGGATAATAGAAGATAAAGCCTTATGTTGTATACCCTTATTAGATCATTTATTCATTAATTATTGAATTTTATTATACAGAGATACAATATGAACTTCCACCTATTCAATTTTATTATACAGTGGTGCATTATGAACTTCCAAGTTATTGAGAGAGACTGTCTAGCAAAAGATAGTTGCAATTCTGTCTAAATGGTGAGTACAGAATGGGAACAAACTTTGTATGGAAGGTTGGGTACTGGCATAGATTAAAGGTCTGGCTCTAACCCTATCCTAGGCTGC
>SJYT01033678.1:0-30082 GCA_006410635.1 Cephalophus harveyi
GTGCGTGTGTGTGTGTGTGTGCGTGCGTGCATGCGTGCGGTGTTGTGGGGTGGGGTGGGATGAGGGGAGCTGGTAGAAGAGAAGACGAGAGGATATCAACTTTTTTCTTCAGTTTTGACTGCAACACCTATATATGCTCAGCTCTGAAGACACAATGTCAGACAAGGCCTGCCTCAAGGAATCTGTGGTTGAACCTGGAAATCAGACTTGGGAATAACCAGGTCCCTAGACTGTCAAGGAGGGGTTTATATAGAAGACAGCAAGGCAGCAAAGAAAGGTTAGGGTGGGGGTGTCCAGACACCCGAAGGGGCTGTCAGGGAAGGTTCCTACTCAGAGTCGCCGAGTTCTAGACTTTGGAGAATAGAGCAGTTGGCCTCTCACCTCCTGAATTCCTAGGCCTGCAAGTCAGCCAACCTGCTGGCACTGGCCTCCTGAACCCCCACATCTACACTCGAGGGGCTTGGTCTTTCCAAGCACTCATGTTAGATAAATATGGAGCTGCCTAGTCAGCAATCTGCACCTGTATCATGCCTTCTAAGCAAGTAAGTGTTAGTCGCTCAGTCATGCCCAACTCTTTGCAACCCCAAAGACTGCAGCCCACCAGGCTCCTCTGTCCATGGGATTTCCCAGGCAAGAATACTGGACTGGGTAGCCATTTCCTTTTCCAGGGGATCTTCCCAACCCAGGGATCAAACCCAGGTCTCCTGCAGTGTAGGCAGATTCTTTACCCTTCTAGTTACCAAGTTTTCTGGTTATCTCTATGATTGATTGTCTGTTACTAGCCTTTCTGAATCATGGGACCCCTTCCACCCATTTAAGAAAAGGCACAATTCAGGATCACCATCGTAAGCCACCATTCCAAAAAAACTCAAAACTCTTAAGACTGAGAGGTTTTTCTTTTCTAAGACAAAGTTTTATCAAAACTGTTCTGGTTGTGAAGCCTGACCTGAACAGACATAGATCTCAGAGCCCTTTTTTTTAAGGCACAATTCAGGATCACCATCGTAAGCCACCATTCCAAAAAAACTCAAAACTCTTAAGACTGAGAGGTTTTTCTTTTCTAAGACAAAGTTTTATCAAAACTGTTCTGGTTGTGAAGCCTGACCTGAACAGACATAGATCTCAGAGCCCTTTTTTTTTTAAATGTCACCAGTGTAGCTGTTCATATGTCTGACTGCAGAAATATCAAGGTATTTGATTACCGTGGGCTTGCCCAGCTCTCTGAGAATGTTAGGAAAGATACAGTATGTGTACTGAATGTTATTCCTTAAATCTAAAAATTCCTAGATTCTAAAATGCAACTCCAAGGGCTTCATTTAAGGGATTTTTGACCCTATGAATTAAATACCTCTTTCAGAGGATATTTATGCTTAGAGTCAGTGCCTGTTACCCCTCACCCATTAGGAAAATATCCACAAACATTTCATATGTCATCGTGGATGAAGGCAGGAGAGAGGGAAGAAATCAATTTGTCTTGTTCTTAGGAGTTAAGGACTTACATTCTTGACGTGGCTGGTGTAAGAATTTATTTACCAACAAGAGTCTTTTGATGCAAGAGAGCTGGTGGTGAACAAAAATGCCTGAAAACTTCACATGCTCCTGTGTCCTTAACCCTTGGGTCTTGGGTATCATACAGACCCCCAAGTACCTGCAGTTGGCATGGAACAACTAAATCAGGTTCCATGAAATTCACAGAGAAAGGAGACAAAAGCCTCATTGCATACATCTCCATAGTAGGAAACAGGCACAATTTTGCTTTATGGTTTCACAAACTGACTTAACAGGACCCTGGCAGACTCCCTCAGGGGAATCTGGATAGGTTCTAAATTAAGTTGAATTTTTTGTTGTGTTTTAAGAAAACACTTTTGGAAGGAGCTCACATACATAGCAGTGTTTCTCATTTAGAAAGAAAAATAAACACTCCTCTGCTGGATTGGAAGTCAAAACAAAATAAGCCCAGCTGCTTAAGACCTGAGAAAGTCAATGAAACTGCCAAACAACAGTGATGTTGATTGCTGCACTCAGACTTTCTCTTAGTTGCAGACAAGTGGGGGCCCTCTCCGTTGCAGTGCTCAGGCTTCTCTTGTGGAGCACAGGCCTTAGGGTGCGTGGGCTTCAGCAGCTGTGTCACGGGGGTTCAGCAGTTGTGGGTCCCAGGCTCTAGAGCATGGGCTTCAGTAGTTGTGCTGCACAGGCTTAGCTGCTCCGTGGCACGTGGGATCTTCCCAGACCAGGGGTCGAACCTATGTCTCCTGGCTTGGCAGGCAGATTCTTTATCTCTGAACCACCCGGGAAGCCCTGAGCTGTTCTACTTCTATCAGAAGTGGCTCCCCCTATCAGAACACACTGAACTTATTAGCTGTTTGTGTTCAGTAGTGAGTTCTGAAATGGCTTTAAGCTGGGAAATGGCATGGCCGATTTCCAGAAAGGTCCTAGAGCCGGCTTCTATGGGAAGTGTGGCTGCCTTAATGAAGAACCTGGGCTGGGAGTGGAGACTGGGGGGCTACACACGTGGTTCAGGGGGTGAAGATAAAGGTTTGCAGTGAGGGTATAAGAGGAAGACTGGAGAGGCATGGCCGATTTCCAGAAAGGTCCTAGAGCCGGCTTCTATGGGAAGTGTGGCTGCCTTAATGAAGAACCTGGGCTGGGAGTGGAGACTGGGGGGCTACACACGTGGTTCAGGGGGTGAAGATAAAGGTTTGCAGTGAGGGTATAAGAGGAAGACTGGAGCTGGCTCAACGACGGTATGGGATGAAGGAAGTACCCCACTGATGTGAAGTTTGGCCAGATGCTTGCAGGAAGCCTGTGATGAGTGGAATGGAATGGAATAGAAGAGGAACCCTCTGGCGTTCCCTACTGAAGGGTAGCCTGGCTGCAAAAGTTCCCAACAAACAAGGCACAAACACTTGATCTGAATTTTTTGACCAAGAGTTTCTTGAACCAGGTGTGAAACACTGCATGGTAGGTGCCTCATCTCTCTGAGGGTGGCATGTCCCCTATCCCAGATAAATTGCCACCCCTCAGGAATAGGCAGGCATGCTTAGTACATTTTACCCAGGAAGGTTTGTTCCTGTGCTTCCCTCAGCCTCCAGGGATCCACAGTCAAGGTCCTGCCTGACCTGAAATTCACAGTCAAAATGCCCCCTTGAAAGTATGTCATGAAAGTCAGGCGTACTCTCTCTCCCTCTTTGGTATCCTCAAAGCTAATTTGATGGCTAGGTATCACATCTTTCATGTGTTTGAGTTGAATAGGCATATCGTTTATCTATTTCTTACTCCTAGATAATCTTTAAAAAATTGAAGTATAAAATGATTTACGATATTATGTTAGTTTCTGGCACATAGCAAAGTGATTCAGTTATACATACATCAGTTCAGTTCAGTTCAGTCGCTCAGTGGTGTCCAACTCTTTGCAACCCCATGAATCACAGCACGCCAGACCTCCCTGTCCATCACCAACTCCCGGAGTTCACTCAGACTCGCATTCATCGAGTCACTGATGCTATCCAGCCATCTCAGCCTCGGTCGTCCCCTTCTTCTCCTGCCCCCAATCCCTCCCAGCATCAGAGTCTTTTCNTTTGCAACCCCATGAATCGCAGCACGCCAGTCCTCCCTGTCCATCACCAACTCCCGGAGTTCACTCAGACTCGCATTCATCGAGTCACTGATGCTATCCAGCCATCTCAGCCTCGGTCGTCCCCTTCTTCTCCTGCCCCCAATCCCTCCCAGCATCAGAGTCTTTTCCAATGAGTCAACTCTTCGCATGAGGTGGCCAAAGTACTGGAGTTTCAGCTTTCGCATCATTCCTTCCAAAGAAATCCCAGAGCTGATCTCCTTTAGAATGGACTGTTTGGATCTCCTTGCAGTCCAAGGGACTCTCAAGAGTCTTCTCCAACACCACAGTTCAAAAGCATCAAACCTTCAGTGCTCAGCCTTCTTCACAATCCAACTCTCACATCCATACATGACCACAGGAAAAACCATAGCCTTGACTAGATGGACCTTAGTCGGCAAAGTAATGTCTCTGCTTTTGAATATGCTATCTAGGTTGGTCATAACTTTTCTTCCAAGGAGTAAGTGTCTTTTAATTTCATGGCTGCAGTCACCATCTGCAGTGATTTTGGAGCCCCCAAAAATAAAGTCTGACACTGTTTCCACTGTTTCTCCATCTATTTCCCATGGAGTGATGGGACCAGATGCCATAATCTTCATTGAGCTTTAAGCCAACTTTTTAATTCTCCTCTTTTACTTTCTTCAAGAGGTTTTTAAGTTCCTCTTCACTTTCTGCCATAAGGGTGGTGTCATATGTGTATATGTACATATATATATTGACTTCCCTGGTAGCTTCATCAGTAAAGAGTCTGCCTGAAATGTGGGAGACCTGGGTTCCATCCCTGGGTCGGGAAGATCCCTTCGAGAAGGAAATGGCAACCCACTCCATTATTCTTGCCTGGAGAATCCCATAGATGAGCCTGGTGGGCTACAGTTCATGGGATCACAAAGAGTCGGACACAACTAAGTGACTTTCTGTCTTTCTTTTTCTTTCTATACATACATATGTGTGTGTGTATGTATATTATATATATATTTTTTCATATTATTTTCAGTATTGTTTATTAAAAGATATTGAATATCATTCCCCCTGCTAAACAATAGGACCTTGTGGTTTACCTTTTTTTTTATTATAATAATCGTTTGCAATTGTTAATCCCCAACACCCAGTCCGCCCCTCTCCTGCCCTGCCTTCCCCTGGCAACCACAAATCTATTCTCTATGTGTGGATTCTGTCTCTGTTTTGTAGATAAGTTCATTCGTGTCACGTTTTAGATCCCACACATACATGGAGAATCGTTTTTGTACCCCATCTCTGTAGCCCCAGTCTAACAGCATACTTGTACACAGTAGATGCTCGGAATTGTTCTTGAAACAAACAAGGTATCTTTAGCCTTTCTGGGAGCCAAAGGCCACAGTCATCCTTCTTCATTTAAAACAATTGGGAGCATCATACTTTTAACTCATTTTTGCTTAGAGCGCTGGGGCCTTGGGAATGTGACATGTCCAGACAGACTCGGGGGCAAGGGAACCAGGAGCACCAATTAAGAGTGTACATGTGAGTTTGTGTAGGAGGGTGAAGGGGTGGCATAGGAGCACACAATAAATGTGCAGTACTGAGCATAAAATCAGCGTTCGAACACTTGTACAGCCTTCTCCTTCTTCTTTCTGGATGGAGTCTTTCAGGACCACAAATACAAAACACCCCAAAAATCCCTCCATTGCAAGAGCTGATACAGGAGAGATGCAGACAATAAACCATGGCGGGTGCAGCCTACAAGCCACTTGGCAGAATTCCTCTTTGGCTCCAAAACTGGCTCTGTGTGTCTGACCCTAAGATTCCCAGCTCCCTCTGAAATGACCTTCAATGAGCTATTGTTTGAGCACCATTGTCTATTCTTGGTGCCAACCCTAAGTTTCAAAGGTCTGTAATAGGTCTGACCCACCCTGTATTCTGGCTCTGCCAAATCCTATTTTCTTTTCACCTCTGACTCTTCCAAACAGTTATCCCTTTAGGAAAATCATCTTGGAGGAGTCACCTAACTTCACTTGGCTTTAGTTGTTTTCAAAAGTCCTTCCTGTTCTGATAAGCTGGGGCTATAATTTCATTTCCATCCCTTGAAGGCTTTTCCACACACAGAGCTCCTTCTAGGAGCAGAGCAAGTGATGCTATTAATATTTTGGACAATTACCCAAGGCCCATACCATCTCCTGAGAGGCCTCTTTGCTTCGTGCTGTGGTTCCTCCTACTCTTCAAGCCCATGGGGGAGGCTGAACTTCACACCTAGAGGCTTTTCTCTACCTCATCATTCACAAATTCTTTTCAGGAAATCCTGCAAACCCAGCTTCAGTCATTTATAAATAGAAGCTTTCCAAAAAGGTGTCTTTCCTTTAACCTTTACATGAAAATAAGTCAATGGTTATGGGGTAATTCTGAGACTGTCCCCTTGCCCTGTGAAAATTACTGTGTGATTCAGATTAAAAAATGACATCTCTAACTAAGGCCATATGGGAAATAGTTCTCTTCTCACATCAGAGGCCAAGCTACCAGCAGACAAATATAACACTTTATGAATAATTCAGTTATGCTTCTGATCTGCCTGTTAATAATGCTTGGGACAGATATCCCAGATACTGTTGAGAAGGGGAGAGTGCAGTGGATGAAGGGAGGTTGAGCGTCCTGAGGCCCTCTAGCCTGATTCCATGGAGACTTTGCATCCAGAAGTGTCAGGTGTTTGCCACTCATGTCAAGGTCAGAGCCTTAGTGACTGTTCCTGTTCCCATATTGTGGTCATGTCATCGTCTAGTGATCAACTGACATCCATCCTGCATTCTTTCCTTGGTTGGGCAGCTATGAATTTATTTATTTATTTTTGATCACACAGCATGCAGGATCTTGTTTCCCTGACCAGGGAATTAACCCATGCCCCCTGCAGTGAACACATGGAGTCTTAACCACTGGACCACCAGAGAAGTCCCAAAGCAGTGTTATTTTGAGCAATGCCTTCATCCTCAGCTCTCGGAATGAGCTCTGATTTGCCTAATGAATCAGAAATCTTACTGCCTTGCTTTAGGAATGGGTGTGGGCTCCCCAGGTCTAAATCAATCCAATACACAGCTATTTCTGGCTCTGGGGATCATTTTTATCATGGCCTCATAGTCACTTTCAGGTCAACGAGATGTGAGGGGAAATGTGTTAAAAAATTTGGAGTGTAGCTTCCCATTCCTCTGATCCTCCTACACCTGCTTTGCTTCTGTCAGTCTAAAACTGAATTCAAGCCACATAGGCGAACATAGATGAGTGATAGCAGAGAAGCAGCCTGAGGCACTGGCTTCAGGCAGCCAGGAGGTCTGCTCTACCTCTGGGCTTCCAATTATGTGAACCAAGTCATTTATTCACGATTTGAAACATAAACTAAGTGATAGAAGGAGAGTGTTGCAGACTTGGGACTTCCCAGGTGGCTCAGGGGTAAAGGATCCACCTGCCAATGGTGGAGATGAGGGTTTGATCCTTGGGTGGGGAAGATGCCCTGGAGGAGGAAGTGGCAACCCACTCCAGTATTCTTGCCTGGGAAATCCCATGGACAGAGGCGCCTGGAGGGCTACAGTCCATGGGGTCACAAAGAGTCAGATAGGACTGAGAGACCGAGCACATTCGTAGGTTATAGACTTGATCGAGTGGATAAAGTCAAAGGATTCCTAGTGATGGGTCTGCCTGAGGGCTTGGGAAAAGGCGAGGAGGGTAACGGGAAGAGTGGTGGTGATGATTTAGTTGCTAAGTCATGCCTGACTCTTTGCGACCCCATGGACTGTGACCCCCCAGGCTCCTCTGTCCACAGCATTCTCCAGGCAAGAATACTGGAGTGGGTTGCCATCTCCTTTTCCAGGAGATAGGCTTTGTGAAATGCTTGTTCTGTACGTTTGGGTAGTTCTAGTCTTCCAGGTCCTCTCTGGTGAAGGACTGAGCTGGACAGACTGAAGAAAGCGGGACACCAAGGGACCTGAGATCAGAACAGCAGCCTTGGAATTACTATTTGGAGACTGGTGTCTGTTAATCAAATTCATTTCAGATGTGCTCCCTTAACAGACTTGCAGATTTGATGGGATTACAGATCTGCCTGGTGAGTGTGCTTTCCTGGAGGTGGTGGGACCCTGTGGAGAGTGACAGTCCCATAGGATTACTCAGGAGGTGGTTCCAGGGCCTCTGGCCCAAAGACTCTCAGAGTAATTATAGTATCAACTGCATTATCAGCGCCAGCCAGGCCTCCTGAGAAGCTGGAAATCAATCTCTCTCATTTTTGCTTTTATTTCTTCACCAACTGCAAGACAGAGATCAGCCGGGGATAGCTGGGAATTTAACATGTGCTTATCTCTTTCATGGGCATTCCTTGAAATCAGAGAGCTCAATTAAAGCATCCAGTTCCCAATACAGAATTTCTGGAGAGAGGATTTGAGACCCTTTGCTTTCCTTCCACAGCCACCGGCATCTCACTCCATCAGCCAGCCATCATCCCTCCTATTTGAGTCCTGTGCTCTGCTTTACTCACAGCATGGAAAGACAGACACATCTCTGTCTTAGCAAACACACCTATCCTTCAACCACATTTCCCTCTAGTTTGTACCTCATTTTCCTCCTTTACATCTCTTCCAACATCTATGGAGATAGTCTCGACCAAGGCTCTAAGTTTACCATCTCTAGTTCTGCACCCTCCCTTTGATGCTCTCTGCACCTTGACTTATGTCCTTTCTCCTCTCCAAATCAGCTCTTAACCATGACCTCTCAGTTGCCAAATAAACTGCACATTAAAATGCTCAAGACACTTAGATGACCACTCAGTGATCATCCAACTCAGACACTTTGCAGGACCACTTTCAGGGCAAATGGGGATGAGCATTGGGACCACACCCCACATCTGACTCTCCCAAAAGAACAAGGATGAGGGATGCTCTAATGATGAAACAGTTTTATTAATATTTGTTCACTAACAGACAATGGACACGTGGCCTGGAGAGTCAAACCAACTTGTTCAAGGTCATACAGCATGTTAGGACCTGAACATGTATTTAGGACTCACTGCACACCAGGCATTGTTCTAAATATTTTACAACTATAACTCTCACCACAATTCTATAAAATAGATACTGTTACTCTTGTCCAATATAAGTAATGAAGGGTAAGTATGGAGTGGTATGTAACTTGGCAGAAATTAGATCAGATCCCAGCACCCAGGGCTTGACTTCTGTGCCACACTGCATTTCCATTGTGCTGTCTTATTGTTCATGCCAGACCTTCCCAGCCAGTCTGTGTGATGTGCCCCATGGTTAGAAGTGGTCCTAGATAATCTCCTTGGTTCCAGAGCTAGCTGGATGGGGGTTGGGGCAGCCATGGCTTCTAGACTTGTCCCTTGTTGCTGAGATCTTCCTTGTCTCTACTCCTGTGGGTCACACAAATGTTGTTTTTCATGCTCAACATGATGGGCAAAAATTTAATAAGCATTGTTCATGGAATGCAATATTAAGCTGAGCACTCTACCATATGTTAGTATGGTGTTGTGTATGAATCTCTCAAAAATCTTATAGAGGTTGCTATAAAGTTTGCAGATTCACTGGGATGGAGTGGGGGTAGGGAGAAGGGGAAGGAAGAGGTTCTGAAAGAGTGTTCATTACACAGGAATTAGTGTTCATTTCCTTATGTAAATACCTTCTTCTGAATTTCCCATAAGACTAATCCTACTCTTACTTAATATAGTAAAATGTCCTCTTGAAATCAAAGTCACAATTAATTATATAGGATTTCCATATAAAATGAGATAGCTCCTAAAACAGAATTATTGCTCACAGAAAAAGGTCAAATCAGGTAGTTCTTTTATAGTCTTGTGTTAGCTGTTTGCCCCCCAAGACAGAGATTTTAACGATTAAGGGTATTACTAAAAGCATAAATTGTTGCTAATTAATATAATACATAATCCCCTTAATTCCCCCACATTCTATGCTACTATTATAATAAAAATGCCACTAAATAGTACTTAAGCCTTTAACAGTACTGACAACACTATATTTGCATCAGATCTGTAAAACATTCTCCTGTCTAATATCTGATATGAGGGTTTGGCATTAATGAGGATATCCTCAAATGTCCCTTGGAATCTTCAATAATATGAAAATTCTACAAGACTTTCCATTGGCTTCCCTGGTGGCTTGACAGTAAAGAATTTGCCTGTTAATGCAGGAGACATAAGAGATGCAGGTTTGATCCCTGGGTCAGGAAGATCCCCTGGAGGAGGGCATGGCAACCTGCTCCAGTATTATTGTCTGGAGAATCCCCATAGACAGAGGAGCCTGGCAGGCTGTACAGTCCATGAGGTGGCAAAGAGTCAGACATAACTGAGTGATAAACAGCAACAACAAAAAGTGAACCTTTCCATGAAATGGGAATCCCCAGATAACAGAGGAGTTCAAACCCATCCCCAGGGACATTTCCACTGTTCACATTCCCAGGGTTGTTTTGCTCATCTCAATAACCTCAGACACGCAGATGACACCACCCTTATGGCAGAAAATGAAGAAGAACTAAAGAGCCTCTTGATGAAAGTGAAAGAGGAGAGTGAAAAAGTTGGCTTAAAACTCAGCATTCAGAAAACGAAGATCATGGCATCTGGTCCCATCACTTCACGGCAAATAGATGGGGAAACAATGGAAACAGTGAGAGACTTTATTTTGGGGGACTCCAAAATCACTGCAGATGGTGATTGCAGCCATGAAATTATAAGACGTTGCTCCTTGGAAGGAAAGTTATGACCAACCTAGACAGCATATTAAAAAGCAAAGACATTACTTTGCCAACAAAGGTCTGTCTAGTCAAGGCTATGGTTTTTCCAGTAGTCATGTATGGATGTGAGAGTTGGATGGTGAAGAAAGCTGATTGCCAAAGAACTGCTGCTTTTGAACACTTCTCCAACACTGTGGTGTTGGAGAAGACTCTTGAGAGTCCCATGGACTGCAAGGAGATCCAGCCAGTCCATCCTAAAGGAGATCAGTCCTGGGTGTTCATTGGAAGGACTGATGTTGAAGCTGAAACTCTGATACCTTGGCCACCTGATGCGAAGAACAGACTCATTGGAAAAGACCCTGATGCTGGGAAAGATTGAAGTCAGGAGGAGAAGGGGATGACAGAGGATGAGATGGTTGAATGGCATCACTGAGTCTATGGACATGAATTTGAGCAAGCTCCAGGTGTTGGTGATGGACAGGGAGGCCTAGGCCTGATGTGCTGCAGTCCATGTGGTCGCAAAGAGTTAGACATGACTGAGTTACTGAACTGAACTGAACTGAGAGCCACCTCCAGAGGAAAGCTCCCAGGGACTCAGGGAGGAAAGAGCTTCAGAGAGTCAGGGACAGGAACAAAGTGAAGGGCTTGTTCTCTTGTGTTCAAGCTTCTGTCTCTCAAGGGTTCACTCTATCAAGCACTTTGCTTCCCTTAGAAGGTCTGTTGTTAAATCACATAAAATGATACTCCTCTGATGAACTGTTCTTGTGTTTGTGGAAGGTGCACAGCCCTGGGGTGGGTGTTGGTTAGGATATTCTTCAGTCTGATTATTGGTAGATGTATGGGTTTCTTATGGTCAAACAAAGTACTGCAAATGTAGTGGCTTAAAATAAAATTACCATCTTTTAGTTCTAGAAGTCAGAAGCCCAGAATGAGTCTCCCTGGGCTCAACTCAAGGTGCATTAAGTCTGAGTTCCTTTACGGAGACTATGAGGGTGAGCCAAACCTTATATTTTCCAGCTTTTAGAAGCTACCCGCATTCCTTGGTTCATGGTCCCATCTATCTTCAAAGCCAGCAATCGGCGATCAGGTCTTTCTTGCAGAACAGCCTTCGAATGTTGACTTTTATGTCTCTCTTCCATGTTTAAGGATGCTTGTGATTACATCATGTCCATCTGGATAATCCAGGGTATTCTCCCTATTTTGAGACCACATAATTAGCAACCTTAATTCCATCTGCTACCTTAGTTCCCTTTTGACATATAACACATTCACAAATCCCTGGAATGAGGACATGGACACTGGTGAAGCCATTATTCTGCCAGCCACATCAGATGATGGATCTGGCAGCTGCAGCTTGACTTTTCAACCACGTGTCCCTGATACCATTCATTCTTTTGCCTGGGACAGCTGGCCTGGTTGGAAGAGCCCTTGGCTGGCTTGTGATCAGTTGACTGACTTTTTTGATATGTCCAGAGAATTCAAGAGACAACTTTCATGCCAAGTCCAATCTGAAACCTCTACTGCAGTCTTTTCTACTAGCCATGTCTCTCTGGTATCTTGGGGAAACTTAGAACCTAGCACTGTTACTGCCACCACTAATAATACATTTTTCCTCTTTTTCTTCTTTATTATCTCTTTTCTTTTAATACCTAATTTATTAATGAATACTATATTCTAGGAACCATCTTAACTTCTTTAACAGAATTATCTAATTCTTATTGCAATCCTATGAGCTAGGTATTATTTCCCCATTTTTATATATGAGGAAACTGAGGCACCAATGCACATGCCAAGCACAGGATTGATATCTAGGTCTACACCTCCATTCAAAGAGATTCAGGATTAGGGAAAACTAGCACATGAGCTTAAAAGGAAGGAACACAGCCTAACCAACATGATCCACTCACCCCTTCCAAAGTACTACCAAAGCAGGGTTGGGGGTAGGGAACTTCGCAGTATCCATGGGGCTTTCCAGCTATGTCATGTACTCAACATACATCTTCAGCCAGTCAAGAAGGCCCAATATGGGGTTCATAGGTCTCCCCTAAATGGGACTTTGTTTTTCATAGCTACATCAAAGAAAGAATCCCTAATATTCAGTTGGATGGTAATAGAATTTTCAGTTAATGAATCTCTAAGACCTACCTGGAATAAACTGTTGTAGGCAATGTAAACAAACGTAGGCAAAGTATTCCACAAAATCATGTGAGGGGACCTCCCTAAATTGAACTGATTCAGAGTTTAGACTGAATAGTCATGCAAGGCCACTTGCCAAAATTTATTTTCTCTAATAGCAATATTATAGGTGCCCTGGGCTCCTAACTCTAATGCATTTGGCTGTGGGTTATATAAATTTAGGTTTCCAAATTTATATCAAGCAGACAGTTCAGGTGGTAATGAAATGCTTTGGGTAAATATAATTTTCCTTTCAAAAGGAAAGTGACAAAGAAGTGCCAAGGTTTGCAGGGATAATAACATACTTTACATTCAGTTACTGACAGGACTCCAGGAAGCTCCAATTTCTTGGACATACATTATGGAGACACAGATCTTCCCAATGCCCTTGAAAGGTAGGTGGTAGGTAAAGTTGTTTTGGTTCCTTCCTATGACATGAAGCGGGGGAAGGCTGCCAGGTCCAGGGCAAACTAAAAAGGGGGCAGGACCCAGGACAGCATAGGTCCCACAGCCTCAGGGTACTGGCATCTCATACATTTGGTGAGATTATACCATTAGTACTCTAAAGCTATAATGTTATTTCATAATTTGTATTGTATTTGCCAGATCATGCAGATCTCCAAACAGTCATGGATTTGGAAAAAATAAATCCCAATGAACTCAGAATCTTCTAGCTTTTCCATTTCTGCATCTCTCTGGTTATACTTACAGGTCTCTTAGGGACCACTTGTTCAGATGTAATAAAGTACTACAAGTTTCATGGCTTAACACAACTGAAATGTATTCTCTCACATTTGGGGAATCTAGAATCTGAAATTAGAGCCATTCTTACTCCAAAGATGCTAGGGGAGGATTCTTCTTTGCCTCTATCTAACGTTTGGTGGCTGCGAGCAATCTTGGTGGTCGTGAGCCATCTGTGGTGGTCCTTGACTTGTCATGCATCACTTCAGTCTCTGCCTTCAACCTCTCATGGCACACTTGCTGTGTTTCTCTGTATCCACATTTCTCTTTTCTTATAAGGATAGCTCTCATTGTATTTGGGTGCACTGAATTCCAGTATAACCTTATACTGACTTGATTATACCTTCAAAGACCACACTTCTGCATCAGGTCACCCTCATGGGCACTGGAGGTTAGGACCTCAATATATCTTCTAGGAGATACAAGTCTTTCCTTCAGTGACTATCCAGTTTACTGAGACTCAATCATTGCAAACTTCTCTATGTGGCAGTTTGAGAGAGACCATGATTGCAAGAAATGTGATCGACTTGGTTTCTTCTGTTCAGTAACCCAAGTGAAAACCCTTGGAACCCACTCAAGCTTGGAGGATGCCAGCTTTGGAGTAAGACTCTAGCAGCCATGGCAACGACTTTCTTCTCCCAGTATTGCGGTCTGGGGCAATTTTGTGCCTAAACAAAGAAGGTTTTCAAAAATGATGCTGGTGTATATATGTCAATCCCAATCTCCCAATTCATCCCACCCCTCTTTCCCCATTGGGATCCATATGTTTGTTCTCTACATCTTTGTCTCTGTTTCTGCTTTGTAAATAAGATCATGCATACCAATTTTTTTTTCAGATTCCACATATATGTGTTCATATACGAGAGTTGTTTTTCTCTTTCTGACTTACTTCACTTTGCATAAGTTTCTAGAACCATCCATGTCTCTACAAAAATGACCCATTTTTGTTCCTTTTTATGGCTGAGTAATGTTCCATTGTGTATATGCACCACATCTTTATCCATTCCTCTGCTGATGGAAATTTAGATAAATAGATAACTAATGAGAACCTACTGTATAGCACAGAGAACTCTACTTGTGCTCTGTGGTAAGATAAATGGGATGGAACTCCAAAAAGGAGGGGATATATATATATATATATTTCCCAGTGGAAATTAACACAACAATGTAAGGTTAACTGTATTCTAGTAAGAATTCTTAAAAGAAAAAATGATGCTGGAAGAATTAAAAGACTAAAGGAGAAAAGGAGAGAGAAGCCACTGCCCAAGAAAAGGCCCAGGTTTTATAGGGCAGAGTCCCATCCCAGCTGTCTGTGCTGAATGGTTAGGAGCCAACTCCCTTCATCAGCCCAGCTAAGCAGTACTTGAGATGTGAAGTGTGGTCTCCTCACTCCCCATTTAGCATCAGCAAGCTAACTCTGTACCAACTCAGATCACCACAGGCTACAGGCCACACTTCCATTACTCTCACACCTGTAAACATGTCTCCAGTGAAGGGCTATTTAAGAGGATGTCCTTTTCTTTTATCGAGGGGCCATATAAGAAATGACTAAATAAAGCATGTTTCTATATCTTCTATAAAAAGGCTACTAAAAAGAGCATCCCTGCCGTAGTTCCATGAGACTTTGTCAGGCTCTCTGTAATGATTGCCTCTTAAAAGTTGCTGCTAGAAAAAGATTTGTCTTTCCTGTCACCCTGTTTTTCTTGTTAGCAGCAAAGGAGAGCACTAACGATTTTGGGGTTTTATGATTGTTAGATTTTTGCTTTTGTTGTCAGAAAGCCACAAGGGTCTGAGTCTCTATGTTCCACCGGATGTTTTGCTAGTTACTTTTGTAATGCCACTCACTTATCAGAATCAAAACATTGTCTTTTAAGAGGGCCGAGTGGAAGCAGGACTCTGTTGTCATCCCTTCCCTGCCCAGGGGGCCAGAACTTGACTCTAATAGCCAAGTAGGGACCACCAAGTATAGACATCTAAATAGAACGACACCCAGAGTGGCTCTCCAGTATTTTGAATGTGATGTACACCTAGTTGAAAGTGGCCAAATCCACATTGTAGAATGAGAAATTTATGTTCTTTGGCATATATATATACGTATAAATACACACACACACACATATATATATACCCATTTGAATGCAGAGTTCCAAAGAATAGCAAGGAGAGATAAGAAAGCCTTCCTCAGTGATTAATGCAAAGAGATAGAGGAAAACAATAGAATGGGAAAGGCTAGAGACCTCTTCAAGAAAATTAGAGATTCCAAGGGAACATTTCAGCAAAGATGGGCACAATAAAGGACAGAAATGGTATGGACCTAACAAGCAGAAGATATTAAGAAGAGGTGGCAAGAATACACAGAAGAACTATACAAAAAAAGATCTTCATGACCCAGATGACCATGATGGTGTGATCACTCACCTAGAGCAAGACATCCTGGAATGTGAAGTCAAGTGGGCCTTAGAAAGCATGACTATGAACAAAGCTAGTGGAGGTGATGGAATTCCAGTTGAGTTAATTCAAAACCTAAGAGATGATGCTGTGAGAGTGCTTCACTCAATATGCCAGCAAATTTGGAAAACTCAGCAGTGGCCGTGGACTGGAAAAGGTCAGTTTTCATTCCAATCCCAAAGAAAGGCAATGCCAAAGAATGCTCAAACTACCACACAATTGCACGCATCTGACAAGCTAGTGAAGTAATGCTCAAAATTCTCCAAGCCAGGCTTCAACAGTACATGAACTATGAATTTCCAGATGTTCAAGCTGGATTTAGAAAAGTCAGAGGAACCAAAGATCAAATTGCCAACATCCACTGGATCATCGAAACAGCAAGAGAGTTCCAGATAAACATCTATTTCTTGTTTATTGACTATGCCAAAGCCTTTGATTGTGTGGATTACAACAAACTGTGGGAAATTCTTAAAGAGATGGGAATACCAGACCACCTGACCTACCTCCTGAGAAATCTGTATGCAGGTCAAGAAGCAGTAGTCAGAACTGGACATGGAACAACAGACTGGTTCCAAATCAGTAAAGGAGTACGTCAAGTGGTATATTGTCATCCTGCTCATTTAACTTATATGCAGAGTACATCATGAGAAATGCTGGGCTGGATGAAGCACAAACTGGAATCAAGATTGCCAGGAGAAATATTAATAACCTCAGATATGCAGATGACACCACCATTATGGCAGAAAGTGAAGAGGAACTTAAAAGCCTCTTGATGAAAGTGAAAGAGGAGAGTGAAAAAGTTGGCTTAAAGCTCAACATTCAGAAAACGAAGATCATGGCATCCGGTCCCATCACTTCATGGGAAATAGATGGGGAAACAGTGGAAACAGTGTCACACTTTATTTTTTGGGGCTCCAAAATCACTGCAGATAATGAGTGCAGCTGTGAAATTAAAAGACGCTTGCTCCTTGGAAGAAAAGTTATGACCAACCTAGACAGCATATTAAAAAGCAGAGACATTACTTTGCCGACAGTGGTCTGTCTAGTCAAAGCTACGGTTTTCCCAGTGGTCATGTATGGATGTGAGAGCTGGACTGTAAAGAAAGTTGAGCACCAAAGAATTGATGCTTTTGGACTATGGTGTTGGAGAAGACTGTTGAGCATCCCTTGGACTGCAAGGAGATCCAATCAGACCATCCTAAAGGAAATCAGTCCTGAATATTCATTGGAAGGACTGATGCTGAAGCTCCAATACTTTGGCCAAGTGATGCAAAGAACTGACTAATTGGAAAAAACCCTGATGCTGGGAAAGATTGAAGGTGGGAGGAGAAGGAGACAGAGGATGAGATGGTTGGATGGCATCAGCTCCTCAATGGATATGAGTTTGAGTATGCTCCGGGAGTTGGTGATGGACAGGGAGGCCGAATGTGCTGCAGTCCATGGGGCCGCAAAGAGTCAGACATAACTGAGCGACTGAAATGAACTGACTGATATATAAAATTATGTGAATTGTAAAGGATTTTTTTTAAGTGTATAAAATCTGGATAGGCCAGAAGGATTTTGGCTAGGTTACTTCATGGCACCAGTTGCCAAGTGACCAGTCTTTTTCTGTTTCTCCTCATCTGTATGGATTCCATTAAGTCCAGCAGTGTCATGCCATCTAATGCTTCCACTTGCTCTCATAGGCAACATTGTCTCCACTAAAGCTGGGCTGTCTTCATCTCAGGACAGCCCCTTACTTAGGATTATAGACTCTGTGTAGGGGACCCTAAAGGGAGATGCCCAGAGACCATGGAAGGAGAGCCCAGTGCCTGAGGCAGGATGTAAATCTGGCATCTTCACTCACTCCTTTCTTTGTAAATCAGAGAAGGTGTGTGTGTGTGTGTGTGTGTGTGTGTGTGTGTGTAAGAGTGCATGCTCAGGTGCCATTGTGTTCAACATCTTCAGAAATTGTGCTATGCAAATTCATTTCCTCCATCTCAGCTCATGCATTCCATCATGTGTAAACCAGATGTTACTGTCTAGAGAATGAATGAATATATACCTAGATGCTCTGGGTTTGACAGCATGCATTATAAAAAGAGAGCTCTGGAAAACATCAATGAAAAGCTTAGAGAAGGAATCCTGAAGGAAAGAAAAACATCAGTGGTCTGTAGAATTGGTGAAGATGAAATAGAGCATATTCATTCATTCACTCACTCACTCCATCATTATTCTGTTGGGCATGTACTTGGCCCCAGCTTACTTGTTCTTCCACTAGACTAAGTTCTGTGTCAACCGTTAGAGTAAGATACTGAATATAAACAGATATTCAGTTGGGGTAACAGACTTAATTTATTTAAAAAATATTTATTTATTAAAAAATGTTATTGGAATATAGTTTATTTACAATGTTGTGTTAGTTTCAGATGTACAGCGAAGTGAATCAGTTATACATATATACACTCTTTTTTTATATTCTTTTCCCTTGTAGGCCATTATAGAGTATTGAGTAGAGTTCCCTGTGCTATACAAGCAGGATTTTTTAAATTAGTTGTGTATTTTATACAGTGTGTATATGGCAACTCAGATCTCCCAGTCCATCCCTCCCCTCCTTATCCCCTGGTAACTGTAAATTTGTTTTCTAAATCTGTGACTCTACTTCTGTTCTGTAAACAACTTTGTATGTACCTACTTTTTTAGATTCTATGTACAAGCAATATCCTCTGATATTTATCTTTCTGTGTCCGATTTACTTTGCCCAGCATGACATTCTCTAGATCCATCCATGTTGCTGAAGGTGGCGTTATTTTGTCCTTTTTATGGCTGAGTAATATTCCTTTGTATGTATGTGCCACATCCTCTTTATCCATCCCTCAACTGTGACTAGTTAGTCATACAAGTATGAAACTGCAGCTGTGACTAGTGCCATCAAGAAGGAAAGAATGCCAATAGCCACTAAGTGGAGGAGTGACCTGCAAAGTGAGTTCAAGGCTGATGGGAGAGCAGCTCACTCACAAGAGACTATGTTTTAAAGACATTTACAGGTGAGCCAATTCATACACAGATGGAGTGCGTTATAGTGTCAAAGAATGCCAGTGATGAAGGGGCTCGGGGTATGCCCTTTGTTTTACAGATGGGGAGGCTGAGGTCAGAAAGGCCATTAACATAGACAGTGTACCACCCGAGGTTTCTTATTTCCCTTTCTGATGCTTTCTTCCCTCCACAGTGTTCAGTTCAGTTCAGTTCAGTTCAGTCGCTCAGTTGTGTTTGACTCTTTGCGACCCCATGAATCACAGCACGCCAGGCCTCCCTGTCCATCACCATCTCCCGGAGTTCACTCAGACTCACGGCCATTGAGTCAGTGATGCCATCCAGCCATCTCATCCTCGGTCGTCCCCTTCTCCTCCTGCCCCCAATCCCTCCCAGCATCAGAGTCTTTTCCAATGAGTCAACTCTTCGTATGAGGTGGCCAAACTATTGGAGTTTCAGCTTTAGCATCTTTCCTTCCAAAGAAATCCCAGGGTTGATTTCCTTCAGAATGAACTGGTTGGATCTCCTTGCAGTCCAAGGGACTCTCAAGAGTCTTCTCCAACACCACAGTTCAAAAGCATCAATTCTTCAGCACTCAGCCTTCTTCACAGTCCAACTCTCACATCCATACATGGCCACAGGAAAAACCATAGCCTTGACCACAGTGTTACTACCCATTAAATCCTTCAATATGTAAGTGTGTGTGTGTGTGTACATGTATGTGTGTGTATGTGTATATATATATGTTTATGTAAATGAACACATAATTTATTTGACTGTTTACCTCCTCTGTCCTCCTCAAGGACAACGATTTTTGTTTTTATCACATGTTGCTCTAACCCCCTTTGTTATAGGAATATTTTGCCACATATGTAACACTGTATGAAAATAATGAACCCAGTTTGTAGTTGGTGTTTAATAATTGTCACCTTCTAGCCCTCTGATCACAGCTTTGCTAAAATGTTAAGAGCATGCCTGTTTTCTTGGTTATTCAGTTAGCTGCGTACCCTGAAGGTTGAAACTTATGATCAATCACCTGGGCAAATCTGCTCTTTCTACCGTTTGGTTTGAAAACCAGTTTAACCAGTTGTGTTTTGAGTATGGGAAGGAGGAGTCTCATCATTCTTGAGTCAATAAATACAAAAAAGCATCGACCCTGTGACCCTGAATGTATCACTCATCCTTTCTGGATCTCTTTCCGTATTTGCACAATACCTGTATCATGGATTTACAGGGATGATTAAAGAAAGGTGACCATGGAAGGCACTTGCATGGGGCCTGGCACACGGTGTTGTTGTTTGGTCACTTAAACCCTATCTGACTCTTTTGCAACCCCATGGACTGCAGTCCACCAGGCTCCTCTGTCCATGAAAATTTCTAGGCTAGAATACTGGAGTGGGTTGCCATTTCCTATGTCAAGGAATCTTCCCAACCCGGGAATTGAACCCATGTTTCCTGAATTGGCAGGTGGATTCTTTACCACTGAGCCACAGGGAAACCCCTGACACACAGTAGGCACCCAATAAACTTTTGGGAAGCTACTACTTGTTGAGGTAAGAGGGGGTGAAGTGCATGGTTGGCAATGCCAAAGAAGCTGGATAAAATCATTGCAGGCCCAGTGCAGGAGAGCTCAGGGAAGGCCATGTGACAGAGACGTGTCAAGCAGTGGGAGGAGAGCCTAGCTTGAAAGCTTATTTAGCTTTAGTCTCTCCTGCCAGGGCTGTCTGTGCATCCTGGATGGGTTCTTTCAGTTCTGCAATTTTATCTGTATCCTGTGTGGTTTACTAAGGCTCCTTTCTCTCTGCTCAACTCAAGGTAACTCAACAAGCATCAGTAGTTTCCTTTCTCTATCTAGTGACTATGAGAGCAATAATTTTACCCCCCTGCCCTTAAAAAGTTTGCCATCTAGAGGGGCTGGGGAAAAGGTAAGTTGCTGAGGTTCCATCCTATGGCCTAGAGAGAACACTTCCTCACCACTACAGTCCCTGTTTTTATAATACTGCTTGGGACACAGTATTCACTAGATAAATATTTGCTGAACAAGTCATTATAGGTTTGAATTAGCCATCTCTGGATTCTCTCTTCCCCCATTAGGGATGAAGGAAAAGATGTTTCTTCATTGGCAATTGTGACCAGGCTTATTCAAACATTGGATTATTGACATTTGAGACCTGAGCTAAATAACAACACTTACTTTAGAAGACCTGCTACTTTCCATGCACTGGTTATATGCTTTGCCTGGAGAATTCTGTGAACGGTAGAGACTGGCAGGTTACAGTCCATGGGGTTGCAAAGAGTCAGACATGACTGAGCAACTATCACACTATATGATTTACAAATATTATCTCTCCTTTACCTTACAGTAACATGAGCTAGGCTATGACTAGCCTTCTTTTACAGATGATGACATTGAGGCTCAGAAGTTAAAGTTCAAAGGCATTCGTGTTCAAAACCCTATTCTCCTCAATGTTGTATTGTAGTTTGCTTAGTTTAGGGCAGTGGTGGTCTCACTTGGATGTTTGGGTAGAATTGGGTCCCTCCAGTAGCTTCAACCTGCATTTCTTCCATTAGAATGAGTGTGTGAGTGTAATTCTTTCAGTACCTCCTAAATTCCTAAACTGACCCAGAGTCTGCACAATCCCCTGTGTTTTGAACAGTCTATTAGTGATACAATGTGATAAAATTCACAACAAACCACACCCACAATATTTAGAGAATATTCGAAAAAGGCAACACTCCTAACACTTTTAGAAGCAATCTCAAGCAAGATTATGTTTCTGGAATGAAATATGCAATCAAACCAGACCTACATAGCTTCTGCCAGCCAGACACCATAGCAAAGATTTAGCAGCATCTAAGGGAAGAATATTATCCAGAGACAACACAAACAACACAACGAAACAACAGCATGTTTCAACCCTGCTGAATGCCATCCTAGTTGTGTCAGGAATCCAGAAATCATCTTACATTGCAGGGTAAATGTAAGAGGAAGAAGCGACTCATCAAGGGTTTGAGGAGGTAAAATACCTGGAGTAAAATCTACCTATCCTAGACAGTCTGCTCTTTCAGAGAATAATGTTCCTAGCTTCCTGAAAAAGTGTGGACATTCCCTTTGGTAGTCCCCTCTCCCCCATCATCAGGACTTAGATACTTCTATAAGTCCTCTTGCACACACCCCACTTAAGGTTCATTCAGTACTTTTAAACATCTGAATCCCTAAATCCCCACCTTCTCTTTGAGTCCTGGGCATTCCTCCGTCCCCAGTTCTGAACTGATGTAGGTTTGTCTGGGGACTAGGCTCTGCCCTGTTTTGAGCAGGCTTGCGTGGGTTAGGGCCAGGTTCTGTATCCACCCCACCTCAACTCTCCATGTTTTGCTCCTCTCTCTGCATTGCATTGCCCCAATCCATTTGCAACCCTGTACCAGAGTGGTGTACTATGGTTGTGCTGCTTCCTGTCTAAAAGACTTCACTTCCTTCTCTTAGGTCCTACCTGGTTCTCACATTTGTTTCATCTAAATAGTTTTATAATTTTTAGGTATACCTAGTTTTTTGAACCATACCATTTCAAGAGTATATATATGTACATATCTTGGAGTTGTCCTTTAGAGGCAAGTATAGGGAGTGCAATCCCACCTAAGGAGAGGGAGGGGGGCATTAATCTTATTATCATTAAATATACCTAATGACACCTGAGATTTTCTACACTTGATCTTGCCCATCTTTTTACTGAAATTTGTTCCATTGTTCCCACCTCCATGTGACATAGCTCGCCTAGTAGTAAAGGGTGGGTTGTCCAGTTGTCCTTATGATGGACCTTCTTATATGGCTCTAAGAGGCATCTCTTTTCAGCAAACTGGATGGGCTCCCTCTGCAGTAGAATCACTCCATTGCGGTCCTTGATTCTTGTCTCCTGTTAGGGAAAATTATCCCCCTGCCCTCCTGTGTCCATGAGGGAATGCTGACTCCCAGAGGCGATGCTGGAATAGCATTTATAGCTCTCTTGTCATCCCTGTACACCTTGGAGCAGTGGAAGAGCGATTTAGCTCGTGAGTGGAATATTAGGAGTCTACGTCTTTGTCTGTCTTTCTCATTTAAGCAAGGTTAGAGAAATAATACTGCTCCCGATATTCAGGTGTCATTCATCCTTGAGGTGCTGCCTTGATAGCAATGAATGTAAGTTTTCCCTCTGTTCTTCCATAGAAGGAGCCTTTCAACAGGCAGATTCTGTCCCTGCAAGAGAGTAGGGGGGAGGATGAAACAAGAGAAGCATGCCTGGGTAGATCTCACTGCTCTGCTTCTACCTGGGCAGATACATTCAGTTATTTAGAGGTGGAATCCCAGTGGCTTCTCCAATGACTCAGCAGGTAAAGAATCCACCTGTATTGCAGGAGCATCAGGAGACTCATGTTTGATCCCTGGGTTGGGAAAATCCTTTGGAGAAGGAAATGACAGCCTGTTTCAGTGTTCTTGCCTGAAAAATTCCATGGACAGAGGAGCCTGGGGGGCTACAGTCCAAAAGATTGCAAAGAATCAGACACGAATGAGCACACATACATGGCTACTTAGAGGTAGAGAGATGGGCTATGGGCTTGTTGTTGTTCAGTCACAAAGTCATGTCCAACTCTTTGTGACCCCATGACTGCAGCAGGCCAGGCTTCCCTGATCTTCACTGTCTCCTGCAGTTTGCTCAAACTCATGTCCATTAAGTTGGTGATGCCATCCAATCAATTCATCCTCTGTCATCCCCTCTCCTCTTGTCTTCAGTCTTTCCCAGCATCAGGGTCTTTTCCAATGAGTTGGCTCTTCACATCATATAGCCAAAGTATCAGAGCTTCAGCATCAGTCCTTCCAATGACTATTCAGGGATGGTTTCTTTTAGGATTGACTGGTTTCATCTCCTTGCTGTCCAAAGGACTCTCAAGAGTCTTCTCTAGCACCACAACTCAAAAGATTCAGTTCTTCAGTGCTCAGCCTTCTTTATGGTCCAGCTCTCACATCCATATATGACTACTGGGGTTTTGGAGTAGGGATATAGAAAAGCTGTGTATGGCCAAGATTAAAACTGTGTTCTCCAACCCAGAGTCTCTAGCACTAACTCTAATATATGTATCCTGAACTGATACACGTTGTTTTTTTCTTTTATCCTGAACTGATTCATATTTCAGTTGGAACTCAGAAGGGGAGAGAAGTGTGGTTGATTTACCCCTTCAACTCTAAACAGCCTTTCCTCTGCTGGGTCTCCCTGGATCTGTCTCCCATGCTGATGGAGTAATGGTTGAAAGGCCCCCTTTCCTCTCTTAAAAGAAGTGTCGTCCAGACATATCTATTCTCCCTTTTCATTTCTGTTCAGCCAGGCTTTGAAGCTCACTGCCTTTCTCCAGAGGAAATCCCTCTCTTTCTCCAGCTCAATCAAGGTGTCATTCTTTATTTTTCATATACTCTCCCATAGCAGTTCTTCTGAAGGAAAGATCTAACCACCCCTCCGCCCCCCTTTTTTCCTCTGTATGGGTCAATATCATTTTTCCTTAAGTCTTGATTAAATCTGATTCCTAGAGACTGCACATTTCAACTATTTACTTCCACTTAGTTTTTCTATATATTAGAAAACCCAGTGAGGGGTTTTATTCCCTTAAATGGTAAAGTTCCCTTTAATATTTAGAATGCTCTTGGGTGAAAGCACTGCAAAATCCAACTTAATTTGGATTAAATAACTTCATAGCTTTGCATATCTGGAAGTCCAGAGGAAACACACATTTCAGAATTGATATAACCAGGGATTCCAGCTCCACCTTGCTTCCCTTGGCACTGCCCTTCACTTTGAGTTGGTCTGTTTCTGAGCCTGTTCTCAGCAGTTTGGCCCGCATGGATGACAATGTCTAGAAACAGAATGGATGATCCCTTCTGCATATTTTCTAGAACAAGGAAGACCTTTTCTAGAAATTCCATCATACCCTTTTCCTGAAGTAAAATTGGTCAGTGTTAAGTCTCATGTCCATTTCTGGAGCAATCATGCAGGAACCCCTCCTGGGTTTGGGGTGGGCTTTCCTTCTGCTGAGGCATGTGGGTGGGAGAGGGGTGATTACTGGGATGGAGGGGAATTCTAACCAGATATGGGTAGATAACCCAAATACCCTGCCACAGCCTCATTCCCCTAAACCATTCACTGATAGAATCTGTGGGCTGAACCCACAGTCTGGATCTCTGAAACTCGTGCCCATGGCCAGGGGTCATGTTCAAGATAACTTGACACCAGGGAAGACCAGTTGCTTCTGAGAGGCTCTGGACAAGCTATATGCATGCAGGAGACTCCAAAAGACCCTCCTTAGCTTTGGAAGCAGTTCAACGTAAGATAAAGAAGAATCCATTTCAAGTTGCTTACACAGGGCCACTTATATTCTTGTAATGCCAGTATTTTAAAGGCAAAGCCTTCATGTTAATGGTCAGCTGGGAATTAATCTAGATATTTATGGTTTACAGGCCTGGCTGAGATAGGCAATCCTTTTATCAGCAAGGAAAACACAAAAATTTGGCTTGAAAAAAAGGTTTAATTATACAGAAAGCACAGAGAGGCAAGAGGAGGGTGGAACAAATTGAGAGTAGTATCGACATATAACCACATAGCATTTGTAAAATAGCTAGCTAGTGGGAAGCTGCTGTATAGCACGGGGAGTCTAGCTTGGTGCTCTGTGATGACCTAGAGGGGTGGGAGGCTCAGGTGGGAGGCTCAAGAGTGAGGGAATATAAGTAAACACATAGCTGATTTACATCATTGTATAGCAGAAACTAACACAACAATGTAAAGCAATTATACTCGATTATAAAAAAATTAAGTAGAACTGTGGTGCTGGAGAAGACTCTTGAGAGTCCCTTGGACTGCAAGGAGATCCAACCAGTCCATCCTAAAGGAAATCAATCCTGAATATTCATTAGAAGGACTGATGCTGAAGCTGAAACTCCATTACTTTGGCCACCTGATGTGAAGAACTGACTCATTTGAAAAGACCCTGATGCTGGGAAAGATTGAAGGTGGGAGGAGAAGAGGTCAACAGAAGATGAAATGGTTGGATGGCATCACCAACTCGATGGACATGAGTTTGAGTAAACTCTGGAAGTTGGTGATGCACAGGGAAGCCTGGTGTGCTGCAGTCCATGGGGTCACAAAGAGTTGGACATGACTGACTGACTGAACTGAACTGAAGTAGATTTAATAAAGAAAAAGCAAATATAAAAAATCATCATTAAAAAAGCAAAGCAGGAAACTATCCCTGGAGATCACATAGAAGAATGTTTGTTTGACTGAGTCTGTGGATTCCTGTGGTAAGGGATGATAGAGTCATCATGAATTAAAACTGTAACTCTGGGGTCTTTCATTACGGACTTTATTTTTCCATTTAAGAATGTCACTTTTGTGATCATTCCAGGTACAGGAAGGAATGTCTTTCCTTGGGCTTCATGTAACCGTTTATACGAGCTGATCACTGTGTAATATCTTGTGCTATTAAAAACCATATGCTCTTAAATATTTATAATGAGGAAAGTAATATTCAGCATCTTACATGAATTATTAACAGTCTCTACATACATCTTCTAACTCGATTACAGTGTGTGTTGTACCTCTGCTGTTGAAATTTACCTTCCCACTTCAGTTATTATGTTTATGGCTAAGGAATGATGGGTCCCCAACGAGTATTGTGACCCAGAATTAGTTTTCAAATGTTGAATTCAACTTCCCAGAGTTTTCATATCCATTCACTTGCTGACAACTCATATGTGTGTCCATATAAATACAAAATTAAAAGTCTTATTATTGAGATTTCAAGAATATATTAAAAGAAAGAGTACTTGCCTGGACTTTGTGTGACCTGGATTCTAGTCCTAGATTTGCTGTTGACTTGCTGGGTGCCTTGGGCAAGTCCCTACTTGCTTCACGTTTCTCATCTGTGAAGTGAAAATTTGGGGATAGACAAGATTTATTTCCTGCAGAGCACAAGGAAGCTCAGGTCACACACCTGAGAGGCTGGAGGAAAGACAGCTGCAGAAACTTGTCAAGAGTTTGGCCAATGAGACACGCTTCTGGAACTGAACAAACCATAGGCAAGTGTAGTTTTCCAATGGGGGGAGGGAATGGTGGTTAGATTTCACCTTGTGACTAGGACTTACTCAGAAGGAAATGGATCATCCCACTGTCAGCCATCCTGAACAAGAAATACTGTGGTTCTTAGTAGTAAGGGAGAAAAAGATTTTCTTCTTAGTGTAGACTGAAAGTCTATGTCCCCTCAAATTCATATGTTGAAATCATAGTCCCAGTGTGATGATATTAGGAGGTGGGACTTGGGGACGTGATTAGGTCATAGGGGTGGAGCCCTCATAAGCAGGATTGAAAGTGAAAGAAAGTCACTCAGTAATGTCCAACTCTTTGCGATCCCATGGACTGTAGCCTACCAGGCTCTTCTGTCCATGGGATTTTTCAGGCAAAAATACCAGAGTGGGTTGCCATTTCCTTCTCCAGGAGATCTTCCCAACCCAGGGATTGAACTTAGGTCTCCTGTATTGTAGGCAGATGCTTTGCCATCTGAGCCACCAGGGAAAGCCTAAGTGTGATGATATTAGGAGTCCCAGTGTGATGATATTAGGAGGTGGGACTTGGGGAAGCGATTAGGTCATAGAGGTGGAGCGCTCATAAGCAGGATTGAAGGTGAAGGTGAAGTCGCTCAGTCGTGTCCGACACTTTGTGACCCCGTGGACTGTAACCTACTAGGCTTCTCCATCCATGGGATTCTCCAGGCAAGAATACTGGAGTGGATTGCCATTTCCTTCTCCAGGGGATCTTCCCGACCCAGGGATCGAACCCGGGTCTCCCGCATTGGAGGCAGACGCTTTAACCTCTGAGCCACCAGGGTAAAAGGGCCCAGAGAAGGCTCCCTCCCCACCTTCCACTATGTAAGTACACAGTTAGAAGATGGCTGTCTAAGAACCAAGAAGCAATCCTCATCAGATACCGAATTGGTCCATGCACTGATCTTGGATTTCATAGCCTTCAGAACTGTAAGAAATAACTGTCTGCTGTTTATAAGCCACCAGTTTATGGTGTTCTCCTGTGCTGTGTTGCTCAGTCATGTATACCTCTTTGCAACCTCATGGACTGTAGCCTGCCAGACGCCTCTGTCCACAGAATTTTCCAAGCAAGAATACTGGAGTGTGTTGCCATTAGCTCCTTCAGGGGATCTTCCTGACCCAGGAATCACCACTGAGCCACCTGGGAAGTTCTATGGTGTTCTTTTAGAGTGGCTTAAGCTGACTGAGAAATATATCTACTTGAAATCTAAACTCACACATGTGGAGATGCCTTGAAAGGTCTTGTGTAAGGGTAGAGTTGATAAGAAATGGCGGCAGGAGTTGGGTGAGGATTCTGAGGTTGGATTTGTGTCAATAGGTTTTATTTATAGCTTCTAGAAAATGCAAATTATCCTTTCTCCTTTGTTAGATACTGGGGTCTTCAGTATGTCTTCTTGACATAACTTGGGTCTGAGTTCCACTATGGGGAATTAAGGAGATTGGTGTACCTACCTGTGATACAAGTTGGGGTATTAGGGAAGTCAGTACTCCTTCTCAGACAGACATCAGAAGCTATAGAGGAAGCATCATGGAGGCTTGCCCAGGAAGCTGGGTGGAAGGACTGGAGGAACTTGTTTCAGGGCTCATGAGATGCAATCTTCTGGGGAGCTCTGAGACTTAACAGGTGAGAGCAGGATCCATCTGGGGCAGGCTAGGGAGCTAAGATCATCTTACACTCCATGCTGAAGACCTTAGCTTTCATCTAGGAGGAAATGGGAGGCTCTCAGAGTCTTTGGAGCCAGGTGTCCATTATCATCTTTATATTTCATAAAGGAAACTGTGGAGACAGTGTAAAGTAGTGATGGGGAAGCGAAATGGAAACTGGTCCACTGTCACTCTTTGCATTCTCTGTCAGGTTTCATAAATTCCAGGAACTCAGGTTTGGGGCTAAAGATGTCTAGAGTAGTCAGTCTGGTGATCTTGAGTTCTCATTGTGAACATCAGGTTGTCCAAAATTCCTAGTCCCTTTAAACTCCTCAATAGAGTGCAGCACAGGTGACTCACGACTCTATGTTTGCATTTAACATATTGATAAGCATCACTATTTGAAATCTTCAAAAAGAAAAAGAGTGAAAATACATTGTGTGTGTGTATATGTGTGTATGTGCAGGGGCATGTTGTCTGCCTGTGTGTGTGCACACCCAAGTATGTGTACTGCTTGGATTTTACAGCATGAAACCACAAGTGCAGGGTGAAATGATAAGCATCACTATTTGAAATCTTCAAAAAGAAAAAGAGTGAAAATACATTGTGTGTGTGTATATATGTGTATGTGCAGGGGCATGTTGTCTGCCTGTGTGTGTGCACACCCAAGTATGTGTACTGCTTGGATTTTACAGCATGAAACCACAAGTGCAGGGTGAAGAAAGTGCCAGCCCAGGGGTGAGAATACCTGTGCTCTTATTCCAGCTCCTGCCGTGCTGTGTTTAGTCACTCAGTTGTGTCTGACCCCACAACTGTAGCCCGGCACACTCCTCTGTCCATGGGAATTCCCAGTCAAGAATACTGGAGTGGGTTGCCATTTCCTACTCCAGGGGATCTTTCTGACCTAGGCATCGAACCTGTGTTTCTTGTGACTCCTGCATTAGCAGGCAGATTCTTTACCAGTGACACCATCTGGGAAGCCCACTCTTATTCTTGCCCTGTGCAATTAGCCATTTAACTCTGGGTAGATTACGGCTTACCTAGGAGTCTCCTTCCTTGTCTGTCAAACGGAAATAGGGAGTGAACTAGACTTCCAAGGACTGTCAGATATTACACTTTTATTTTATAAATAATGCCTTCCATCATAACTTAGAACTGGCACACAGTTTACAGATATTGTAAACTGCTTAAATTCCATGGCATGCCATATATTTTATGTAAGAAAAAAATAAATAACAGAAACAGAGGGAAGACTATATTGGATTTGACCTTGGCAGTTTCATTTTTAGAAATGTTTTCAAAATGGCATGAACAAGCAAAAAAATAATCTAAGCAAACAACTGAGAGACCTTTTACCATGGAAACCATGAGACAATAGATATTGTGCTGTGGAAATGAATGAAACTGACAGTGTGAACATGTAACACACTGGGAACATTTCTGCTTTGCAGAAGACTTGGAAAAAATAAGGTCTTTTGGTATCTGCACATCAATAAGGAATGAAGGTCTGAATTCCAAAATATGATATTAAACTCACTTATATTAAAATAAGACAAAATTTGATAAATGTTGGAGCAAAATATTTCAACTGAAAAAAAATTCAACAACAAAATATTGAGGACCAA